>JAYEVH010000425.1:0-344258 GCA_036346255.1 Ampelocalamus luodianensis
AAACCGCGAAAGACCACTTTTTGGCCCGGACATGATCCTTCCATGAGGCTAAAAATCATGTTCGATTGGTTCAAGACTGATTACGCACGGCTCAATGCCAACAAAAGAGCTATGCAGATCGACATCGTCACCAGTTAAGCTTTGAACCAAATGATTATGTTTATCTCAAAGTCTCTCCTATGAAGGGTACCCAACGGTTTGGTGTTGAAGGCAAGTTAGCTCCTCAATATGTCAGACCTTTCTGCATTATTGAGAAGATAGGAGCTGTGGCCTATAAGTTTGATTTGCCTACTACACTTAGCGGTACACAATGTCTTTCATGTGTCTCCATTGAAGAAATGTCTTCGTGTGCCAACTGAGCAAGCTCGACTAGAAGGTCCAGATGTGCAAGAAGATCTGACCTACCGTGAGCATCCTGTCCATATCCTTGAATAAGCTGAACGAAGGACAAGAAATCACTCCATCAACTTCCTAAAGGTTCAGTGGTCGAATCATGCTGAGGTTGAAGCCACACGGGAACGAGATGATCCTTCGTGCAGATTTCCCATCTTTCTTTTCTGAGTGAACGAAATCTCAGGACGACATTCTTGTAAGGGGGGAGAGTTTTAACCTCCCTAACTTTGTTTTGTGTTTCAAATATATAAAAATGTCAGAAATTCAAAAACTTTTGTTAAAAACACTTGAGTTTGCTTTAAATTTCAAACTTTTGACTTGAATTCAAGTTTCTTTTTGATTTCAGAAAATTTTTTGTATAAAAGTCTCTGAAAATAAATTTCTAAAATACTAGATTAATTATCAGGGTTTAATATAAATTTTCCAAAATTTTTGGAAGTCAATTTGACCTCATCAAAATTCTAACCAAGTTACCAAGGCTGATTCGAAAAATAATTTATTTTAGTCAAATGGAATTTGCAAGGTAGCCAAATCAAAATTTTCTAAATCCTAGCTGAATCTGAGAACACCCACAAAATTTTTTAGAATTTGTGGAAATTTATTCCTATTTTTAACTGCCAAGTCAAACTAGTTGTTTTTCGATCAAATCAAACCTAATTCAAACCTAGCTCGCACTCGACCGAGCCCGACTTAGCTATTTCGACCGCACCTAAAACCCCTATCTCGGTTCAGCCCAACCAACTCGTGCAACCGCTTCATCGTGTCATTTCGCGCGACCGTCCGATGTTGATTGCACGGCTCGCATCGATGGTGCCGCTCGCATTTTCCGACCTTCTAAGCGCATCCGACCTCCGATGCCGATCACACGCTTACATCTCTTGGGTTGTTTGGACCGACCGAGTCCCATTTGACTTGGCTAGACCGCGCCAATTGACCAGACCCGAGTCCGCTTGGGCTCAACCTCTCACCACGCGCTCTTTCACCGCCGACGAGCGGCCCTCCATCCGCCCTTTGTCATCTTCCCTGCGCGCTCAGCGGAGCTCGCATCGCCATCGCGCCACGACGACACTACTCACCACTCGCCACCTCACGCTTCTTTGACCGCTCTCGAAGCATCGCCTTAGATACATTGAACCTCCCGAGCCTATCCTCTCGCACTCTCTCGACCTCTCCACTCATTTCTTTGTGTCGGCCGACAGAGAAGCCGGAGAGCTAGAGCTCACCTTAGTGCCGCCTGAGCTCGCGACCCTACCACCGAGATCCACGCTCAATGTCGCCTCCATTTTGCCCAACCTGCAGCCTTTTGTCAAGTGAATCGTCGGAGCCACTTCGTCGTTCTCGACCGGCGGCTTTGACCCCATAAGCTCGCGGGAGTTCAGTGAGTCCTTCCATCGCCGCCTTGTCCATTGGGATCACATTACCTTGTTAATTTTAAAGCCGGTTAATTGGGGTTTGGTGCATCACCCGTGTCGCGCCCCTTCTTCCACAAAGACGGTGGAGCACCGCCGCATTGATTTCGCCGCTCCCACCTCCTCCACCATCATCAACTTGTTCCTCTTGTTCCGGAGCCGGCGACATCAACCCGCACCCTCCTAAGGCTTCCACAAGCTTGACACGTCTTCTCCACAGGAGCAGCCTCCTTCGCCTCCGGCCGCCGCCAACCCGCCACGGCATCCATCGGGCCCGTGTCGCCGCCATCGCCCGCAAGGTTGCCCTGGTGGTGGTGTCATCCTCGAGTCCGGAGTGGCCCTCTTTCACCGGATCCCCTCCCGCGCCACCGCGCTCATGCACAAGGCCTCCAGTGAGCCGCCGGTGTGTTGCGGTTGACAAAAGTCATTAGCACTTAATAGTTTTATTAAGTGTATGTATGACATGTGGACCCCACTGTTTTTTAAACAGATTTAGAGTTTTAAACCACGCCATTTATACCTCCGAGCCTATGCCATGTGGGTCACTGTCAGCTAAGTGTTTGCTAAAATTGCAAAACACATTTTCTCTTATGTAAGCGTATTTATAATGAACTTAGAGGCGCTTTATGCTTTTGTAAGTCAAGACGTAATCTCAAGATTACGCTGATGTCGCGCCACCGAGGTCGGGTCAAAGCTTGACCAGTCAAGCCCTCACTCGGGTCCCATCTGTTAGTTGCTTTGGCTAGCTGAGTGCGAGTGAGAAAAGTATTAAAACCTTTAGAAATTCAAACCAATAAAATTTGTATTAAAAATTCAAATAACTTAGAAAATTCTCAACTAATTCAATTTTGCTCCAATCAAGTTAAACCAATTTTGCTAGTTTTCATTTTTAATGTACTTTTCATTGAATATATGTCAAATTTATATCTATTCTAGAAAATATTGGTTAGTTAAACTTCAAAAATTCATAAGTATTTCATCCTAACTCCAAATCAAGTAAAATTAATTTTGTTAATTCTTATTTTTTGCTGAACTTTAACTGAGCATAAGTTTGATTCTAATTGTTTTATTAGAAAATGTTGGTAATTAATTTATTTGTGTAATTATGTCTTTAACCTATTAAAATCCTAGGAAATCTTAATCAATTCCTTTTGCACTGAAACTTTCACTTAAAAATCTTTAGAAATCAAACTCTACCAGTTGTGTGTAGTTGAATTTTGATATTTTTAGTGTTATTCGTTCTTATTCGTCCTTTTACTCAATCGATAGATTACGCACGATTCGGTATTGACGAGTGATCCTCAAGAGTTAAGAAGACTATCTTCAACAAGGCAAGCAAACCTTCATTTGATGATCCCATTATTTGCGCATGCTAATATTTTAATTTCAATTGTATGTATGCATGCTATGTTGACAAGTTATTTCGCAATTCGAGATAGTTTACCTGAATAGTTACTTGAACTGTAGGTAAATATCCATCCTTTACCAGTGAGCCTAGGTTTATAATCGCTGTGATTTAGAGCTCGTTGGATGGGCTCTAGTCACTTTATATTATTATACGAATTGTTGTCGCTTAGCCATGCTTAGAATGATAGTCTGGGATCATCGCCGGCGATGGATATACAACATCACTTTAAATACTTGAGTCGTGGTACTCATGTTTGTACTCTATTTGCAAAACTAAAACTGAAAGCAAAAAGATTTAGACTCTGCATATGGATGATGGTGTAATTTTCGGTGTGTGGTTGTATGCCCGAGTCAACAAGGACCGACATCTTGTTACACCAAACAAGCATTATTCCGCACATCCACATGAGGGTCATATGGGTCCCTCTTGACTTAGTACTTTGGCGTGTGTTGGTCTCAGTCGCAGGAGGAGGGTGTGTGTGTTGTGTAAAAAGGGGATTGTGTTTATGTGTTGGGTGCATGGGATTGGAATCCTTTCTAGGTTCTCCACACCGAGGAGTATTGTAGTTGTTCGGCTGTTTTACCCTATATGGGTAGTTGACTTCCGGCTTTACAATGATTCCGATGCAACGTATTAGTTTCTATCCATACGGACGACTCGTAGTTAATACACAATATTGAAAAACGTCTCGTAGGGCTTAGCCATGCCGGCATACCAATGGAAGTGTGCTTAATCATGTGGCAAAAGGCGGTCCGATATTTGGGTAAGTTGTACACCGCGCAGGTTAAATCTATTCTGATAGCCAAGTCTTGGTTATGGACACGCTTGGGGAGGTCTTCGAGAGTTAGACTATAACATTTTGATAAAACTTGAGATGGGTGGTACGAATAGGTAATTCGTGCTATTGATGTGGTGGCTAGGTTAGTCACCTCTAGGATGTTACTTATGTTATTAATTGTTGTCTCACTCGTATTTGATCAATTTAAAACTGTTTTGATAAATTGCCTTCAATCTATTTAACTATTTCAAATAAAATACTATTTTACGCTGCAAATGAAATCTAAAGCCATCTCCACTAAATCAAGCCTACATGTAGCTATGTATAGGTTAGGTATTCGTAAGTCTTGTGAGTACAATTAGTGTGCTCAGCTGCTTTGTCTATTTGTTGCAGAGGAGGTGCGGGGACCCGGGGTTATCTCCCTAAGACCAAGACTAAAAAATATTAAAAAAAATCCCAAAAATTCTGAAATAATTTCCAGGGGTTCTTGGGATAGTCTCGAGTTCATAAAAATTATAGTATCATACTGTTCATGATATAAGTCATATATTATAAATTCAAACTTAAGCTTGGTTATATAATTGTGTTTAAATTTTTATTAGTCTTTAAACCTATCCCATAAATTTGGGAAAAATTATATTAATTCAAGATAATTAATATAGTATTTGAATAAATTATTTCCAGAGGAACTTTAGTAGCATGGTTTCAGTTTTTCTTTTGGAGCCCCAATTAAAGTGTATGTTTAATAACTTGTTTTGAAATTTTCCAAGTGCAATACTTAATGAAAATGTTTTGAAACATGATGCATGCTAATGAGATGCATAATAACCCTCTTTATTAACTTGGGGATGTGACAGAGGTTGACCTCCAAGGGGTTAACGAGTGTGAGACCGACTTCGCCTCCAACTCGACGACTAGTGGCGTTTCCGGTCGGTTGCCTTTTGGGTAAAGTGCAGCTGGTTGGCTTTTGTTACTGCCATCTTATGGCTTATGTTTTTTCGCTGCAAACTTAACCTTTTGTATGAAGTTAGTGGTTGTTGAATATGTTGTAAATTATGAAGAACACGGTAATGTAATATCTTGTGTATGAAGTTCATGCTTATTTTTGTCTTTCGTGTATCTATATTGCATTTGGGAAGTACATATTCACCAAGAGCGGGAAATTTGATTTGTGTTGCTAGGACCAATGGAAAGGTTAAGCATTACAAATTAAATCGCCCAACGGCTCTCACAAAAGTTGGTATCGAGCCATCTCGACCGCTGAAACTCTTAGCTTGGTTGTCATTAGAATATTTGAAAACATAGCTTCTAAGTATCAAAAATTTGATGAAAACATAAGTAGTGTCAAGACCGGATTAACATTCCAAATCCTCTGTGCATTTCGACCTAGTCCCATGATCGTGAGCTAGTTCACATGAGAAACAAATATGGTAACAAATTCATATCACAACTTTATTAATAATCAACGAGTTTATTACAAAAGAGGCTTACAAGCCAACAATAAAGAACAACGGAAGGCGAAGAAGAAGTAGCAGAGTCCAAACAATCGCCACGAGGCAATGACTAGGAAGCGGCCTAGTCGCCGATATCCACACCGTAGCAAAGCCCTTCTCCTCTGAAATTTTATTTGCATAAAGCAAGTTTGAGCACAACCATGTGCTCGCAAGTTACACTGTCAAATAATGAATGACATGCATACATGGATGTAACAAAGGATGGCTTATTAGTTGATTTGCATAAAGCAAGATTTTCTTTAAATACTTGTACTAAGTTCCAAAGCGGTTATTCTATAACTACAAATCATTTTATAAATTCTCAATTTTATAGTAGGATAAGCTCCATATGAAATATGGTGATGGATACCCTCCTCCTATCACAAGGTGCTAGCCCAAATTTCCCAAATGGATAGAAATCCAAAACTATTTGATAAAGCCTTTGAAATCAAAATCAAAGTCTAACTTTGAGAGGCTTTACTAGCATGTCCATGACCGTGGACACGACTATTCGAATAGTTTTACACTTTTCAGAGGTTGTACAACTTTACCGACAAGACACGATTTCTTTAGTTTGTTCGGCATCCGTCGATACCACCGCTCACTACCTTAGGTAAGCAGTCTAGAGCACATGAAAAGGCCTTTACAAAGTTCTACCTTAAAGTATTTATGCCGCTAAGGTTTCCTTCAATTGGGTCGACTGTCCTCCGGAGCCCTCTTGCGTCAGTGGGACTACTGTCTAACCGACACCCACACAAACAACATGACATAAATAACAATGAGGTATCACAAATTATTAAGCCAGGTCCCCTCCCCATACTCAGGACATGTGGTTGCACAGTGAGGCATAGCCCATTATAGGCATAGCAAAGGAACGCCAGAGGCTTGGCCTTAACTAACTTAGGCGTCTTCCAAATTAAACCACGGGCCTTAACCCTAACCGGATTAAGCTCGATATAAACCTGCACCCACCAATCATCCATTTCACCCAAGTCCAAACCATTTTGATTTATTTCATTTTTCAAAGTCGTTTATAAACTTTCATAACAAACCGATGCCATGGATACAATTTAAATCACAATTGATTTTTGGCTGAAATTCCCAAATTAAACATGTTTGATCCATAAGCATGGCTAAACATAATTTTTCTCAAAGTGTTCTAGTTCATACTATAGTATCAACTAGGTTTTATCTATGGTGACAATATATATGTTTGCTTCAATTATCAAAATTGGCCATACAAAGGATTTTAGGCATAACTATAAATTTAAAACAGGAATTTAAATTAATGAATATAAATAAGCATGCAGTAATAATTTAAAATAGAATATAAAAAACTTAAAATAATGGGATCAATATGATCAAGGGTATAACTTGTTTTCCTTAACAGGTCACCTAGTACTGAGGTGATGTTGTTTTCCTTAACAGATCACCTAATACTCACAAGTACATTCTCTAAGTAGTCTATGTGTATAATCATGATGATCATACAGTTAAAATCAATCCTCTTATAAGCTCTTCAGCTAGCGTCGAAATCTCACTCTCCGAAGTTCTCGAAATCTAATCGTGAAAATAAGCCAAATTCAAAATAAATTCAAATAACAACTCAAATGAACTCCAAATTAAATAATTTTGGTTTAGTTGGCTAGATATTAATTTTATAAAATTTTAGGAATTTGAATCACCTAAATCGGAGTTCGGATGCAAAAGATATGGGCCTTGGAAGATTGAAATTATATGAAATGATAGAATTAGAGTTTTTTTCAGAATTATTGGAATTATTTTTGTAAAGTAAATTCGAGATATTGCGTAAGATGACGTCGCGTAGGAAAATCCTTTTTCCCGGCCAAATTAAATTTCTAAAGGAAAATGGTTTCTTTCACTAACATGTGGGACCGGGTCCATGGACCGGGCCCACAAAAATTGACATTGGTCCATGGTGGACCAGTGCCATAGAACTGTGGCTTTTGTCACGTCGGTGACACGTGGGCATGCCACATAGGCGAGGGTGCCGACGGGTGGCTGGTGGCCTGCGTGGTCGTGGACGCGGCGGCGCCACGCCACCCAATGGCGCGCGGCGGCGTCGAGCTCGTCGGCGATAGAGGCTCCGGCGGGAAGTGGATGGTACCAAATGAGAGGAGGCGTGTGGGTCATGATGCTTACCACGGTGACGCCGCACGAGAAATTGCGGCGGCGAGGACTTTGGCGGCGACGTGTGCGCTCACGGCGGCGGTGGCGTTTTGGCAGTGCCCTGATGGCGAGGTTGTGTGCCCGGGGTCGGTGGAGTAGCGGCGATGCCGAAACCGAGGTCCTCGTCGATGATGGGTCTTCACCGGCGCCGGAAACAAAGGTTTTTCGAGCACTGGTTGCGCGAGGAAGAACTCGAAATTCGGGCGTTTAGGAGGGAGAGGAGATAAGGGACTTGGGGGTTTGGGATGAGACAAGGATGGCGCACCCGGTGCTCCTTTTTATAGGGGCCGGGGAGGGTGAGAGGGGAGATCGTGGGCGCGGGCATCGCGGCGGTGATGGAGAAATCCTGGTGATTTCGCACGCGGATGAGGGGGCAAATGGCCGGCGAAGGCGCGGCGCGACGAGGAAATTTTAATGCGCACGCGGGCACGGAGAATGGGGCAAAATTCGGGGCGTTGACGGAGCTCCCGTGTGGCAAAAATGGCAGCTGGTGCATACTCTCGTGTGAGGAAGAAGGGGCTGTGAAGAAGGCGCCGCGGCCCACGCCGGCGATCGCAGGAAAGAGGAAAAAGGTGGGCGAGCGGCTGGTCGTCGGATTTCCATCCAACGGTCACGGCAAGCAACGACGGCGACGGGAAGCGGGCCAACATGGGGGCGGGTGGAGTGCGGGTGGGGCAAAACGGGCTGACGCGCGTGTGAAAGAAGTGGGCCGAACGGAGGATTCGGCCCAAAGAGGGATTTGAGATTTTAACTTGATTTTCCAATTTAAATAAACTGATTAAATAAAAAGGGGCTTAGAAAGTAGAAAATAAAATCCAAAAATTCTATAGAAATTCACAAAAATTCCTAGAGTTATTTTGGACTTAAATAAAATAGTTCCAACTTATAATTGGCTTTTAATTTTGCAAATAAATTATTTTGGGTGTAAAACATTTAGAAAAAAGCTTTTAAAAATCCAGAAAACTCTAGAAATTAATTGAATTTTTATTTTTCAATTTAAATCAAATAAAACTTCAAGAACATCAAATAAATTTTACTTTTGACTTTTAAAACTTCAAAAATTCAAATAAAGCAATATAACTCTTTCAAATTTCAGAAAATCCAATAAAATAATAACTTTATTTATTTTATTTTGGTAACAACACTTTGGGATGTTACAAACTACCCCCCTTAAAAAGAATCTCGTCCCCGAGATTCGGAGAGGCTAGAAAGAAAGCTGGGAATGCAAGGTTTTCAACTGGAGTTGTCGTTGTCTACATCCTGCTCCTCATTAGACGGGGCCTGAGCTGTGATGTTGTACAGACGTCCTCTTCCAGAATTTTATGGCTTCTTGTTTCCTTTCATGTTGTTGACCTTTGGAACTTCAATGTTAGTTGGATTTGCTGCCTGCCTCTTCTTCGGACATTTACTGGCAAAATGCTCAACCTCATGGCAGTTGAAGCATGTGATGCCTACAACATAGGAGGGGTCCTTCTGTATCTGGCCCTCCTCCGATGTTTTGGAATATTCCAAATTGTCCGGATTGTCTGTTGTAGGTACTTCAGTTGAAGTTGCTGGATGGAATCTAACTTGATGCGATGAAGTCCTCTAGCTTTAGGAAGCCTCGAGGTTGAACTTCTCTCGCAACCATTCTTCTCTTGCGGTTCTCCATCTCTTGGTGCTTGCCTTCTTGATGAATTACCTTGTCGACTAGTCATTGGAAGTCAGGATAATCCGGGAAATCGCTTGTACTGACAAATCATCGTTGAGTCCTTCAAGGAATCTTTCTTGCTTGTCTTCATCTTTCGCAACATCTTTCGGTGCGTAGCGTGCTAGTTGATTGAACTTGTGCAGGTACTCATTCACAGAGAGATTGCCCTGGCGTAGTGAGTGAAACTCCTTCTTAAGGGTCATCATGCCGGAAGGAATATGTGCATGGCGGAAAGCTCGCACAAATTCATTCTAGGTGATGTCTTGAGCATCAGCATGCGAGATACTGAAGTTGTCCCACCATTCGGAAGCTGGACCCATGAGTTGGTGCAAAGCGAACAACACCCTCTCACGATCGGTGCACTGAGCAATATCCAACTTCTTACTAATTGCCCGGAGCCAATCATCTGCATCCATGGGCTTTGTGCTGCTTGAAAAAGTCGGCGGACGCATCCTAAAAAATTCTTACATGCTAGTCCTTTGAGGTGGTGGAGTTGGAGTTGGAGCTTGGGAAGATGTAGCTTGTCGGGCTTGATTGTTGTTGATGGACCGAGAGAGCAGTTCGATCATACGGTTTTGATTGGCCATCATCTGCTGCCACTCTGGTTCATTGATTGGGGCACTATATTGTTGTTGGCGTTGGCTCCACTTCCCGAGTGACGAGTGTTCACCATCTACTAGTTACTCCAGAGAGTTTAGGGAAGGAGACAAAGGATAGGGGAGAGACAAAGAAGAACTAAAGGGATAGAGTGAAACAACACTCCCAAACGAAAGAACCAACTCAAAAGCTTTACAACGTTCTATCGATCGGGACTCTTAATTTGGTGAAACGACTCAAAGCACAGAATGAGTCTTGCCAAAGCTAGACTATATGGCTGGGCTGACATCGTATCTTCTGCTCGTGGTCTTTGATGACGATGCTCTCTTGACAGCTTCATGCCTTGTGGTCTTAAACGTAAGGGTTAAGAACGTGTTGACCATCTATAGGAATTTCCAAAGAAAGAGTATCTATTTACATTATAAAATGGTGCAGAAAGAATTAGGTGAGAAAGAGTTTCTATAAGGAAGCTATAGATAGACGACCAAGATGAGGAGAGAACAAATTATTTTTCTTGTTTATAAAATAAGTTTTGAAGTTTTTCCACTAACGGCGATTCTGCACCGATCGAGTATCGTTTCTTGGCTATGTTGTTACTCTACAGGGCATTGAAGATGATCAGGCCAAGATCGTCGCTATCCAGAGTTGGCCGCCTCCTAAAACGGTCACACAAGTACGGAGTTTTCTCGGGCTTGCTGGCTTCTATCGGCGTTTTGTTCGGGATTTCAGCACCATCGCTGCACCGCTGAATGAGCTTACAAATAAGGGTGTTCCTTTTACTTGGGGCACCATACAGCAACAAGCTTTTGATGCTCTGAAAGATAAGTTGACACACGCCCCTTTGCTTCAACTACCTGATTTTTGCAAGACTTTTGAATTAGAATGTGATGCTAGTGGCATAGGTCTTGGTGGTGTGTTAATTCAAGAAGGAAAACCTATTGCTTACTTTAGTGAAAAATTAAGTGGGCCTAGTTTGAACTATTCTACCTATGATAAAGAATTATATGCTCTAGTTCGAACTTTGGAAACATGGCAATATTATTTATGGCCCAAAAAGTTTGTAATACATTCTGATCATGAATCTTTGAAGCATATTCGAAGTCAAACCAATTTGAACCGTAGACATGCTAAGTGGGTTGAGTTTATTGAGTCTTTCCCTTATATCATTAAACATAAAAAGGGCAAAGAAAACGTAATAGCTAATGCTTTGTCTAGAAGATATACCATGCTTTCACAACCTGACTTCAAAATCTTTGGATTAGAGACAATAAAGGAGCAATATGTGCATGATGCTGATTTTAAAGATGTGTTGCTTAATTGTCAAGAGGGAAAGGGTTAGAATAAATTTGTGGTGCATGAAGGGTTCTTGTACCGTGCTAACAAGCTATGCATTCCAGCTAGCTCCGTCAGTCTTTTGTTGTTACAGAGGCGATGGAGGACGATTAATGGGTCACTGGCGTGAAGAAGACCGAGGACATTCGACCCACCACTTTTATTGGCCAAAGATAAGGCGAGACGTCGAACGCTTCATTGCCCACTGCACCACGTACCAAAAAGCTAAGTCACGACTTAATCCTCATGGTTTATACATGCCTCTTCATGTTCCAAGCACACCTTGGGAAGATATTTCTATAGACTTTGTTTTAGGTCTGCCTAGAACAAAGAAGGGGAGAGATAGTATTTTTGTTATCGTGGATAGATTCTCTAAGATGGCTCATTTTATACGATGTCATAAAAGTGATAATGCTACAAATGTTGCTGATTTGTTCTTGATGCTCAACAACGTGCTGATTTGATACTTAAGATGCATGAGACAACTAAAGAGAATATTGAGCTTATGAATGCTAAATATAAAGTTGCTGGTAGTCAGGGACACAAGTATGTTACTTTTGAACCTGGTGATCTTGTGTGGTTACACTTGCGTAAAGAGCGATTCCTCGAATTGAGAAAGTCTAAACTCATGCCTCGTGCGTGATGGTCCTTTAAAGTGCTTGAACGTATTAATGATAATGCATATAAGTTAGATTTGCCTGCGGATTTTGGGGTTAGCCCCACCTTTAACATTGCAGATCTACGACCATTCTTCGGAGCGGAGGATGAGCTTGAGTCGAGGACGACTCCAATTCAAGAAGGGGAGGATGATGAGTACATCACTTCGACTGATATGAACACTCCTCTTGCTACTACCATGAATGATGTCCAAGGTCCAATTACTCGGGCACGTGCTCGTCAACTAAATTATCAGGTAAATTCGTTTCTAGGGCTAAGTGTATCACTTAAGAACTCTATGATGCTGCCTAATGGAGATGATTTGCTTGTGCTTAGGAATCTAGGACGGGACAGCAAGGAGTTGATGATATGCATCAAGGAAAGAGAAGGCAATAACAATGGCCAAAGGAGATGAAGAATTTGTAGCCTCCAACTCAAAGAGCCTCGGCCACCCTTTACTTGGTGCTGCATCACCTTTTCTTTAGCCTACAAGGCTTGTATCCGAGTCCTATGGGCTGACTTGGCCCATATGGCCCGTATGTGAAATAGCCACCCCCGGGGGC
This sequence comes from Ampelocalamus luodianensis, assembly GCA_036346255.1. Taxonomy (NCBI): domain Eukaryota; kingdom Viridiplantae; phylum Streptophyta; class Magnoliopsida; order Poales; family Poaceae; genus Ampelocalamus; species Ampelocalamus luodianensis. Next base: position 12,511 of record JAYEVH010000425.1, read on the forward strand.
CTATTACTATTCACATGAACAGTAACATGGCCACATGAATAGTACCTCACCTAGGGTTTCCACCTCCTAGTCGCCCTCCTCATATAGGAGTCGTCGCCCTTTAGTCCAATTTGGGTTTTTCTTAGATTATTCTACCACTTTGCGTTTCGCCGCTTGTTCCGCTTGAGGAACCCCACTGTGAACTTTATTATTATTCGCAATACAATTTCAGATTGCATCTTCTACTCTCTTGCTTGTGTTCTCGATTCGCTTGCAGGAGATAGCCTTCTTGGCAGGGTCAACCGCGTTCGGCACGGTTGATAACCAATGGAGCGGTGGTGTAGTGATTGCGAGGGGTTCGATGTTCTGGTCAGAGCCTTTCGATCATCAACTTCGTGTTCTCCACAATCGACATATCGCACCTTTCGGAAGATCGGACATACTCTCATCAATAAGCATGGCTAAGCATAATTTTCTCAAAATGTTCTAGTTCATACTATAGTATCAACTAGGTTTTGACAATATGTTTGCTTCAATTAACAAAATTGGCCATACAAAGGATTTTAGGCGAATTATAAATTTAAAACAGAATTTAAATTAATGAATATAAATAAGCATGCAGTAATAATTTAAAATAGAATATAAATAATTTTAAATAATAGGATCAATATGATCAAGGGTATAACTTGCCTTGCTTGATGAGGTGATGTTGTTTTCCTTAACAGATCACTTGGTACTGAGGTGATGTTGTTTTCCTTAACAGGTCACCTAGTACTCACAAGTACTTTCCCAGGAAGTCCAAGTGTACAATCAAGATGATCATACAGTCAAAATCAATCCTCTTATGTGCTCTTCAAACGACGTCGAAATCTGACTCTCCGAAGTCGTCGAAATCTAATCGCGAAATAAGCCAAATTCAAATAAAATTCAAATAACAACTCAAATGAACTCCAAATTAAATAATTTTGGTTTATTTAGCTAGATCTCAATTTTATATGAATTTACAATTTTGAATGGACTCAATCGGAGTTCGGATGCAAAAGATATGGGCTTTGGAAGATTCAAATTACATGAAATGATAGAATTAGGGTTTTTCAAAATTATTGGAATTATTTTTGTAAAGGAAAAAGGCTTTATGACATCAGCATGACGTTAGCGCCCGAATAATCAATTTCCAACCGAATTATTTTCCTAAAGGAAAATAATTCTCTGTCTCTGACATGTGGGCCCAAGTCAATGGACTAGGCCCACGGTTGGTCAACAGCCCACCGTGGACTGGGCTTATGCGAATAGTGCAAAGGGGTGGGGTGGCCGCGCAGAATCGAGGTGGCCGCCACGTTGGGAGCCACGTAGGCTTGAGCGCCGAGGTGGCGCCGACCGCCATGACGTGGCCGAGACACGAGGCTGGCGAAGCGGCGGCGTTAGATTTCGCTCACCGGCGCATGGCGCCACGGTGAGTCAAATGGAGTGCGCGATATGAACGCACTACACCGATCATTCGGTATAGCTTGTGGCGGAGGGTGCAAAGTATCGCCGACGACGAGGGGTTTAGCGGCGGCGCGTGGGGTCGCGACGGTGGGTGCTCTAGGGTTCTCTGGCGATGTGGGTGAGCACACCGGTTCGCGGTGGCGCCACGGCTTCGTGTAGATGACAAGGCGGAGCGACTCGGTGGCGCGAATCGAAGATTGAAGAAGCTTTGGTCGCCGACGGTTCTTCAAAACCGTGGGCCGAGGGGGAAAGGGTTACGTGGGTGGCGGCGTTGGGATGCGGTGACCAAAGCGCACCCGGCTCCTTTTATAGGGCGCGGGTGGCCGAGGCGCATGGAGAGCAAGATGACCGTGCGCGCTCAACGGCGAAATTAAAGGGATTTGGTGCCGAGATGGAAGGGGTCGGGCGAGATGGATGCAACAGGACACGGCGACATAAATGCGCACGAAATTGTAGGGATGTGGCCGGATTTGATCGGGTTTTGAAAAGCTCCTGTGGGACGTCAATGGCGGGCTGAAAATGGAAACGGGGAGGAAGAAAGGGAGGTGGGAGACGACACTGTAGACGTCGGTCCAACATGTCGGCGAATGAAACGAATAGAAAAGTAACGGATGCATGGCAACCGTTGGATTTAGATCCTATGGTCAAAACCAAATGAGACGATCGTCCCCCGAACGTTACACGGAGATCTGATCGTTGAATCCCGATCCAACGGTGGAAACGGGTTTGGGGTTTTTAACGTGCGGAAGAGTGGGCCGGGCACGCGTGAGAGGAGATGGGCCGAAGGAGGTTTCGGCCCAAAGCCAAATTAGGGATTTTAATTGATTTGGCAATTTAAATAATCCGATTAAATAAAAAGGGTTTTAGAAAATAGCAAATAGAATCAAAAAATTCTAGAAAAATTCACAGAAATTCCTAGAGTTATTTTGGACTTAAATAAAATGGTTCCAACTTATAATTGGCTATTAATTTTGCAAAATAAATTATTTTAGCTTTCAAATATTTAGGGAAAAGCTTTTAAAAATCCAGAAAATTCTAGAAATTAATTAAAATTTTATTTTTCAGATTAAAACAAATAAAACTTCAAGAACTTCAAATAAATTTTACTTTTGACTTTTAAAACTTCATAAATTCAAATAAAGCAATTAAACTCTTTCAAATTTAAGAAAATCCAACAAAATAATAAATTTATTATTTTCATTTTGGTAACAGCAATTTGGGATGTTACAACCGGAGCCGTAGGTGGGAGGTCAGGGCTAGAGCAGGGAGGCGGAGGCCAAGGTGGGAGGTGGAGGCGGAGGCCCAGGGGCGTGACCGCGGAGGACGGAGCCCGGCGGGTGGTCGAGGCGGGCGGGAGCGAGAGGAGGAGGACAAGGCCATGGCCGAAACGGGAGGTGGAGGTGGGAGGCCGGGTCCGGCAAGGCAAACAAGCGGTGTGGCGGTGGCATAGCGCTTTGGTCTGGAACTCTAGAGGTTGCTGTTGTGGGTGGGGATGCGCCCGGTGCCTAGTTGTGTTGCGCCTAGCCACGGGTTCTAGTTGGGTGGCCGACCTAGAGCTAACTGAACCATGATCAAAGCACAATCGAACTAAATGAGTTGCTCGTGAACTGGTTCGAACTTGACTGGTTAATTTAATGAGCATAAATGCTAGCTTGGCTCGGCTCGGCTTGTTTAATTAAACTACATACATATATCTGTTATTATGAGCGAAAGTCAACACTTATTTTTTATCTGATGATATTTTTACATGCCTAATTTTGCAAGGAATCTTTTCGCTTGTTTGGTAGGGCTTAGGATATATTGATGTTGTCGTTAGCAACATACAATCAGACTTTAGCCATCCACGAAAGCAATGTGTGGGGACAAGGGCCATTTATTTGGCAAGCAAAGATTTCACGTGAACAGAAAAAGATAAGTTGTGGCCCTCTTATGATTTACAAATTACGTACATATTCCACAATTGCGAGGATCGATTTATGATATAAGAGCTATTTTCATAAGATTGAGTTTACCGCAAAAGCTAGCACTAACGTTGGTAAAAATAACGGCCATATAATCATTTCCATCATTTGTAATCTGCTCCCATCGATTCCCTGTCCAGAATAATATTTGCTAAACTCGATTGCATCCGAGCTGATCCATAAATCGTATTGTAGAGACGTGGAGCATCCTCGAACCCCTGAACTGATGGAAGAGTTGCAACGTACACCACGCTGGAAGCTAGTGGCACGACGCACGTTTTGCGCCTCATGACGTCAGGTGGTACGATCCGACGGCAAGTCTGGGAGAAAGCAGCACCATATGCGCAGATGTACGCCTGCTTCGGATTGGAATCCTCCGCATCATTGAATTCAATACAGAGTATTTATGGTGTATGACTACAGTACCACTGCAGAGTGTTGTTCACACCATGAACTTTTGTAATAATATAGAAGATTCGGATCCAACCGTCTCCAAATGTAGCCCTCTACTAACCAATATGTCCATGCAGAACCCGCTGCCAATCCAGTTTCTGGCTGGCGGGCATGAAATCTAGCAGCTGCAACTAGTGGCGGATACCGAACGAAAATGACTGACATCCCTGAGGCAAGATAAGTCATGTTCGGCGGGGCTGTGGTTTAAGGTATCCCTTCAAGTTGGACTAGAGGTGTTCATATTACATATATATAATTATATCTAAAGAAAAATAATTTTTAAACCTAATGTGTTATGTATCCTAGTGCGCTACAATAAATCCTGCAGCTGCGCCATAGTGCACCGTACGTCAGCGCTACCGTAGGCATCAGAATGTTCCCTTGCCTTCATCAAAGCATGTTGGTTGTTAGTTGTGCACCAACGTCAAATCTTTAATCCTTTCAACCATTTCTGTACCACCAACTTCAGGAGGTTCCGAAGGCAAGCTTTTCTTGCTGGATATTGATGAAGGCATGTCCTCTCAAGTCGACCTCAAGCGGTCCTGCGTAAACGTGGAAGCATGTAGGGCAGTAGGAGAGTCCATCAGAAACACTGACACGGTTGACAACAGTACAGTGGGGACTAATTAGGAGTGCTTCCTCCGTTGTGTAATAACTAGAGACCGCGCGCGTCAAGTCCGTTGTGTAATAACTAGAGGCCGCGCGCGTCAAGTCGAATGAGCACGTTGTGTGTGGATATTGACACACTTATGAAGCAAGGGTAAGCATACGTATGTCCGTGGGAGTGTATGCGCTACTTGAATAGCAGGTTGTACGGGTAAGATATATGAAAGATTTTCACAATTTGACAACATATTAGATTTTTGTAGGTTCAGAATACATAGTTGTGTAGTTCAGCACCAGGCCGAAGTCCCTTAATGGGATGCCTATATCTGTTTTGAAAATTAGCACATGGAAGGATCTCACTTCAACTCTATGCAAACAATTGGAATATAATATGCTCACATCGAGAAGCGAGCTTTGCTCCACTGGCTCTGGCTGGCGTCGTCCTCCCAGCCTGCTCATGCTCGAGTCCTGTGCTCGGCATTACCGCCTCACCCGGGAGGGGTTTATGATGACTAGGTAGGGGCCCAGGTGGGAGAGGGGAGCTCTAGGCTCTCAGCCTGTCACAATTCGAGCGCTGGCTCTCGTGGGTGCCTCGCGAGGCATGGTGCTTCTTCTTTTTTAATGTGGACCGGATGGGAAAAAATCCCGAGCATAAAAAAAAAAATGCTCACATCATATTTTAGTTGGGTAGTGTACCCACGAATCACTGTTATAGATAAATGAAATAACAATGGTTTTGAAGCTGCATAAAATACAAAATCGACATGGCCATAATTATAATAATAGCGATCCCCTCACTGGCGAGTGGTTATTGTCTATGTCGGATACTTTTGCAGTATATTATGATCCCTGAAAGCATGGATCATTACATATGAAGGATCAAGGGTAGGCTACGATAATACAAAAGAAAAATTCTACCGTGCAACTAAGGAATCTCCGTTGGTAATAGATCACGAGATTACCACTAGACGCGCCTGCTCGTAGCGAAAGTAGAGTCGATGTAGCGAGTTGATGCAGTAGTAGTCATACTCGCCACACGTCTTCTACTCCTGCTCCTGAGATCGTCACGTGTTGCGGATCGTCCTAGTACTGATGCTTCATAACAACACCTCCAAGGTATCCACACATATGGGGTAGGGACACCACGCATTAGAGTGCTAGCGCTGGTGACGTGGTTGAGGAAGTCGTGGCCATTAGGGTTTTGGGAATTCTTCAAAAAGATTACTCACCCATTCCACCGCCCCTCTATATATAGGCATCCATGATGGATCTCGAACTTGAGGCCCATTAGGAACTCGTGACCTATAATAATTCGGATCACCATCCAAATCAAATCCTAGCCCTTTAAGTGTGTGACCCTATTGGTCCATGTGTAATCGGTTGTGACTGAAACTCTTTTTCGACCACAAGTCGAAAGCGATACCTAGCAGACATAACGATTCCCGAACACACATAGAATATATCTGATGAACCTTAATGCAATATGATGTACGATCGTCCTTATCACTTATGACCACTTGTATCTAGTCACGACCATCCATATATAGTTACGACTAGTTCGTAACTCATGACCAGCCTTATCACTTACGACCACTCAGATCTAGTCACGACGATCGTATTTAGTTACAACCAGCTAGTACTTAATTACGACCGCTAGTGATTATATTCGACTATGTTCGACTAGTTTGTGACTATGTTCTACGACCAGCTCGTATCTCCATACGACCGGTCCGTGACTATGTTCGACTAGTCTGTGACTAGCTCGTATCTCTATACCACACCACCGTGACTATGTTCGACCGCCACGACCGATTCAGATCTCCATATGACCAGTTCGTATCTAGTCGAACTGATCTACCTGCTTGTGTATTCTCCCTTTGGCTCATGACATCTGGTTGAACTCTAGGTGAGATTAATTTTTCATTCATGGACTGTTCAATACTTTCTCGATCAAGTGTCGAATAACTTCATGTGGTCGACACTTCGACCACTAGTGACATGGTCATGCACTTTCTTTATCCAACCACAATGAGGGGCTCAGAGACATCTCTCTGGTTATGTTAGGAGGGGTAAATCTCATATCCAACCAGTCATATTCTTTCGTATGTTTCATAGCATACCCGAAAGCTACCTTTATAACTACTCAGTTACGAGTAAGCATTTGGCAACCCCTCAGAGTGCTATTACACATGTAGGAAACTATGCTGATCTCAAGTCTAAGGATTATACATCATCATTGCTTGAGACTAACTAATGACACATAGAATCATAACAATCTCAATAGTGTCTCAAAGTGGGTCTTATCCTACACAATGTTCTCTAACATGTGTTCGTATTATTGGTAAGACATCTTTATATCTATGATCTGTGAAACATAGTCATCAACCAATACATATGCTAGTTTATTCATATGTGTTCTCATATGTTTTTAACTAGGGAAAATTTAAGAATAATCATCGCAGAAATATAGAGTTTCACAATCAAGTCACATACTTGATAATAAATATTAACGATATTATTTTAGAACAAGATAACATATTATCCAATGTTATGAACATAACAAAATATAATCATCTCTATGATTGCCTCTAGAGCATATTTCCAACAGTCTTCCACTTGCACTAGAGTCAATTATTTAAGTATCTAATACCGATAGCTATTGTGTGTGCCTTATGCTTCGGCTGTGTGAGAAGGTTTGTCAATGGATCAGCAACATTTTAATCTGTGTGAATTTTGCATTTTTAAACATCTCCTCTATCCACTAATTTGTGAATAAGATGATAACGCCTGAGTATATGCTTGCACTTCTGATGGGATCTAGGCTCTTTAGCTTGCGTAATGGCTCCATTATTATCATAATAGAGATCCAATGGGCTCGACACACTCGAAACCATACCCAACTCGGCTGTGAATTTCCTTATCCAAACACCTTCCTTCGTAGCTTCAGAAGACGCAATGTACTCGGCCTCCATCGTAGAATCAGCAATCGTCTCTTGCTTTAAACTTTTCCAGTTCACTGCTCCTCTATTCAAAATGAATACAAAACCATATTGTGAACGATAATCATCTTTGTCGGTTTAGAAGCTTGCATCGGTGTAATCATTTACAACGAGCTCTTCATCACTGCCATAAACTAGGGACACATCCTTAGTCCTTTTAAGTACTTAAGAATGTTTTTCACAGCTGTCCAGTGACCTTTATCGGGATAAGCTTGGTATCTACTTGTAACACTTAGAGCATATGATACATCTGGTCAAGTACATATCATGGCATACATGATAGATCCAATGGCTGAAGCATATGGAATACCATTCATACGGTCTCACTAATTAGTTGTCGAAGGACACTGACTCTTGCTAAGACTTATGACATGTGACATAGGCAAGAACCCCTTCTTGGCATCCTGCATGCTGAACCGAATCAACACCTTGTCAATATAAGTACTTTGGCTTAATCCAATTAGCCTTCTTGACCTATCTCTATAGATCTTTATTCCTAAGATATATGCTGCCTCTGTAATACCCTAAATGTATTCGAGAGAGAAGAAATAAATTAGAGAGAATGACCAATTAGAAAAGTGTTTTAACACGAGATTAGAGGGGGATTTATGCATAATTTTGACAACTTGGGCTATGGGCTTCCAGCCCACAACATTTAGGCCCATGAGGGGCCGGCTACCAATAAAAGGAGGGGGAAACCCTAGAGGTGGTACTGTAGCACGACGTGCTACAATAGCCGCTGCTATAGTACTGTGTGAACAGTAGCCACCCCAATTGGAGGAAGAAGGCCACCTGGGAGATCGATTGGCCAAGAAAAGAAGAAGAAGAAGAAGAGGAAAGGGGAAGGGAGGGATCGTGGCCTGGGGTGAGTGTTCATCACGTTCGGCGGTGATTCTTCAAGGGTAAGACCCCATCCCCTTCCGATTAGCGGATTATTTGATCTTTAGCAGTGTTGGTATTAGGGTCTACTCAGGACAGATTTCGTTAGACGGTCGATTTGAAGTATTTAAGTGCAGATTCAGTTCTGGACTTCTCCTGGAGTATTGTAGAGGACGTCGTTAGCTTTCGATGAAGTACTAGATCGTATTATTTGGACCTCTGTAGCAGAAGTTGTGAATTTATTAGTGTGACTGTTCTTCAAATCATTTCAGATTCGACAGGTTTTAGTAATCTGACTTGAGCGATCAGTTAAATGGAAAATTAGAGGAGTTCAGTATAATGACAGTTGTAGATAATTATCGTAGCTTTCAGGGAAGTCCAAGAACGCGAAATTTGGACAAACGAGCTGAAATTTATGATAGTTTTAGTGTACTGTCCAGAGAACCTGACATGAAATCGATGTTCTGTTAATTAGTATGATAGGGGTACTAGATTGCCGAATCAGGAAGGCCCACCAACTAGGTTTATTTGGGGAAATTGATAAGATTTCAATGAAGTCCAAGAACACCTCATTTGGACTGCTGTACAAAAAGATATGAATTTTAGATTATGGCTATCCATAGAGGGGGCAAATCGAACTTTAGGAGTTGGAATTGGGAATGCGCTTGAGAGTGTAGCGAGTGCGGTTGTGCTTTTGGCTAAGTTTTGGTTCAGTATGGTTGTCTTAGCATGCTTTATATTTATATTCAGGTGAGGGATTGGTTCCAGGGACAGTGCCCTCTTCACGTCTTTCGTCCCTGCATGGTTAAGGCCAGTACTCTATTTGATAGAGTAATTATGAATTGTTTGATAGTGAGTGTTATGTTTTGATACATATTAGCTATGCTTGATGATAGTGTGATATGTTGATTAAAGATGGTAAATGCTTATGATATGAATGATAGAAGTATGAATGAGTTAAATTCATAAGTGATGTTGCTGAGGAGGTATGATTATGATGATTCATTATTTGTGCATATGCATCATGTTGACAAAATGAAGATTTGGTCACGTGGTGACCAAGCAATTGTTGAGATCCCCGTTATGTATATGACGGGCTTGAGGTCCCCACACTTGTGGAGTGTGGGCTTGAGGTCCCCTTTACTTGTGGAGTATTGGGCATTGGTCCCCGTGCTATGCGAGCACAGCATGGTATGCGGCATTGTCGCATATCTCGTGACACCGGTGAAATGCGAAAAAGAGTGGAAGAGAAAAGATGCATTGCATATTTGCATGCATACATCATGATCTATGTTTCTGAGTAAAGCTTTGTATTTGAATGTTGTTGCTGTAATTGTGAGATTAATGATTCTTTTTGGTACTTGCTGAGTCTTTGGGCTCACTCTTGCTTTTGTTGTATTTTTAGGTACCTATTGCGAGATCGGCATGCATGGGAGGGAGTAGACTTGAGTTGGATTCACACACTGCCACACATCCTTCAAACTTGATTAAATTTTGGAATGACTTTTAGTAAATAAGCAAACTACTTAAGTATTGATTATGGTTATGCCTCATGCATCGGGTTATTTGTAATAATGAGGAGTAACGTATTTTGGATATCCTTGCATATGTTCTAGCTGATTAGCCTGGTTTGAAGGCTTAGTGATGATATTGGATGTTGGAATATTTAGTTATGATATTCTTTTATCTGTCGGAACCTCTGTATAGTTATCTATACAAAGGAGGTTCTGCCGAAATTTAACAAATTGTCCTAGTTTAGATTTGTTTAATGTTTCTTCAGTAGCATTCCATCTCATGTTGGGCTGGGGTGTTATAGCCTCTCCTAGGTCCTTCATGGAAAAACTATTTTTTAATGATGCGTTAACGGATTTCAGCATAGGAATACCATTCCCAATCAATAATATATGATCCACATATAATATTCGAATATCAAGTGCACTCTCACTAACCTTCATGTAAACACAAGGTTCTTCTTTATTCTTGACAAAACCAAACTTTTTGATCTCTTCATCAAAATGTATATTCCAACTCCGAAATGCTTGATTCAACCCGTAAATGGACTTCTGAAGTTTGCACACTTTACTAGCATTCTTTGTATCAATAAAACCTTTAGGCTATGTGATGTACACATCATCAATTAGGTTTCTATTAAGGAAAGCCGTTTTGACATCCATTTGCCATATCTCATAGTCAAAATATGTAGTAATAGCTAGAATGATCTGTATAAATTTAAGCATTTCTACTGGTGGGAAAGTCTCATCGTAGTCAATCCCTTGAACTTGTCGAAACCCTTTTGCGACTAGTAGAGCTTTATGAATGTGAACATTTCCATCCATGTCAATCTTTTTCTTATAGATCCATTTGCACTCAATTGTTTTAACACCATCAAGTGGATCGACTAGGTTCCAAACGTGATTGTCTCTCATGGAGTCTATCTCGGATTCTATGGCTCCAAGCCATTTCTCGAGTCCGGTCTATCATCGCCTCATAATTCTTAGGCTCGTCATTATTCAATAATAATACGTCATGCTCACACCTTATAGGCAATTGACATGGCCTTAGGGCTGATGCCTTGTCTACAGGTTCAACAATATTTTGTTCATCCTGTAGAGGTTCAGTAAGAGTTGAAACACTTTTCAGATGTTTCTTCAATTTCTTTGAGTTGCACATTTCTCCCACTGACTCCTTTTGAAAGAAACTCTTTCTCCAAAAGACAACATTTCGGGCAACAAAAACTTTGCCCTCTTCTCGGTTCTAGAAATAATATCCTTTGGTTTCCCTAGGATACTATAAAGAAGCATTTATCTGACTTAGGTGTGAGTTTATCGGATGTCAAAAATTTAACATAGACATCACACCCCCCAAATCTTTAAAAAAGACAAACTAAGACTCTTCCAAATCCACATCTCATATGGTGTTTTATCTACTGATTTAGATGGTACCCTATTTAAAGCGAAAGCTGCGGTTTCTAGAGTGTAACCCCAAAACGATAATGGCAGATCCGATTGACTCATCATTGACCAAACCATATCCAGCAAGGTCTGATTACGCCGCTTGGACACCCCATTCCATTATAGAGTGCCCCATGGTGTAAGCTCTGGAACAATTCCACATTGTTTCAAATGATCACCAAATTCATGGCTAAAAAAATTACCTCCACGATCAGATCGCAAAGATTTGATTGTCTTGCTGTTGATTCTCAGACTTACTTGGGAACTCCTTGAACTTTTCAAAGGATTCCGACTTGTGCCTCATTAAATAGATATATCCATTCTACTAAAGTCATTAGTGAAAGTAATGAAGTACTGAAAACCACCTCTACCTGTTGTGCTCACTGGTTCACACACATCAGTATGTATGAGTGCTAGCAAGTCAGACGCCCTCTCAGTTCGACCAGTGAAAGATGCCTTGGTCATCTTTCCAAGTAGATAAAATTCGTACGTTTGAAATGATTCCAAATCAAATGAGTTTAGAATTCCATCATCATGGAGCTTCTTCATACATTTCTCACTTATGTGACCAAAATGACAATGCTAAATAAAAGTGAAATTCATATCATTAGGCCGAAGCCTCTTCACATTAATATTATAGACGGGTGCTTCATCAAGATTTAAAATAAACAACCTATTCAAAACAGGAGCATAGCCATAAAACATTTCATTCAAAAATATAGAACAACCATTATCCTCAATAATGAATTTATAACCCGCTGCCATCAAACATGAGGCAGAGATAATATTTCTACTCATGGCTAGAATGTAATAAATTCCATAATAAATCCTGAGGGCAAAAGTAATGGCAAATTCCCAACGGCTAATGCAGCAACCCTTGCTTTATTCCAGACACGAAGATCCATCTCACCTCTTGCAACTCTCCTACTCCTAGTTAGACTCTACATCGAATTGCAAATATGAGCAACCGATCTGGTATCAAATACCCAAGAGTTACGGAAGAACCAGCAAGAAAAATATCTATAACATTAATACATGAAGTGGAAGGTTTAGTCCCATCATTCTTTTTCAGATCAGCTAGCTATTTCTTACAGTTTCTCTTCCAATAGCCTAGCTCTTTACAGTAAAAGTATTCATTCTCTTGAGTCGGGCCGGACTTAGTCTTTGGCCTAGGCTTGTTAGTATAGACCCTATCCGAAGCTTTAGCCTTGCCCTTTCCTTTGACCCTAGTCTTATCTTTCTTCTTGAAGCTTGTACTCTTTTGCACCATCATCACATGACCGTTGCTTTTCTTAATGTTGTCCTCTGCAGTCTTGAGCATCATATGTATAGCTCACTTGTCTAAGCCATTCATATCGAAGTTCAGAATGAACTGCCCATAGCTTGAAGGAAGTGAAGCAAGAATCAAATTAGTCTCCAACTCTTGATTAAGAGGAAAAGCAAGTTTTTCCAAGCTTTGTGTATAAGCAACCATCTTGATCACATGTGGGCTCACCGGACTACCCTCAGCTAGCTTACACCAAAACAATTTCTTTGATATCTCATATCTCTCAGTTCTTGCTTGTGTCTCAAACATACCTTTGAGCGCCACGATCATATCGTAGGCCTTTATGTTCTCAAACTGCTTCTGAAGATCTGAGTTCATGGCAGCAAGCATGAGACAGTTAACATCAAGGGAATCATCACATGCCTTTTTATAGGCATTTTTAAGAGTAGTAGCAGCATTTTCAGCAGGTACATCTGTAATTGGTTCCTCTAGAACATGTTCCCTTTTATCTTGCCTAAGAACAATTCGTAGGTTGCGGGACCAATCCGCGTTCCATTCAGTTTTTCCTTATCAAGTATCAAACGTAAAGCAAAACAAGAGGTAGGTACAGTAGTTGGTGCCATGATCTACAACATAAAATATGCAAAACTATGACATATGATCAAGAAAAGTAACTTCTATTAAACAATTTAATAAAGATACTCCCACTAAAAACCATATCCATCTTATGATATTTAGTGATTCAAGACCCACAATCAGTTAATCTACTAGTGAGCTTTGGCATCACTGCTAGAAGATTAGTGAAATTGGTAAGCAACCCTTTGCTAATCATATCTCAGATATGACTCTTGTTGTTAGCAGATCTCTATGCTCCAAAGACCCAACCCTATGCCCCAAGGCCCATAACCGTTATGATGACCTTGTCAAGTTAAACCAATGCTAAGCGTGTAAGTGTTCGACACAAACCCATCTAGTCAAGAAAAGTTAATAGCACTCTGCTTTAGCAAGACCTACCATTAAAATACATGACTTTGGATGGTGTAGCTAATTGGGAGGGCATCAATTTAACTTAATATTTATGTGAGGGAATTTTACTTCTACCATGTTAAAAGCATTCGAAACAACTAACATGCATAGAAATAAACAGGAATATAAAGACATTCACAAACAATCATATTGCATTGTGATATAGTATGACCCTTCTACATGGTGATCTCCATCGCCGTGCTTCCTGTTTGCCATGTCTCCATGTGGCCAATTTCTCCAAGTACTCCCACTAAGCCATTACTCCTAATAGCACTAGTAATAAATTACAAGGAGTGAAGAAGCATCATAAGTCGACACGTAGGTCGTTATACAAATACAGACAGCCTTGGGCTGCAATAAGGATGACATGCAGGTCATGAACATTACACACATACAAGTATCTCATACAACATGGGTCATACTATTCACAAAAGCCTGCAAAAACAAGTTATGCATAGAATCACATTCTATTTAACGGATGGTGTGAACTAGCAATACCAAAAACCAAGGTCCTTTTCGGTGGTTCCACTCGCCGGTGAGCGCAGTAGGGTCACAGGGGGCGGCAGCCCTTGATTAGAAATTTTTTGGACTACGTAGATCCAACCTACTATTCTGTGCATGTAAATCGCATTGGATTAATCACATTATTCCTTTTCGATCGCAACTCCGATTCGATCGACCAGATTGATCTTCATGTGCTCCATGGATTTACAATCACTATTTGCCCCGATCGTGTTCAAGTCGTGCTACGACCATGAACATGATCACGGAATAACGATCATGAACCCATCTTGAGACCACCACGCATGGACAATCATATCGACCATCGCCAAAAACAATCTATCACATAGAACGACCAATAGAAACAGAAATAGATCACATCTATGGCTCCCACATATCACAATATGCATCTAATCTAAATCTAAAACTAGATGGAATGGCTCTGATATCACTGAAGGATCATGGGTAGGCTACGATAGCACAAAACAAAAATTCTACCGCGCAACCAAGGAACCTCCGCTAGTAATAGATCACGAGATTACCACTAGACGCGCCGACTCATAGCGGAAGTAGAGTTGATGTAGTAGTAGTCGTACTCACCGCACGTCTTCTCCTCCTGCTCCTGAGATCATCACGTGTTGCGGATCATCCTAGTGCTGATGCTTTGCAACAACACCTCCAAGGTATCGACACATACGGGGTAGGGAAACCACGCGCTGGAGTGCTATGAAATATGATATATGATCATATCCTTATCACTTACGACCAGCTCGTATCTAGTTACGACTAGTCCATATATAGTTACGACTAGTTCGTACCCCTTTTACGACCAATTTTTTATCACTTACGACCAGCTCGTATCTAGTCACGACCAGTCCATATGTAGTTATGACCAGTTTGTAACTCCTTTCGACCAGCTAATACTTAATTACGACCAGTTAGTTATTATGTTCGAGTAGTCTACGACCAGCTCATATCTCCATATAACCAGTTCGTGACTATGTTCGACCAGTCTATGACCAGCTCATATCTCCATACGACCAGTCCGTGACTATGTTCGACTAGTCTACGACCAGCTCGTATCTTGATACGACCGGTCCATGACTATGTTTGACTAGTCTACGACCAGCTCGTATCTCTATATGACCAGTTCATACATGGTCGAACTGAACGACCTGCTTGTGTATTCTCCCTTTACCTCACAACATCTGGTTAAACTCCAGGTGAGATTAATTTGTCATCCATGGACTGTTCAATACTTTCTCGATCAAGTGTGGAATAACTTCATGTGGTCGACACTTTGACCACTAGTGGCATGGCCATGCACTTTCTTTATCTGACCACAACAAGGGGCCCAGAGACATCTCTCTTGTTATGTTAGGAGGGGAAATCCCATATCCGACCAGTCACATTCCTTCGTATGTTTTATAGTATACCCGAAAGTTACCTTTATAACTACCAAGTTACGAGTAGCGTTTGGCAACACCTAAGAATGATATTACACATGTAGGAAACCATACTGATCTCAGGTTTAAGGATTATACATCATCATTGCTTGAGACCAACTAATGACACATAGAATCATAACAATCTAAACAGTGTCTCAAGGTGGGTCTTATCCAACACCAGGTGGGTCTTATCCAACACCATGTTCTCTAACATGTGTCTGTATTATTGGTTTGACATCTCCATATCTACGACCTGTGAAACATAGTCATCAACCAATACATATGCTAGCCTATTCATATGTGTTCTCATATGTTTCCGACTAGAGAACGTTTAGGAATAATCATCGCAGAAATATAGAGTTTCACAATCAAGTCATATACTTTATAATAAATATTAACGATATTATTCTAGGAATAAGATAACATATTATCCAATGTTATGAATATAATGAAATATAATCATCTCTACGATTACCTCTAGGGCATATTTCCAGCAACATACTCAACAGAGGTCATTGGGAGTCTCTATGATGCGGATCAACCTCTAGACGAGATTGAATCCTTGGGTTGCCTGATCTTTCACGGTGGAAAATTCCGAACAAATATGTGGAGCACGAATTACAAGATGCAATTCGCTCTAGGATAGATAAATCTCACACCCGCGCACACCACAATACACGAACGAGAAGTAGGGATCAAAGAACCAACAAGAAACTCCTAGCACCACACTTAGAAAGCTCACGCCAAGATGAAATCCAACACTACCAGAAAACGTGTAGTTCCTGAGTGCCTATATATTTCCCTAGTGTTTCGACGGAAACACTCGGGGAAAAGAAGTTAGCACTCGGTAGAAATAACTTTCCCGAGTGTTTCCTATAACACTTAGGAGATAAAATATAATCCCGAGTGCCTAAAAAATAAACACTCGGGAGAGAGGGCTGCACCCTTTTTTCCCCCACTGCGCCTATTTTTTTTCGTTGCCCTAAATCCCCACTCGATCCCCAATCCCACAGCCACCTCCTTGTGTGTAACACGATGGCTATGCGGAAGCTAAGTTATTACTTGAAGTCCAACACTACACAATAATATGAAATAATTTCAACAATATTTCAACCAATTGCATAAAGGGATCAACATCTAAAAGGATAGTATAAGAATTGAATCAGAACTTAACAACATGTTGAACTCTATCATCCAATCATATTGAATCCAATATGATAAGGCTATCATAGGTCTATACGAAGATCATTAAGGATTTACTAGTTCAACCAAGTCATAAGGAATGATGGGACTTCACTACCTACTCCCGTGGGTGAAGCATGAATGGAAGAACGAATGAATATGTTGGACGTAAATATATAATCGAAGAATCATGGTATATCAATTATGAAGGGAAACAGGAAATACCAGAATTACCCATTGCATATTCACCCATCAGGTGAAACAAAGAACAATCAAGATAATTCAATTGTACTTGCCTTTTGAACTACGATGCGTTAGGAGGTAAGGATGAAGCCTCTAATCCTAAATTCCCTCCTCCTACACAATTTAATTGCTTGAATAAGAAACAATGTGAATAAGAAACTACCCACAATGCCTAATCTCATATTCCTAAACCCAAGGTTCATATAATTGTTCTATACATTAAAACCGACAGTCTAGGAGGATGATAATCTGGATAGTGGTACAAAAAACATCATATCTTTTGCTCTGATACTTGAAACAGAGTGATCTCAGATCCTATGAAAAGTTATCGAAAACCTCCACATTAGTCTAGTTGGTGAAAACTTCCAATTTGGCCAAAAACCTAGGCTAACATTCAGGTGAAAGTCTAATATACAATTTGTCTAGTAGAACTACACAACAGTAAAGAAATACTCATAAATTTTGATTGGATTAACCAAACTCCAAGATTCTTATAATTCTGGAAAGCTACGAACACAACCTTCAAAATCCTAGTTGGCATGACACTCATATTTTGCCTTTAACAAAAAGTGGCACACGGGTCAAAACTACTGACACAAATCGACATACACTCTGGACAGTCAAATTGAAACGTACATAACTTTTGTTCTACAAATCGAAAAAGGGTGTTCTTTACTAATCCTGAAAGATAATGAAATTATATACAAAAATCATTTTGGGCAGCACTTCTGAATCAGCTCCTAACCTAATCATATTTTAATAAACATAGTGACTGTTAATTCTCGTGAGACTTTCGGGACAGCAAAAAAGAATTCATCATAACTTTTAAACCGTAACTCGGAATTGAGTGATCTTTGAGTCTACCGAAAGCTAAGAACGAAACCCACATAACTCTAGGAGATGAGATCCTCTAATTCGGAAGCTAAACATATGAAAACAGAAGAGCAACAGAACACAGATTAAACCGATCTACTATGGCATTCTCAGAACAGCTACTGAATATGAATAGGATATGAAATAACTAATTAATCCAATGGAGAATGCGAGTATACCCATAAAATCCCACTGGACTTCGCTGAATTCCTCTCGTGGAGGTCACCCCCCACCTCCCTCTTCTTCCTTTCTCCTCTTCTCCTCCTCTTGGCATAGCAGCAAGGAAGGGGTGCTACAGTACCATGTGCTACATTGTGGTAGTGCTACAGTAACTGTGCTATAGTAAAAGGTGTTTAGGGTTTTGGTACTTCTTCTTAAATTAGCTTCCCCTTGGGCCAAACAACGTGGGCCGAAAGCCCACGGCCCAGGTTCTCCAATAAAAGCAAAAACGCACCTTTAAAACTTCAATTTCCTTCTCTAATTCTATTTAATTTTAGTATTAATTTATTATTTATTTTATGTTTAAATGGGAGATTACACCGTGCTCCTCCTCCTCCTCCTCCCTCCTGCTCCCCCCGCGCTCGGCACCTTACTTCCTCCTTTCGTGCCCGCGCCGCCCTCCACCCTCCTCCGGCACTACCGTCCTCCTCCTCCCTCGTCCCCGGCTCCCCCCTCCACCCGCCTCCTCCTCCTCGCCTTGGCCGATTTGAGCTTTTGCTCTTACGCCAAATGGAGCCATTGTAACATCCCAACATTAGACTTGTGTTTAAAATGTAAGAAAGTGAGTAGAAATGAAAACTTTTTCTTATATCATGTATTTCATGTATGTTCTAAACAATTCATGTACAAGAATTATGGAAATACAAAGTCACAAGTCTTTTGGTCCAAAACCTTGTCATCCAAAAACAATCTTGTCAAATCTTGTGATCATCCTTTGGAAATATTTTTTCTAAGTTCTAAGGATGGTATGTGACCCCTCTGGAAAATTTCACAATTTTTGGAAATTGTTTGAATATTTTTAGAGGACAGTCAAACCTGTTTGACTTTTAGTCAAATGCTATTCCAGAACTTTGTAGAATTTTTGGAGAAAAATGCACTACATAAAAACCTCTGAAAATTTTATACAAGGTTAATATCTAAGTTAGCAAGCTCCTGTAAAAATTTCAGAAGTTTTGGAGTTCATTTGCTATCCCAAATCAATCCCCAAAGTCCCAGCTCAAATGTAAAACCCAAAACTTGATTTCACTGTTCCTCGGGTTCGAGTCAGACTCGGGCTCGAGCCACTTGTTTTGGTCCAGTCAACTAATTTCACCAGGCCTCCCTTTAAAGCGCGCATCCAATCTCAGCCGTTGGATCGCGATCGCACAGCCTGTGTTGCTTGGGCAGTTCGGGACTCGCGAAGCGCTCACTCAATTTGGGCCGTTGGATCAAGATCTGAGCGCCAGATCAAGTGTGCCGTTCGGGTCACTTAGAGGGCACATTTAATCGTGACCATTCATTTCTGATCCGAGGGTTCGCGAGCTCCTCTGTTGATTTAAACCTCAGAAGGTTTGGGCAAACCTCAGCCGTCCGATTAAAATCCAACGGCTCCCAGTAGCCCCAGCCTTTTCTCTGGTCATCTTCAACCTCGCACCGTGTGTGAACAGAGAAAGAGAGAGAGAGAGGCATGTCATTGTCAAATCGTGCTCCCTCGTCGACACTCCCTTGTCGGGCATTTAGTGCGTGCGGCTTGCTTTCGGCCATGTCCATGACCTACCTCTGTACCCCCCCATGATCTCTTTTCGGGCTAGGGCAGCCCTTTTGACATAACACCCGTGAATCTCGTTTTGTTTGCCAAACCCTAATCCTTTAGCTATTTAAGGTCCCCAAACCCTTCCTGGTACTCCTTTGCACCACCCTCTGTAATACCCTAAATTATATTCGAAAGGATTAGTCGGGAGAAACTAATTAAATCGGGAGAGAGTAATTGAATCGGAGAAGGGTTCTTTAGTAAAACACCAAATCAGAAATGAGAGGGGTTTTCGCGTTTTGTGGGCAACTGGGCTTGGGCCTAGGCCCATGTGGGCTGGCCGGCCATAGGGGAGGCGCCACCCCTCCCCAAACCCTAGCCGCCCCATCTTTCCTCTCCTCCACCCCTTGTGCCGCCACCCCTCTCCACCTCTCCACCTCCTCCACCTCCCTTGCGCCTCTCCATCCCCCACCACCTCCATTGCTGCTGGCCAAGGAGGAGAAGGAGCTCCATTGCAGCCGGCCAAGGAGGAAGAAGAAGGAGAAAAGAAGAGAAGGAAGAAGAAGGAGAGGAGAAGAGAAGAGAAGAAGAGGAAGAAGAAGGATCCGCAGCGGAAGCGTGGTGGTCATCATCCCCGCTGTGTGCTCTCTTCGTTTCAGCAAGGGTAACCCGTGGTTCTTTGCTTTAGATCAATTTCTAGTTGTCTAATTTTCGGATGTCAGTTCGTCGATATTCTGCAGCAGTGAAGTTTGTAGGTTTTGATTAGGTTAGAGGCAGATTTGGGTCTGGGTGTCTCCTAGAAAGTTGTAGATATAGTAGTTACCTCTCATTGACGACAAGAATCAAGTCATTCGGACTTCGGTAGCCAAAGTTATGAATTTATTAGTATTTCTGTGTTTCTGGAGAGAAGCAGAATTGCTAGTGTTGGTTAACCTGATAGAAGCGCATATTTAGAAGGGTTTCCAGAGGGTCTCACCATAACGAAACATGAGGATAATCCTTTTAGCTTTCAGGAAAGCTAAAGATCACTGAATTCGGACGAACGTAGAGAAAGTTATGATAGTTTCTTTGTCGCTGTCCAGAAACCCGACGTGAAATGTTTGCTCTGATTAAATAGATTGGTAGGTCTGGTAGATGGCCGAATCAGAGGGTCTCCCCAACTAAGTTTATTTAGACATTTTAATTACCTTTTCAGATTGTCCAAGATCATCCTATTTGGACACCTGAGCAGAAAGTTATGAATTTTTGAAGTCTGCTGTCCGCAGTGACCGATCGCTAGAAATTAGAAAAAACTAGACGTGATAAGAAGTTTAGCGATTTCGATTGTAATGTGATGTATGATTTTGGTCCAGTATGCTAGTCTTAGTTTGGGGTATCTTCTTGTCCAGGTGGCAGCGAGATCCCAAGTGCAGCACCCACTTCGCGTCTGCCGTTCTCGCGCGGTTAAGGCAAGTATTCGGGTTATAGCGTATTTTCGGTTGTATGATAAAATTGTTGTGATTTCTTGATGTAGCCTTGCACGAATGTTAGTGTAATGAGTTTTCCTTTTATCTTGATGAATGCAAGCTATGGTTAACGTTTCCCTTGAGCGTTGCTAAATCTTACATGTTGTTATGTACATGTTAAATTCTTGGGTATGAAAGACGTGGGTATGGAGCATTTGCATGTTTCAAACGTGTTGGATACTTGGTCATGTATGCATGTTTTTGATATACGATAGCGAAGTAAGGTTGCTTACATGATAATGAGAATATGATGTAATCCTGCTTATGAATATGTTATCATGGTGCATATGCATGTTGAGAGCATACAGGTGCCCTGGTCACGTGGTGACCAAGTACATATAGTTGAGGTCCCCGCCATGTAGATGACGGTTGAGGTCCCTACATTCGTGGAATGTGGGCTATGAATAAAGAGGTCCCCATCATTAAAGTGATGGGCAAAGGTCCCTATACATGTGGTGTATAGGCTTTGGTCCTCGTGCGGAGGGCATGTGCAAGGGTATACTGAATGACGGTTGTGTACCCGCATTACGGTAAATGCGAAAGAGATAAAGTTGAAAAGGTGCATTGCATTGGTTGTATTCACATGAGCATGAAGGCTATACTTTGGTGCATTGTTTATCTTGGATTATTGATGCTATGAATGATAACTTGCTTAGCCTTGTTGGTACTTTTGAGTCTTTAGGCTCACTCTTGCTTTGATGTGTTTTAGGTACAACTGCAAGACCCGCATGCATGGGAGGGAGTAGATGTTTGGATGCACGCACTGCCACTCAATCTTAAGAATTACTTATGGATGGTTTGAGTTTCGATTAACTGTAATAATGAGAATAGCAAATTTCGATTATGTTTATGAGATTATCCTGCATGCTTGAAAGAACTCGATTATGAAGATATTGATAAATGCCATGATTAATTGTTGGAACCTCTGTATAGTGACTATACAAAGGAGGTTTTGTTTAAAATTTGTAATTGATCTTAGTTTAGTTTAGTTTAATTTAATTTTAGTAGCATTCCGTGCTCAATCTTTGAAGGGTGTTACTGATTGGTATCGAGCGGGCTTTAGGTCCGTGGTTAATAGGAAAATATTAAATTGACACATCGTGTACGTGAGGTGGGATTGGGAATTACATTGCTTCCGCATTATCTCGTTGATATGTTTTATTTGTTGAGCAATTGTTGAATTGCCTCTGTGCTATCTTTCTTGTTGTTAATCTATGTTTTGATAGGTTATGATATTATATATCTATGAATCTATTCTATGATTGCCATGAGATGATCATGTATAATCATATTTGATTATATTGTTTATGTGTGTCGATAAGGTTGTTAAGAAGTGGAGGCCGTGGTTGTGACCTTGGACTTTGTCAGGTTATACCACCGTTCGTGGTAGACGAATAGAGTAGTTACCCCGAATACCATAGTTGCAGGAGTTGAGCGTGAGTCGCTAGAAAGTTGTTTTCTTTCCGACCTCAAATCTTGGTAAATTCTTGTTTCGTGGTGGATGATGATTTTCTCATGGGTTCTTGGTTTATGGTGGTTGTTGAGTGTCAATGGTCTCTTATGGTTCTCTGAATCAATTATTGTTTTCCGACTGTTGAGTCGCTTTGGCTACTTGTGATCTTTCTCAATTGGCAATTATCGATAATTCCTTGGTTGTTCCTTCTTTCTCTTTAGCAAAGAATGACTCATTTATTCGCTTGATAGTTGGGTATTGAGAGTTTGAAGTTGCAAGTTTGTTATCATGAGAAGCTTTGGCCCTATGTGTTCCTTTTGGATTATACCGAAGTGTTGAAGTTTAAGGCATTTCTGCTTTGTTGAAATTGTTAAAATCTTTTGTGATGCCTCGTTATGGTTAAATCGAGATTGTAATCAAATAACTTGATATGGTATGGGTATCAAGATGAGTCATTGGTATGGTGCAAAATTAATATTAATTAGTAACCTTGGAAGTGAAATTGATTAAGTTGATGTTGTCTTTTCCTAGTTCTTGATGAACGGTATATATGAGTAGTGACTGAGAGTATGTCCATACGTATTTGGAGTCAGAAGAGATAATAAGAAGTATGGAACATTGATGAATTAGTCTGACCATTAAAATCGTTTAGGTTGCTAAACTTGTTGGGTTCTTTGGTTCCCATGGATTAATTTAATTGTGTGGAAAGAAAATTAGAGGGAATACCGATTTACGTATTCCTTAGTATGATTAGATATCGAACTGTATAACCGGTTGATGGAATTAAATATCGGTGGATCTAGAATTTATGAAAGGAGTTCTATGTAGTTCTTCTGTATAGAATGACACGATGAATTTGGTTGTAACGTTGTTAAGACTTTTGATCGATAGAAGATTTCGATTTTTGAAGTTTTAGGGTATTTTTGCTGAAATCCAAATATGAGGAGGAACAGTTGGATACGTGTTTGTTAATATCCATGTGATTTGGGAATAAAAGTAGGTAGCAACTAGATTTCATAATGAAGCCAGTTGATAACAACAATGGTTGTGGAATAACTGTTGTGTGTTGAAGTTGATGATGAGCATCGTTAAGAGTTGAACTGATATGGGCTTATGCCCACATAATTGTGAAATAATCGGATGATAATGTGTCCTTGATGAAAGAGTTTTGGTAGGAGCTTTTCAATTGTGTAGTAGACCCCTTCTAATCATAAGAGGGCGATGTAGTGAGGTTGTATGGTTCTGGGTATACTCTCATCTTGAAGATGGGATGAAATGATAGTATGGGAACATTTGATGAAACTTTGGGGCTTTCTAATGGAATAGTTGATGATAAATATTCGTGTTCAGAGTATATTATTCTGATGTTAGTAAGATTATTTGCAAGAGATGGTGACTTGAGTGTGTGGTGATGATTCTTTTAGAAGTAAAGTAATTGATCGTCTTTCGTAAATGGGATTTTGTGAGAATGTTTCGAGTTTTGCGATAGGGATCATTTGGACCTCTTGAGTTATGTGGGGATTGAGTTGCTTGAGCAAAGTGATATGTTGAAAGATTTTATTGGTTCTCAAGTTGTTCCTATGATTTGGTCATAAGAGCTTATCTTGTTTAAGTCGGCAAGGTGATGTAGTAATCACGTAAAATAACTATCCTTGTTAAAGGAAGAGAGAAGTTAAGTGTTTGAGATTTAAGTCGTTTCGCATCTTGCGGTTTATTGGAGAGTACTTAAACCTTAGGCGCTTGTTCCATAAGGGTTTATCAATGTTCAAAGGGTATTACGTTCTTCTCTTTTGTGGTTTGGTATTCGCTTTGAGGGTTTGAGCCCTTGACTATTGACTTTCCCTTATGTTTTTTTCTTTCGAGTTCTTGGCCTAAGTGGCACATGTTTTCCAAGTTGTTGAAAAATTGATTCTATTCGCTTCTTTCTTTTGAGGAAGAATCAACCTATTCGCTTCACCCGAGTCTTTGAGGTGTTGAATAATTGTAGTGGTGAAACCGTGTGGTTGTAAGTTATTCGATGAGCTACTGGAGGATGAAATAATTTCAGAATATAGTTCTTTGAGACAAGTCTAACTCAATGGAAGTTGTCTTATGAGGTTAAACTGATTGCATTGTTATAGCTAGTAGAACCTATAGTGAGTGTGGTCCAAGATCTTCCTGTTCACTTGGTGAACATTAAAATTACTGAAAGTATAGAAATATTGATCAATTGTATAGAGTATTACAATTTGGTAGTATTGCAAGTCTATGAGAGTTAAACTTGATGATGTGGTTTAATGAGAGTGTGATTATAAATTAATCAATCACATGTCAATTAATGGGATAATGGAAAATGTTGAGTAATGTCAAGAGTGATTTGGCTCTAAATGTGTAACCTTCTGAGAGTTATAATCCTTGTAATGGTTAACTGGTCAAGAAAATATTTTCATGATGATTTTAATGAGTGGGTATGTTGGAATTGTGGATTCATAGAAATTTAATATGAGGATTTCCCTATACTTTATATGAGAATTTCGTTGCAAGAGTCTTGGAGGTTAAATTTGGGCTTTGCATTGTTGTGCTAGAACTTTGAACGCCCATTGATAATGTGAAAAAGTAGTATAAGGGTGGATTTCGAACAGTGGGATGGTCATTGATAGAAATATTTTTATGAAATACATGAGAATATGTGATGTGAATTCCGAGTTGTCCATTCTTGAGGATTGAGGTAACGTGATTACGTGTGAAGATCCATTTTGGGATGCATCGGTTATCTATCAAAGTAATTATGTCAAGAAGAAATTCGGTTAGAGAATGTTTTGTGAGATCATCGAGTCCCTTTTCAAAGGTGTTGACAAGGTGTTTTGATTTGGGTTCTGCGTTGAGATCGCCAAGTTAAGAGTAACAAGTTAGTGTGTTGTGCGATGATTGGGATTGCATAACTTGAGGGAAATTTTGGTCTTAAAAGAGAAACCGTTAAATTGATGTTTCCTCAAGAAGTGAATCGCTTTCGATTTTCGTTTAAGTTCTATGTCATGACCATTGTCTTTCGCAGTTGAGTTTGGCTTTATGTTGGTAGGTGTGGTTCTTATCAGCTCGTAAAGAATAATGTAAATGATGGATTTGGTTATTCGAGTGATTTTCCTTTGGTGGACGTGGTGTTTAATTGCAAATTTTCTAATTTGAAGGTGGAAAGTTTTTCGTGATAAATCTTCGATTCTGAATTTGACTCTTTTAGTACCGAGTTGGTAACGTTTGGTTGCGATGAGAGTCCTTCATTTTCAGTTGGGCTATATCGGTAGAAGAGTGTGTTTAAAGCGAGTGCTGTTGTATGTCCCTCGTTAAAGGAGGAGATCTTTGTTTGGGTGCAAAAGTTCGATTGAGAGGTGGAACGAGAGTTCAGTGTTCTGTGCGCATGTCGCGTGGTTTGGTACCACTAGGGGGGTTGCCCCAAGGTACATTGGGTTGTTTTCGCTAGTTGGCGATCGCTAGGACCTGCCTCGAGTCCGTGCGCGAGTACGTAACGCCTTGTTTGTTCGGTGTTGAGTGAGTACCGGAAGATCCGAGTTTGAGGGTGTGTTAACGCCATCGACAATGAGGAAGATCTCGCCGAGTCTCAACCGATACATGTGCCGAGAGGTCGAGATAGAGTGTTGAGGTTTAGACATGGGTATACGTTATGGTGATATGTTCACGCTCGGTGAGCGAGAAGAGACTTGGGAGGTAGTCTCGCTTGATCGAACGTTAACCAAAGTTGTTCACGTCGGGTACATCTTGTTGGTTATTGATTTTCAGTTGGGGTTGTTGTTGTTTTGCTAGTAGATGACAGGTAGAATTCGGGGTCGAATTCTGTTTAAGGGGGGTAGAATGTAATACCCTAAATTATATTCGAAAGGATTAGTCGGGAGAAACTAATTAAATCGGGAGAGAGTAATTGAATCGGGAGAAGGGTTCTTTTAGTAAAACACCAAATCAGGAAATGAGAGGGGGTTTTCCGCGTTTTGTGGGCAACCTGGGCTTGGGCCTAGGCCCATGTGGGGCTGGCCGGCCATAGGGGGGAGGCGCCACCCCCTCCCCCAAACCCTAGCCGCCCCCCCATCTTTCCTCTCCTCCACCCCCTTGTGCCGCCACCCCCTCTCCACCTCTCCACCTCCCCTCCACCCTCCCTTGCGCCCCTCTCCATCCCCCCACCACCTCCATTGCTGCTGGCCAAGGAGGAGAAGGAGCTCCATTGCAGCCGGCCAAGGAGGAAGAAGAAGGAGAAAAGAAGAGAAGGAAGAAGAAGGAGAGGGAGAAGAGAAGAGAAGAAGAGGGAGAAGAAGGGATCCGCAGCGGAAGCGTGGTGGTCATCATCCCCGCTGTGTGCTCTCTTCGTTTCGGCAAGGGTAACCCGTGGTTCTTTGCTTTAGATCAATTTCTAGTTGTCTAATTTTCGGATGTCAGTTCGTCGATATTCTGCAGCAGTGAAGTTTGTAGGTTTTGATTAGGTTAGAGGCAGATTTGGGTCTGGGTGTCTCCTAGAAAGTTGTAGATATAGTAGTTACCTCTCATTGACGACAAGAATCAAGTCATTCGGACTTCGGTAGCCAAAGTTATGAATTTATTAGTATTTCTGTGTTTCTGGAGAGAAGCAGAATTGCTAGTGTTGGTTAACCTGATAGAAGCGCATATTTAGAAGGGTTTCAGAGGGTCTCACCATAACGAAACATGAGGATAATCCTTTTAGCTTTCAGGAAAGCTAAAGATTACTGAATTCGGACGAACGTAGAGAAAGTTATGATAGTTTCTTTGTCGCTGTCCAGAAACCCGACGTGAAATGTTTGCTCTGATTAAATAGATTGGTAGGTCTGGTAGATGGCCGAATCAGAGGGTCTCCCCAACTAAGTTTATTTAGACATTTTAATTACCTTTTCAGATTGTCCAAGATCATCCTATTTGGACTCCTGAGCAGAAAGTTATGAATTTTTGAAGTCTGCTGTCCGCAGTGACCGATCGCTAGAAATTAGAAAAACTAGACGTGATAAGAAGTTTAGCGATTTCGATTGTAATGTGATGTATGATTTTGGTCCAGTATGCTAGTCTTAGTTTGGGGTATCTTCTTGTCCAGTGGCAGCGAGATCCCAAGGGCAGCACCCACTTAGCGTCCGCCGCTCGCTGTTAAGGCAAGTATTCGGGTTATAGCGTATTTTCGGTTGTATGATAAAATTGTTGTGATTGCTTGATGTAGCCTTGCACGAATGTTAGTGTAATGAGTTTTCCTTTTATCTTGATGAATGCAAGCTATGGTTAACGTTTCCCTTGAGCGTTGCTAAATCTTACATGTTGTTATGTACATGTTAAATTCTTGGGTATGAAAGACGGGTATGGAGCATTTGCATGTTTCAAACGTGTTGGATACTTGGTCATGTATGCATGTTTTGATATAATGATAGCGAAGTAAGGTTGCTTACATGATAATGAGAATATGATGTAATCCCGCTTATGAATATGTTATCATGGTGCATATGCATGTTGAGAGCAACAGTGCCCCGTCACGTGGTGACCAAGTACATATAGTTGAGGTCCCCGCCATGTAGATGACGGCTTGAGGTCCCCACATTCGTGGAATGTGGGCTATGAATAAAAGGTCCCCATCATTAAAGTGATGGGCAAAGGTCCCTATACATGTGGTGTATAGGTTTTGGTCCCTGTGCTGGAGGGCACAGGGTATATATACTGACGACGGTTGTGTACCCGCATTACCTGTGAAATGCGAAAAGAGATAAAGTTGAAAAGGTGCATTGCATTGGTTGCATTCACATGAGCATGAAGGCTATACTTTGGTGCATTGTTTATCTTGGATTATTGATGCTATGAATGATAACTTGCTTAGCCTTGTTGGTACTTGCTGAGTCTTTAGGCTCACTCTTGCTTTGATGTGTTTTAGGTACAACTGGCAAGACCCGCATGCATGGGAGGGAGTAGATGTTTGGATGCACGCACTGCCACTCAATCTTAAGAATTACTTATGGATGGTTTGAGTTTCAGATTAACTGTAATAATGAGAATAGCAAATTTCGATTATGTTTATGAGATTATCCTGCATGCTTGAAAGAACCTGATTATGAAGATATTGATAAATGCCATGATTAATTGTTGGAACCTCTGTATAGCCGACTATACAAAGGAGGTTTTGCGAAAATTTGTAATTGATCTTAGTTTAGTTTAGTTTAATTTAATTTTAGTAGCATTCCGTGCTCAATGCTGGTTGGGTGTTACTGCTTGGTATCGAGCGGGCTTTAGGTCCGTGGTTAATAGGAAAATATTAAATTGACACACCGTGCACGATGAGGTGGGATTGGGAATTACATTGCTTCGCATTATCTGTTGATATGTTTTATTTGTTGAGCAATTGTTGAATTGCTCTGTGCTATCTTTCTTGTTGTTAATCTATGTTTTGATAGGTTATGATATTATATATCTATGAATCTATTCTATGATTGCCATGAGATGATCATGTATAATCATATTTGATTATATTGTTTATGTGTGTCGATAAGGTTGTTAAGAAGTGGAGGCCGTGGTTGTGACCTTGGACTTTGTCGAGTTATACCACCGCTCGTGGTAGACGAATAGAGTAGTTACCCAATACCATAGTTGCGTGAGTTGAGCGTGAGTCGCTTTAGAAAGTTGTTTTCTTTCCGACCTCAAATCTTGGTAAATTCTTGTTTCGTGGTGGATGATGATTTTCTCATGGGTTCTTGGTTTATGGTGGTTGTTGAGTGTCAATAGTCTCTTATGGTTCTCTGAATCAATTATTGTTTTCCGACTGTTGAGTCGCTTTGGCTACTTGTGATCTTTCTCAATTGGCAATTATCGATAATTCCTTGGTTGTTCCTTCTTTCTCTTTAGCAAAGAATGACTCATTTATTCGCTTGATAGTTGGGTATTGAGAGTTTGAAGTTGCAAGTTTGTTATCATGAGAAGCTTTGGCCCTATGTGTTCCTTTTGGATTATACCGAGTGTTGAAGTTTAAGGCATTTGCTTTGTTGAAATTGTTAAAATCTTTTGTGATGCCTCGTTATGGTTAAATCGAGATTGTAATCAAATAACTTGATATGGTATGGGTATCAAGATGAGTCATTGGTATGGTGCAAAATTAATATTAATTAGTAACCTGGAAGTGAAATTGATTAAGTTGATGTTGTCTTTTCCTAGTTCTTGATGAACGGTATATATGAGTAGTGACCGAGAGTATGTCCATACGTATTTGGAGTCGAAGAGATAATAAGAAGTATGGAACATTGATGAATTTGTTCGACCATTAAAATCGTTTAGGTTGCTAAACTTGTTGGGTTCTTTGGTTCCCATGGATTAATTTAATTGTGTGGAAAGAAAAATTAGAGGGAATACCAGATTTACGTATTCCTTAGTATGATTAGATACTGGAACTGTGTATAACCGGTTGACTGGAATTAAATATCGGTGGATCTAGAATTTATGAAAGGAGTTCTATGTAGTTCTTCTGTATAGAATGACACGATGAATTTGGTTGTAACGTTGTTAAGACTTTTGATCGATAGAAGATTTCGATTTTTGAAGTTTTAGGTATTTTTGCTGAAATCCAAATATGAGGAGGAACAGTTGGATACGTGTTTGTTAATATCCATGTGATTTGGGAATAAAAGTAGGTAGCAACTAGATTTCATAATGAAGCCAATTGATAACAACAATGGTTGTGGAATAATCATGTTGTGTGTTGAAGTTGATGATGAGCATCGTTAAGAGTTGAACTGATATGGGCTTATGCCCACATAATTGTGAAATAATCGGATGATAATGTGTCCTTGATGAAAGAGTTTTGGTAGGAGCTTTTCAATTGTGTAGTAGACCCCTTCTAATCATAAGAGGCGATGTAGTGAGGTTGTATGGTTCTGGTATACTCTCATCTTGAAGATGGGATGAAATGATAGTATGGGAACATTTGATGAAACTTTGGGGGCTTTCTAATGGAATAGTTGATGATAAATATTCGTGTTCATAGTATATTATTCTGATGTTAGTAAGATTATTTGCAAGAGATGGTGACTTGAGTGTGTGGTGATGATTCTTTTAGAAGTAAAGTAATTGATCGTCTTTCGTAAATGGGATTTTGTGAGAATGTTTCGAGTTTTGCGATAGGGATCATTTGGACCTCTTGAGTTATGTGGGGATTGAGTTGCTTGAGCAAAGTGATATGTTGAAAGATTTTATTGGTTCTCAAGTTGTTCCTATGATTTGGTCATAAGAGCTTATCTTGTTTAAGCTGGCAAGGTGATGTAGTAATCACAGAAAATAACTATCCTTGTTAAAGGAAGGAGAGAAGTTAAGTGTTTGAGATTTAAGTCGTTTCAGCATCTTGCAGGTTTATTGAGAGTACTTAAACCTTAGGCAGTTGTTCCATAAGGGTTTATCAATGTTCAAAGGGTATTACGTTCTTCTCTTTTGTGGTTTGGTATTCGCTTTCAGTAGGGTTTGAGCCCTTGACTATTGACTTTCCCTTATGTTTTTTTTTTCTTTCGAGTTCTTGGCCTAAGTGGCACATGTTTTCCAAGTTGTTGAAAAATTGATTCTATTCGCTCTTTCTTTTGAGGAAGAATCAACCTATTCGTTTCACCTGAGTCTTTTGAGGTGTTGAATAATTGTAGTGGTGAAACTGTGGGTTGTAAGTTATTCGATGAGCGCTGGAGGATGAAATAATTTCGTAATATAGTTCTTTGAGACAAGTCTAACTCAATGGAAGTTGTCTTATGAGGTTAAACTGATTGCATTGTTATAGCTAGTAGAACCTATAGTGAGTGTGGTCCAAGATCTTCCGGTTCACTTCGGGCGGAACATTAAAATTACTGAAAGTATAGAAATATTGATCAATTGTATAGAGTATTACAATTTGGTAGTATTGCAAGTCTATGAGAGTTAAACTTGATGATGTGGTTTAATGAGAGTGTGATTATAAATTAATCGAATCGTCATGTCAATTAATGGGATAATGGAAAATGTTGAGTAATGTCAAGAGTGATTTGGCTCTAAATGTGTAACCTTCTGAGAGTTATAATCCTTGTAATGGTTAACTGGTCAAGAAAATATTTTCATGATGATTTTAATGAGTGGGTATGTTGGAATTGTGGATTCATAGAAATTTAATATGAGGATTTCCCTATACTTTATATGAGAATTTCGTTGCAAGAGTCTTGGAGGTTAAATTTGGGCTTTGCATTGTTGTGCTAGAACTTTGAACGCCCATTGATAATGTGAAAAAGTAGTATAAGGGTGGATTTGAACGTTGGGATGGTCATTGATAGAAATATTTTTATGAAATACATGAGAATATGTGATGTGAATTCGAGTTGTCCATTCTTGAGGATTGAGGTAACGTGATTACGTGTGAAGATCCATTTTGGGATGCATCGAAGTTATCTATCAAAGTAATTATGTCGAGAAGAAATTCGGTTAGAGAATGTTTTGTGAGATCATCGAGTCCCTTTTCAAAGGTGTTGACAAGGTGTTTTGATTTGGGTTCGCGTTGAGATCGCCAAGTTAAGAGTAACAAGTTAGTGTGTTGTGCGATGATTGGGATTGCATAACTTGAGGGAAATTTTGGTCTTAAAAGAGAAAGCGTTAAATTGATGTTTCCTCAAGAAGTGAATCGCTTTTCGATTTTCGTTTAAGTTCTATGTTGTTGACCATTGTCTTCGCAAAGTTGAGTTTGGCTTTATCTTTGGTAGGTGTGGTTCTTATCGATTCGGAAAGAATAATGAAATGATGGATTTGGTTATTCGAGTGATTTTCCTTTAGTGGGCGTGGTGTTTAATTGCAAATTTTCTAATTTGAAGGTGGAAAGTTTTTCGTGATAAATCTTGATTCGAATTTGACTCTTTTAGTACCGAGTTGGTAACGTTTGGTTGCGATGAGAGTCCTTCATTTTCAGTTGGGCTATATCGGTAGAAGAGTGTGTTTAAAGCGAGTGCTGTTGTATGTCCCTCGTTAAAGGAGGAGATCTTTGTTTGGGTGCAAAAGTTCGATTGAGAGGTGGAACGAGAGTTCAGTGTTCTGTGCGCATGTCGCGTGGTTTGGTACCACTAGGGGGGTTGCCCCAAGGTACATTGGGTTGTTTTCGCTAGTTGGCGTATCGCTAGGACTGTCTCGAGTCTGTGCGCGGAGTACGTAACGTCTTGTTTGTTCTCGTGTTGAGTGAGTACCTGGAAGATCCAGAGTTTGAGGGTGTGTTAACGCCATCGACAGCCGAGGAAGATCTCGCCTTCGAGTCTCAACTGATACATGTGCTGGAGAGGTCAGAGATAGAGTGTTGAGGTTTAGACATGGGTATACGTTATGGTGATATGTTCACGTCGGTGTGAGCGAGAAGAGACTTGGGAGGTAGTCTCGCTTGATCGAACGTTAACCAAAGTTGTTCACGCGGGTACATCTTGTTGGTTATTGATTTTTGATTGGGGTTGTTGTTGTTTTGCTAGTAGATGATGGTAGAATTCGGGTCGAATCTGCATTTAAGGGGGTAGAATGTAATACCTAAATTATATTGAAAGGATTAGTCGGAGAAACTAATTAAATCGGAGAGAGTAATTGAATCGGAGAAGGGTTCTTTTAGTAAAACACCAAATCAGGAAATGAGAGGGGTTTTCGCGTTTTGTGGGCAACTTTGGGCTTGGGCCTAGGCCCATGTGGGGCTGGCCGGCCATGGGGAGGCGCCACCCCTCCCCAAACCCTAGCCGCCCCATCTTTCCTCTCCTCCACCCCTTGTGCCGCCACCCCTCTCCACCTCTCCACCTCCCCTCCACCCTCCCTTGCGCCTCTCCATCCCCCACCACCTCCATTGCTGCTGGCCAAGGAGGAGAAGGAGCTCCATTGCAGCCGGCCAAGGAGGAAGAAGAAGGAGAAAAGAAGAGAAGGAAGAAGAAGGAGAGGGAGAAGAGAAGAGAAGAAGAGGGAGAAGAAGGGATCCGCAGCGGAAGCGTGGTGGTCATCATCCCCGCTGTGTGCTCTCTTCGTTTCGGCAAGGGTAACCCGTGGTTCTTTGCTTTAGATCAATTTCTAGTTGTCTAATTTTCGGATGTCAGTTCGTCGATATTCTGCAGCAGTGAAGTTTGTAGGTTTTGATTAGGTTAGAGGCAGATTTGGGTCTGGGTGTCTCCTAGAAAGTTGTATATATAGTAGTTACCTCTCATTGACGACAAGAATCAAGTCATTCGGACTTCGGTAGCCAAAGTTATGAATTTATTAGTATTTCTGTGTTTCTGGAGAGAAGCAGAATTGCTAGTGTTGGTTAACCTGATAGAAGCGCATATTTAGAAGGGTTTCCAGAGGGTCTCACCATAACGAAACATGAGGATAATCCTTTTAGCTTTCAGGAAAGCTAAAGATTACTGAATTCGGACGAACGTAGAAAGTTATGATAGTTTCTTTGTCGCTGTCCAGAAACCCGACGTGAAATGTTTGCTCTGATTAAATAGATTGGTAGGTCTGGTAGATGGCCGAATCAGAGGGTCTCCCCAACTAAGTTTATTTAGACATTTTAATTACCTTTCAGATTGTCCAAGATCATCCTATTTGGACTCCTGAGCAGAAAGTTATGAATTTTGAAGTCTGCTGTCCGCAGTGACCGATCGCTAGAAATTAGAAAAACTAGACGTGATAAGAAGTTTAGCGATTTGATTGTAATGTGATGTATGATTTTGGTCCAGTATGCTAGTCTTAGTTTGGGGTATCTTCTTGTCCAGGTGGCAGCGAGATCCCAAGGCAGCACCCACTTCGCGTCTACCGTTCTCTCGCGGTTAAGGCAAGTATTCGGGTTATAAGCGTATTTTCGGTTGTATGATAAAATTGTTGTGATTTCTTGATGTAGCCTTGCACGAATGTTAGTGTAATGAGTTTTCCTTTTATCTTGATGAATGCAAGCTATGGTTAACGTTTTCCTTGAGCGTTGCTAAATCTTACATGTTGTTATGTACATGTTAAATTCTTGGGTATGAAAGATGTGGGTATGGAGCATTTGCATGTTTCAAACGTGTTGGATACTTGGTCATGTATGCATGTTTTGATATACGATAGCGAAGTAAGGTTGCTTACATGATAATGAGAATATGATGTAATCCTCGCTTATGAATATGTTATCATGGTGCATATGCATGTTGAGAGCAACAGTGCCACAGTCACGTGGTGACCAAGTACATATAGTTGAGGTCCCCGTCATGTAGATGACGGCTTGAGGTCCCCACATTCGTGGAATGTGGGCTATGAATAAAGAGGTCCCCATCATTAAAGTGATGGGCAAAGGTCCCTATACATGTGGTGTATAGGCTTTTGAGTCCCTGTGCTGAGGGCACGAGCGAGGGTATACTGACGGTTGTGTACCCGCATTACACGGTAAAATGCGAAAGAGATAAAGTTGAAAAGGTGCATTGCATTGGTTGCATTCACATGAGCATGAAGGCTATACTTTGGTGCATTGTTTATCTTGGATTATTGATGCTATGAATGATAACTTGCTTAGCCTTGTTGGTACTTGCTGAGTCTTTAGGCTCACTCTTACTTTGATGTGTTTTAGGTACAACTGCAAGACCTGCATGCATGGGAGGAGTAGATGTTTGGATGCACGCACTACCACTCAATCTTAAGAATTACTTATGGATGGTTTGAGTTTGATTAAGCTGTAATAATGAGAATAGCAAATTTTGATTATGTTTATGAGATTATCTGCATGCTTGAAAGAACACGATTATGAAGATATTGATAAATGCCATGATTAATTGTTGGAACCTCAGTATAGTGACTATACAAAGGAGGTTTTTAGAAAATTTGTAATTGATCTTAGTTTAGTTTAGTTTAATTTAATTTTAGTAGCATTCCGGGCTCAATCTTTGAGTGGGTGTTACACCCTCGACTTTTGCTCGTGTGTTGAGCTCAAAACCACCAAAAACACCAAAATCGCCATTAATGGCCGTGGAGCTCTATTGATGGCTTTAGTGTTCCAGTGGTTCTTCTTCAAATCTCTTTGTACCCTTTTGAGCTCTTTAGCTCCATATTCATTTCCCCTAACTTAGTTTTGGGAATCATTCACAGGAATTGACCAATTTTGAGTTTGGATCATTTCGGCCGATTCTACCCCTTTTCTTCCTCAGCTCTAGTGAGTGTTTCATTTCTCAATTATTTGTTCTTGAAGCTTCTATGAGCTATAATGAAGCTATTATGACCACCCAGTGGTGTTCATTTTGCTCAGGTTGTCATTTTCATATCATCTTCTTCAACTCCGGCAGGTTCTTTCTCTGTCAAAGCTCTTCGGCTATCTTTGGAAGCCCTTCTCGGTTGAGGTAGCTTCTATTTAGTCCCTAGTTGCCTGGCACACGCTTCTTTGGACTGCTACGGAACTTTTTGTGCATTTTCGCTTTTGGCCGATTAGTGCCACTAGCTTGTTTTCCGGCTAGCCGGCGTTCTAGACCTTCGCCGCCGGCGAGGTCACCACCATCTGTATCACAAGGCTATTGCGAACCCATTTTAGTCTTAAGGTTGCGCCGCTGTGACCGGAGCCGCCGGCGGCAAGCCACTCTTTTCACTCGGGTTTTGCCGGACGAAACTCCCTCCGTGCCGTGGTCGTTAAGACACATTTAATGCTCTAATCATTGCTGATCATTAGGAGTAATTAATTTGTCTTAAGCCGGCCCACTGTGCTACTGACTAGTGGGCCCAGCCTCTTAAAAAACCCCGTCGGCCTAAATCAACATCGTTAGGACATCATTAATGCTTAATGATTGATAATCAGAGCATAGAATTAATGGGCGGTCGGAAATAACCCTTGGTTCACTGTCAGGTGGGCCCGTCGGCTTTAATTCATAGTCACGGGATCATTAGGACAAAATCTGGGGGCATTAATTGCTAATCATCGCTAATCATTGGTTTTGCAATTAATGGCTATCTTAGTGTAACCCCTCTATCTCACTAGCATGTGGGCCCGCATCATCAAATCCTCGCGGTGCGTTTAAACCCCTCATGCATGAAAGAGTAGCACTGCAGAGATCGTGGACCGTCGATTTTTAGATCTACGGCCCAGATTTGTGGGACTTTCGGGTCCCCAATCGTCCCAAGACTCCTTATCCGTCCATCTTTAGATCTGCGGCTAAGATATGTGTGCTATTCTGGACTACCGAAGGGAGCGACGCTCTGAGCCGCTCATCTCCAGATCTACAGTTGTGGTCGTCTGAGGCATTCACGTCGCCTGAATGTCCCCTCTCGCGTGGACCGTTGGATCTGAATCCAACGGTGGGCTTCTTTGAGATCGCGCGCGTGCGCTATTTCTAGCGCGCGTGGGCCGTTAGATTTTGCATCTAAGGCCCATATTCGTCCACGTCGTTTATTTCTGTTAAGTTTGTTTATATTTCGGGAAGCATTTATTTACCAGCTGAAAATTGTTTTAAAATTTAGAAATTCATAACTAATTCAATTCAAATCGTTTTTAGATGATTCGAGTGAGGTTAAATTCCTTTTTAACTAAAGTTTAATATAAAAATGTGTTTAGACATGTTTCTGTAGAAGAAAGTTTTATAGACAATAATAACTTGATATCAGCCATTTTAGAATATTCTAGAGAATAAATTAAACCTTGTAAAATGCATATCTTTTTCTGTATAATTCCAATTTGTGCTAAATCAATTTTTTTAAATTCCTCTGTTAGTGTACTTTACTATAAAATAGGTTTTGAACATGGTTATATTTCTGTAAAGTAACTTGTGCTAGGTTTACAGCTTAGAAAAATCATAAGTAAATCATTATAACTCCAAATTTAGTAAACTCAACTTTGCTGACCTTAGGATATGATTTTCTACTTGCTATAAAAATTTCAAACTTTAGATCACTCTAGAAATTTATGTCATGAATAGTACCAGTAATTAATTTAGTTGATTTAATAGGCTGAGAGAGTGTATTTTAGCTATAACTTTTTCATTCTAAATCCAAATTGCATGATTCTTGTTCCTAAAATTGTCTAAAATCATCCCCTAGCTGCTGTATAAATTTCATGAGGTTTGGATATCTTTTGCTATTGAAGTTATTTGGTGTTCTTCGTTCTTATTGATTTTATCGTCTTTTCGCGTTAGGTTCCGAAGATATTATTGATATTGATTCTGAGCCACAGCCATCAGACCCTGCACTCCAGCAAGGCAAGCATATGTAGCATCATTTGATCATGTTGATCCTATAAATTTCAAATTCTAATATATTGTTTGCAAATTCTATGTATGCATTGCTATGTTGTTTTTAACTATTGTCGATAGTTAATCCACTAGATGCATTATCAGTAGGTAAATGTTTATCCTCTACTACCGAGCCTAGGTTATTGCTGTGATTTTGGATTCGTTGGATGAACCCTTGTCACTTAGTAGTTTACGAGTTGATGTGCTTAGCCATGATGAGCTATCGGTAGAAATGGGCGGTTATTGACTTGTCGATAACCTTGATCACACAAACTTATTATAATCACTTGTTTCAGCTTTGTGCTATGTTCAAATTGTAAAAACTGAAAATGAAAACAAAACAATTTGGACTTGGGCACAATGGTAAGTTGGTGTGATTTTGGGTGTGACTAGAATGGTGCCTAGGTCAACAAGGACCGAATACTTGCGCTATTGATCCAAGCAAGTTGTGCGTACTAACCACACTAGAGGGAAATGGGACCTCTCTTGACTAAGTACTTTGGGGGGTGTTAATTAATGAGTCGCGTGGTGGGTTGTATATTTAATTATATGCAACATAGACATGTGTGTAGGGAGGGGAGCACCCGCCGAGGCTGGTGTATCCTACTCCACGTATGGGTCCTTAGTGGGGGCCGTAAAGGTAGTCCACTAGGTGATAACCCCCATACGTGCGGCTCTTGATTAGCATTTTTCATTGGAAATGTCTCGTAGGACTTAGCCGTGCCAGCATACCTTCGGAAGTGTGCTTAATCATGTGGCTTAAAGGCGGTCTGAAGTGTGGGTACATTGGTACACCCCCTACAGGGTTAAATCTATTCGAATAGGCTCGTCCTAGGTTATGGACACGCTTGGTTATTTCCCGCAAGCATTAGACTACAACATTTTTACATTAAAATCTGATGGGTGGTATGAATCAGGGATTCATGCTATGTTGTGATGGCTATTGGGTTAGTCATCTCTAGGTGGTTACTTGTATTTATTATTACTCGCTGTTATTTCAATGCTTAAAAACTGATTTGTTCAAATGCTTCCAATCTATTACATTATTGCAAATGAAACTTGCTTTATGCGTCCAAATAACCATATAACCAACTTCCTTTGATACAACTTTCATGTAGCTATGTATAAGATTGTTACTCGTAAGTCTTGCGAGTACATTATTGTACTCATCTGCATTGCTTGTTGTGTGCAGAGGAAGAAGGTGAGCCCGAAGGGCCTCACTTTTGTTAGTTGTGCTGTGGCAGTGTGTGGGGCGATTACCTTGGCGACCTAGTCGGTTGCCCTGTGGTGTTATGTGGCTAACCGGTCGTATTTTGGTTTAAGCCATCTTATGGCACCTTTTGCTTCCGCTGTTACTTATTACTTAGTATTTCTGTCATTTGGCCGGTCGGCTGTTCTGTAATAACTTTATATTACTTATGTCTTTTGGTAGACTTGTTAAAACTTGTTGTATGGAATCGATGCATGCTTTTGTATGATGTATGTGTGCTGCGATTTCTGGGAAGCACATGTCCATCGAGACACAGTGTATTTTGTTTGTAATGCTAGAGCCAATGGAAGGCTAAGTATTACAAGCTAAATAAACCGGGGTCTCATAGCCATGGCGCTGCCCAGCTGGCCTCCCCTCCTGGCGCCGCCTCCACCGATGCCACCACTGCGTCCAGTCGCCCATACGCCCACACTCTTCTCCCCCAGGTCTGCCATCCCTCCTGCTCGGTCTGGCTCCTCCTCACGTGGTAATGCACGGACGTAGGGCCCGTGGGTGACGGCGAGCAGGCGGCGGCAGCGTAGGAGGTGCAGACGCGGCCGTGCAACCGGACAAGCGAGCTCGTTGCATCCAGTAGCGACGCGCTTGCCCTCGCCCTCATGTGCAACAAGGCCCTGTTCCCCATGAGGGTCCCCATCACCATCGCGCTCACGCCGCCCATCTCTAGGTTCCTCGCCCGCTGGAAGCTCGTCAAGACCTGAGCTGTGAGTCCCCATCACTTTTTGTATAGCTCTCTACAAGTTTAGGGTCGCCTAATTGGAGCAAAAATTCGATGGGACCAATGATTTAGCTACTAACTCTCTTAACTGTGCGAGGTTTGTGGATTGTAGCGCATTCTATCTTCAGTATTGTGATTGATAACTTTGTAATGGATGGAATTGGGAGACTCGTTCCACTATTTTGGAAACAGGAATCGGGGGAAAAAGAAACTATTTTGGCTTGTTAGCAAGATTATTTATATTTGCTTATCTAGTTTTCTTGAACAAGATTGAATTGATTACAGTATAACTCTTCTCTCTTGAGTGGCAACAATGCTCTAGCAGTAAAGAAGAAGTTTCCCTTTTTTTTTGTAGGACCTCAAAACTAAAATGTATTTTCGATCCATCACCTCAACCATGCTTGGGCCCATTTTACCCCTTTTATGTAGAGGTTAAATCAATCTATTTGAGTGAGTGATTCTTGACACTAGTGCTAAGATACTTTTAATTAAAAGTTGATACAAAATTTTCTATGGCTGCCTAGTGTCTAGTGAAATAGCTGAGCTGGTTGTGGTTGGGTAGGCAGCGTAGGCTTAAGCAAATCCTAAGGTGTATGCGTGAGTGTAAATATCCAGGTAAGTGCTAACTATTACTTTCTATATTAGACCCTTTCTTGTTTAGAATGTTTTATTAATATGTACTAGTTGTTATTTTTGTAGCTACGTAATAGACTCTCGGCATATCAAGAGTTTCTTTGATTATATACAGTTTCTAGACTTTAGCATAGCATCAGATTCCTTCAATACTTTTAAGGTGAGTAATATGCTATCATCTTCCAACTATATGTGGTAAAGTTCATGTCGGACCCCCGGGCGTGAAATACTCGAAGACCCTATGTGTATTTTGTGCTAGTCCCTGGATCAGTAGCTAGCACACACATTCACAACATTTGGTATTCACAACCATACATTCATATATACAAGGTAAGCAAAATGGTACTTAACTTAAGCGATTGCAGTATTTACATTACAAAGGCCGACCGGCCAAATAAGACTTAAGTATCAGAAGTAACAGAGTAATAGAAATAGCAGCGGAAGATTAAAAGTGGTGAAAGTAAACAAATTCCAACAGTGTACCCATCCATACAAAAAGGCAACCGACAAGAAACAAATCCTAGATAGACCTGTCCCCGATCCCTCCGGTTCGGGGTGCGAAGAAAGCGTCGCCTGGCGTCGGTTCACTTCATACTCTAAACAACAACAAAAGCAAGATTGAGTACTTATGTACTCAGCAAGAATTTTAGTGCATCGCAAATGTTATATTAAATGCAAGGCTAATCAAGAGAAGGCTCTAAGCTATAAGTTATTTTGCGCTAAGCAGATTTTATTTGCAATATTCATAAGTAGTACTTTGCAACGGAATTTGAAATGAGCAGTTAAATAGATAACAGGACAGTAGTAAGTAATTGAATGATCCAATAATAAGAACAACTACAGCTCACAGCCTTCCTTGGCTGCGAGCAACAATTTACATTCAGTCATAACATGGCAGTTATCTCAAATAAATCACAAACCACTTCCCACAATTTCCCGATAAGACCGTTTTTGTGAAAATCAAGACTATACCCGGCAATACTACACTTAGCACGCTCATCACCGCGAGCACGGCTATTATAATAGATTTACACTCTACAGAGGGATACAACTTTACCCATAGTACACGAATTCTCTAGTTTGTTCGGCATATATCTATGCCACTGCTCACTACCTTAGGTAAGCAGTCTAGAGCACGTGTCGAAGCCTTTACATCATCTAGCCCTAACCTTGCACTTAGCCCGTCGAATGTTGTTCCTCACTAAACCCAGGCATACCCGTCTAGGTGCTACGTTTATTGTCACTTCGCCCAGGTATCCCCGTCCCAGTGAGGCGTTCGCCGTTATGTCGGGAATCAAACATGCTCGCACCTCTCCTGCCTACCCCTCATGCAAGGCTAGCTCTTGACAACTTAGTTAGCTAAGGCCACTCCATAAATGACACTATGGTTGCACACTTACGCTTAGGTCAGATATACCGGTGTTCGGTCCTTAATTGACCCGGGCAAGAATCTCCCCATATCTACGAGTGAGGTTCCTTTCTCACCCTTTTCAGAATATAATATAACTCGCCAGCGTCTAAACTAGATTTTGCACTTTGTTTTAATACTAAAATAACAGAGGCACACCCCTCTGGACATTTTCACAATTATCCCAAATCCACATTTACCATAGTGTCCTTTATACATCATTTTTCAGGAAATTCTATCATTCTAGTAGCGAGGTGCATTTCATTAGAGTTGAAAGACACATGGCCCTTTTCTCGTTGTAGTGATGGTAGTCTTCTTCTTGGGATAAGACAATCTTCTCTTGAAGCAGACGATACGAAGATCACCCATATGGAGTTAGGTTAAGGATACAGAAAGGATCGAAAAGGTACAGAGCTAGGGGAATTCGGCTCTATGGTAGTCTTCTCGTTCCCTTGTAGCTTCGTCTTTAGTGTGGTGGTTCCACTGGACTTTGAACATCTTGATCACACAACTATGGGTGTGTCACGGGCTTCGTTTGGAATTCGAAGCAGATGTTCCTAATAAGAAAGATTCGGTTGGAGGCCAAAGCTCTCCAACTGAATGAGTTCGGTTGGAGTCTGAAGACACTTCTTGAGATGCGATATGTAGAAGACGTCATGCACATCCGAAAGTTGAGGTGGCAACTCCAATTGGCATGCTACCTCGCCTTTCTCCTTGAGGGCTCAATATGGACCGATGTACCAAGAGTTAGTTTCTCATGGATTTGGACATGGCGAATATCGCGCAGGGGTGAGACTTTGAGATAAATGAAAATGTTTATGATGGGAGTGTGGCCCGATCTTCCGATAGGTACTGATACATCGATTGTGGAGAACACGACGTTGATGATCCGAAGGCTCTAACCCGAACAGATCGATCCCCTCGCAATCACTACACCACTGCTCCGTTGGTTATCAACCGTGCCGAATGCGGTTGACCTCGCCAAGAAGGCTATCTCCTGCAAGCGAATCGAGAACACGAGCAAGAGAGTAGAAGATGCAATCTGTATTGCGAATAATAATTGAAGCACACAACTTGGGGTTCCTCAAACCGATGAACGGCGAAAACTGCAAAGCAGAATATTATCTAAGAAAAACTTGAGCAAAACTACAGGGTGACGGCTCCTATATGAGGAGGCGGCCGGGAGCTGGGAACCCTAGGCCAAGGTACTGTTCATGGTACTGTCCATGTGTCAATAGTGCCCACATGAACAGTACGGGCCTAGGGGAAGGCCGGTCAGCAGATGGGCCAAGTCGTCCAACAGATGGGCCAAGTTGTCGGCCAATATATTACATAGCTTTATGGCCAATAATTGGTGATGCAGCACCATGGCATGTAGATGTAGCACCATGGCATGTAGACGTAGCACCATGGCATGTGGACGACGCTCGGCTCGTATGAGTAGATGTGGCTCGGTCCAACTGGGGAATATGGCAGTGCGTTAGTCGAAAGTCCCATCGGAGAGGATGTGGTGGAAGTAGAAGATGCCGTGCAGCGGGTCGAAGCAGTGGTTGCATCCTTAGAGTTGACGTCTTCATCAGTTTACTTCAAAGCTTAGTTCTTGGCAAAGTGGATGCCATCAGCGTCGATAGGGTCAACTTGCTGATGCAAAGGTCATAGGCCGAGTTTGCATGAACTCGCCCGTACAGAGCGATGGTTGCTTGGTAACGGCTTTGGTTTCCTCCGGCAGTAGTGCCGAGGGCAGTGGTATTCCGTACTAATTGTTGAAGCAAGAGGGTGTTCGTTTCTCGCCTTTGCTCGATCATGGCAAGTACTTGTGCCGTGACGGAAGGCAGGGGCAACACTTCTAGTTCTTCGGCACACAGCAGGCTGAAACTGCTCGACTTACGGCGCTGAAGTAGAAGGATGTTACGGGCTAGGTTGCGAAGATGTAGGGACTTTGCTTCTCA
Organism: Ampelocalamus luodianensis; assembly: GCA_036346255.1. Lineage (NCBI taxonomy): Eukaryota > Viridiplantae > Streptophyta > Magnoliopsida > Poales > Poaceae > Ampelocalamus > Ampelocalamus luodianensis. The sequence goes on from JAYEVH010000425.1 coordinate 56,226, forward strand.
GTTATTGTGATCCAGAGGTAGCACCTTTCGCCATGAGCTGACGAACATAGCATGTCACTGGTATCCTGCTCTTTACAAAGTGTAGGATAAGCAAACATGCGCAAGATGAGGGAGAATAAGCATGAGTTAAGTGGGTCGGCAGGAATTATCATCCCAACTAATTTAACTAATCTAAACTGAAAATATGTATATTTTTAAACTTTAGGGGCAGCACACATGAATTTTTGACCTAATGGTCAAATCTTACATGGCACACATACCCGACACCTTTACATTACAAAAGAGGCAACTAAAACAACTTACATCCAAGTTATAACGATATTATACCTAGGTTCATTCTACAATTTGAGAACAACGAAAGAAAGTGAACATGTAATAAGAGGCATGGATAAGAGATGATACCAGACAAGACAAGAATTTCAGCACAAGTTTTAGCCATTCTCTAGTTTATTTAACTAATATGTAACTCTTAATTTCAGGGTATTTTACCCCTTGGTCTTCACATACAATTAGACCTTTGTAATTGCAATCAATTTAACTCCAAATGAGGGTAGGAGGGGGTTAAAGAATACTATTGTAACACCCTGGCTATTCGGAAGCCAAGATGTCACCTAAAACATCTAACATACATCCATAATACGGAAGAATTTGAATAAAATCAACTAATGATAGTATCAAAACAACCAAGACATGATGAAGGTATCCTTCCTTCACCATCTAATCTATTTATTTCAGTTCATTGATAATGAAAGTTCACATGCAGTAATAATTCAACATCAATGTGTTGAAGGTATCCTTCCTTCACCAATTATAAATTTATTATTACAGTTCATCATTTACGAATGTAGATAGAACTAAATTTAATCTTGAACATGAATTGGATGATGTGAACAAGTAGTGCGTGTCTACTCCCTACCAAGTGAGCCAACATCGGGGTTACCTAAAATAAACAAACAACGCAAGAGTGAGTCCACGACTCAAGAAGTCTGAGAAAAGGGACATAACACACATATGAACAAGTCATCATCATAAGAGAATATGAGCATACATCGAATGAAAACTTAGGAATGCATGGCATGAATGAATGTACTCAAGGATGGACTGCACACATGCTTATACCGGTATAGCGAGTGACACACCCGTCGGTGTTCACTTAAGCCCGCACCTTAACAAAAGTGCGGGGATCCAAGTCCTATATGAAGAACGTTTCATATAGGTGTCCAAAGCTGCCCATCTTTGGAATTGATGGGTCTTACGTGCCCATCTTTGGAATTGATGGGTCTTTCAATCCACTCCGTGGGCGGGACATGACAATGTCCAAACACGCCCACATTGGAATGGTGGGACATCTGATCCACTCCGTGGACATAGCATGAATAAAAGGATGCATGATATGAACATGAACAATGCTAATATCATCTTTCGGCATTTACTACACATATTGATAGAACATAACCAATTCAGCATTTGGGTATCACAAGATGTCACATCATATTCATGTAAACATTCACAATCACAGACACTTAAAACCAACAAAGTACTTGCCTTCGGCGTTGCGCGCGTTAGCGAACAACGATGGCGCTCCCAAACCCGTAGACTCGCGGCCTAAACAATTAAATAACCGAAATAAGAACAACATAGAGCCCATCATGAATTAATATTCTACACTACCCTCTTGCACACCCAAAACATAGTCATAACCGAATCTGAAATTCCAGCAGCAACATGGAATCCCATCAGGACAGCAGCACGGTAAAGACCAAAACTAATGATCTGTGACTCCAAAGAGATGAGCCCAGATCCTACACGAGCTTAACAAATATATCTACAACTTTGTAGTTGTGAGATAACCCAATTCGGCCAAACTAAATTGCTAACTGTCAAACGAAACAGCAGAACAGAATCTGACTGAGCAATTAGAACAGCAGAACTAAAACGTCCATAACTTTTAAACTACAACTCCGAATTGAGTGTTCTTTAACAATCTGAAAAGGTTATGAAATTACCTACAATAACCTAGTTGGCATGACATTCATATTTTGCCTTTAACAAAAAGTGGCACACGGGTCAAAACTAAAGATAGAAACTGGCATACAATCTGGACAGACTGACCTACAATCTGGACAGTCACAATGAAAAGTGCATAACTTTTGATCTATAAATCCAAATGAGGTGTTCTTTATCAATCCTGAAAGCTAGTGATATCACCTTCCAAATTTGTTATGGGCAAGACCTCTGAATCACCCTCTAACTAGGCCATATATCAACCTATACAGAGACTGCTAATTCTCGTCAGGATTCTGGACAACAGATAATAAATCTATCATAACTTTTGACTCGAAAGTCGGAATTTAGTGTTCTTGGCGGCCACCAAAGCTAAGAACAAAACCTACAATACTCTAGGAGATGGGATCCTCTGATTCGGCCTCGAAGATTGCGAAAACAGCCGCGCAAACTACTGGACAGAATTGAATTTCCAACAGACAGACTTTGATCTAATCAAATTTAATCGGTTTCACTTCTCGACTAATCAAACAACAACAACCGGCAATCGTTACCCTGAGACACGCGTGCCCGCTGAAATACCCCGCTAGATGCTCATCTCCTCTTCCTCTCCTCTCTCCTCCACCTTTCTCCTTGGCCGACAGCAATGGAGAGCACCACCAGAGAGAGCAACGGAGTGCAAGGAGGCGCGCACTGTAGCGGCACTGTAGCGGTGGCGGAACACTGTAGCAATGCGTGCTACAGTGGTGGGCTAGGGTTCCCCCTCCTTTTATTAGTGGCGGCCCTCATGGGCCTCCTAGGCCAAAGCCCGAAGCCAGTTGTCAAAGAATTGCAGATTTTCCCTCATCTAAAGTTTAATTTCTCTTTTCACTGCTTCCTTCATTACAATAAGTTGGAGTATTACAGAAAAACCCTTTTCGCTTACTCTCCTTCCGTAGAAACATTCGGGTATTACATTCTACCCCCTCAACAGGATTCGACCGAATCTAAACACATAGCGAAAGAACAATCACGATCGAGAACGAACAACGGTAACCACGTGCTGTTGTGAACAACACCGACTAAAGCTCATGCACGCGAAACTCCAACTTCGATGAGCCTCTCCTCGACTGAAAATACCACAACACAACGACGTAACACGATGTGCGATCTAACACTCAACCCGGTACTTCGGTACACTCATCGGACAAAACTCGAAGGTAAGATCTCACTCGATGGTCAACGCGCAAACGAAACCTCAAACTCGGATCTCGGTACTCACTCAACACGAGAACTTACAAGACGTTACGTACTCCACGTAAGGACTCGAGACAGTCCTGGCGATACGCCAACTAGCGAAAACAACCCAATATATCTTGGGTTAACCTTCCCAATGATACCGAACCACACGATAAGCACAAAGAACACGGAACTCGTGTTCCACCTCTCAATCGAACTCTTCACTAAAGCAAGGATCACCTCCTTTAACTAAAACATCGACAAAACTCTCTTTAAGCAAACTCTTTTACCAACAAAACCCATCGAAAGCGAAAGATTCACATCGCAACTAAGCGTTACCATTTCGGTACTAAAGAGTCAAATCCGAATCGAATTTCATCACGAAAACCTTTCCACCTTCCAAGTGGCAGTTTGCGAATAAACATCACGAAAACTAAAGGAGGAATAATTTTAAATGCCCAAATCAAAAACTTCCTTTATTCTTCCTGAACCGATAAGAACCACACATACCAAAATTGAGTTAAACTCAACTTACGAAAGACATTGGTCAACAACACAAAGCTCATGCGAGAATAAAGAAAATGCTTCACTAATCAAGAAGACATCTTTTTCCTTGGTTTCACTTTTTGGAATAAAATATCTCTCCAACCTTGGAATTCGAATTCATCGCATACCACACGGTCTCAAACCTCTTAATTTAACATCCTCAAATTAGGCTTAAGCAGAAATACATCATCACCTCCAACTTTCAATAATAACACGCCGAATCCTCGTATACCCGCTCATGAACTACATCAGAAGGGTTCTATCGACAATCATTCCACTACTCAGAATACTCCAGTTTTCTATCTCCTCTACACACAAATCTTTGGGCGACCAAAAGTCTAGCATGAAAATGGAAAGCCCAAATTTAACCTCCAAGACCCTACAACGAATTCCTCTTATAACACATGGTGAAATCATCGGATTAAATCTCTAACATCCCCACAATTCCGACATAATCACTCATTAACATCATCATGAATCACTCACACAACATCGCAATACTTTCCAATTGTGTTACTCTATAAAATTAATTAAGGTTTCCATACATTTGATAATCCCCAACATTTCAACATGAACCAAAGTTCGGAACTACACTATACCATAGGTCCTACTTAGTCGAACATTATACGCTTTTATTTCAAGCCATACATTCCATCTGAATCAACTTCCTCCAAGAGGTTGGTCAAAACCAACTCATCTTCTATTACTCCTCCAATAGCTTGGTAGCAAAAATCTCACCCCTACAATCACTTAACCACCACCAAACAATTGACAACTTACGCTTTGTAAAACTTTGCAACACAAAATTGTTGATCCTTTCTCAAAAGAAAGAGCGAACAAGGGCAAGTTTCACCACACATGAAAATGTTGTTGCTCAAGTGAGCACGAAACCAAAAGAAATAACTGATAATGAAGATATGAAAAACGAAAGTTGAGTTCACAATGGAGGGAATGCATCCCTCAAAAGGAATAGCAAATAACCACCAATAAGAGAAAAAAATGACATTGCGATTGAAACTCGACAACTCTTGAGTGAAAAGAGCAAAAAGTTTATGAACAATTCGAATAACTACAAGTTACAAAGCTGGACTCAAATTCTCAAATATTCCTCTGCACTCTTTCCTTTAACACTGAAATTAATTCTTTGACTAACATCGCTTGCCACAACGCACAAGATAAGATCTTTAGTCCAAACCACAAGGACTAATTAAGAACCAATGAAATTCTTCAATACGTCATATTTGTTCGAACTGTTCAACTACACAAGAAACATGAGATCCAAATAATCTCAATCACCAAACTCAAAACTTTTCCAATTACGGATTTCATGAAAAGCAAGCGATTAATCTCCTTTTAAGGAACCAACATAATTTTCTTTAATTGCAGCTTCACGTTGCCAACTCAAACCAGAATCCGTTAAGATTCAATCACATGAATCTCTTAAGAAGCAACAAGACAATTCAATACCTCAATTTATTTAAAATAATTTCAGCTACCGGTGATTCAATAGCTCAAAGAAAATATCACTAAAGCTAAACTTGAAATATTCTCATCAACGATATCACCAAAGGCGATCAAATTACTATGGGTATTAACATCAATTTCACAACAACAATTAGAAAACACTTGAAAGACCCACGTGAAAAGAATGGGTTGATTCTTTCTCAAAAGAAGAGACAAATGGAAACGACTTTCACCAACTAGAAAACTCATCTACCACTACATGAACACGAGACCAAGGAAGAAACCAATTAAGCAATGAACTTATAGAACATAAGTGAAGTCCACGATTGAAAGCATAAGCCTCACAAGAAGAGAATATCGAATCTTAACAGATAAGAACAAATAAGTATTCAAAATCAAGCACTTGCATCATCAAGAACCATTATAACTTTGCAACATATCGTTACTCGATAAACTTCATTTACCACATAAAAGCCTGAACCCTCAAAAGATCATGAACATAAAACTTGAAATTTGATCATTTAGAGAATATCACCATAGGTGATCAAATTACTACGAGAATTAACCTCATTCTCACAATTTTGACGATTTAATAACATCGACAACATACACTAGTAATGAGAATCATCAAACTTTATTACTCCATCCTAAAACTTCCCAAAGGAATACAAACCACAAGGTTGAAACAAATTTATTATAACAAGATTATGCTAAGCAATATCAATATCACAAGGCACGATAGCAAAGACTACTTACGAAATTAATCTACTCAACTATTGGTGTTGCTTAACACCTTCTTCAATACTCATTAACAATCGATGATGGTATTAATCATGTGTGTACATACGATTACTAATTCCATTTGTAATCACATAACCATATGTAAACATAGATTCACATTTCACCTTTGTTGAAATCATTTCAAAACATGATTAAATATTCACTAACATAATTTTCTATAAACAAGGTTTCACGAATCGATACACAGCACCCATCGGTCCTTTATGCAAGTTTCAACAATTTTAGCATACCAGAAATAGACAAATCTAGCTCTTACGTAAGATCTATAGGTTACGAACGGATATGGGCAGTCTTTATTTAACCTACACCATGTATCAAATACAAGGACATTTCAAATTAATCAATTTCACTTTCATGGATGATAGTTAAGAATAATTGATTTCCACCATGCTAATAACCCAACTTGGTAACTCATATCGTAATAATTTATTCGTTTAGTTATAACTTCTCATTTTAAGCATGGCAAGACATCACAAAGGATTCTAACACCTTACTACAGCAAAAGAGAGACTTCAAACCTCAACGCTCGAAGTAATCCAAAAGAAACGCATAAAGCCAAAGCTTTCCCATGCAAACGAACTTACAGCGGAAAACTCTCACTAACCAAGCTATCAAACGAGTAAATGAGTCATTCTTTTTCAATGAGAAAGAAGGAGCAACCATGAAAACATCAATCTTGTCAATTGACAACGACCACAAGTGGTAAAATCAACTCAACAATTGAAAAGCAATATTTGTTTGAGAGAACCAAGAGGAATCTATTGAAAACCATAAACTATCATGAACCACAAACCCAGGAGAAATTCATCAACCACCATAGGACAAGAATTGCCAAATTCAGAAATCAAGAAAGAGAACAACTTTCTAAAGCAACTCACGCTTAACACCTGAAACTATGGTACTCGGGGTAACTACTCCTCTAACCACGTTCTGCGAACAGTGGTGTAACACAGTGAATCGAGTAACAACCACGACCCCCACTTCTTATCATCCATTAGCAACACGCTTCACCAAAATACTCCATTATGAATATACAGGATCATCTCATGACAATCATATAATTAGTTCATAGATATTGAATATCACAGCAGATCATAGATTAACCACAAGAATGATAGTGCGAAGCAATTCAAGAAACGGTTCAACATGATGAATCACATCACTAGAAATACGGATATCTTTGGATTACCCAAACCCCACCTACGTGTACAAGTGTGTCATTTTAATATCTTAATTACCACGGACCTAAAGCCCGCTCGATACCAATCGTAACACCACGGCTATTCGGAAGCCAAGATGTCACCTAAAACATCTAACATACATCCATAATGCGGAAGAATTTGAATAAAATCAACTAATGATAGTATCAAAACAACCAAGACATGATGAATGTATCCTTCCTTCACCATCTAATCTATTTATTTCAGTTCATTGATAATGAAAGTTCACATGCAGTAATAATTCAACATCAATGTGGAGAAGGTATCCTTCCTTCACCAATTATAAATTTATTATTACAGTTCATCATTTACGAATGTAAGATAGAACTAAATTTAATCTTGAACATGAATTGGATGATGTGAACAAGTAGTATGTGTCTACTCCCTCCCAAGTGAGCCAACATCAGGGGTTACCTAAAATAAACAAACAACGCAAGAATGAGTCCACGACTCAATAAGTACTGATAAAGGGACATAACACATATATGAACAAGTCATCATCATAAGAGAATATGAGCATACATCGAATGAAAACTTAGGAATGCATGGCATGAATGAATGTACTCAAGGATGGACTGCACACATGCTTATACCAGATAGCGAGTGACACACCCGTCGGTGTTCACTTAAGCCCGCACCTTAACAAAAGTGCGGGGATCCAAGTCCTATATGAAGAACGTTTCATATAGGTGTCCAAAGCTGCCCATCTTTGGAATTGATGGGTCTTACGTGCCCATCTTGGAATTGATGGGTCTTTCAATCCACTCCGTGGACGGACATGACAATGTCCAAACACGCCCACATTGGAATGGTGGGACATACAGATCCACTCCCGTGGACATAGCATGAATAAAAGGATGCATGATATGAACATGAACAATGCTAATATCATCTTTCAGCATTTACTCCACATATTGATAGAACATAACCAATTCAGCATTTGGGTATCACAAGATGTCACATCATATTCATGTAAACATTCACAATCACAGACTTAAAACCAACAAAGTACTTGCCTTCGCGTTGCGGCGCGTTAGTGTGCAACGATGGCGCTCCCAAACCCGTGACTCGCGGCCTAAACAATTAAATAACCGAAATAAGAACAACATAGAGCCCATCATGAATTAATATTCTACACTACCCTCTTGCACACCCAAAACATAGTCATAACCCGAATCTGAAATTCCAGCAGCAACATGGAATCCCATCAGGACAGCAGCACGGTAAAGACCAAAACTAATGATCTGGGACTCCAAAAGAGATGAGCCCAGATCCTACACGAGCTTAACAAATATATCTACAACTTTGTAGTTGACGAGATAACCCAATTCGGCCAAACTAAATTGCTAACTGTCAAACGAAACAGCAGAACAGAATCTGACTGAGCAATTAGAACAGCAGAACTAAAACGTCCATAACTTTTAAACTACAACTCCGAATTGAGTGTTCTTTAACAATCTGAAAAGGTTATGAAATTACCTACAATAACCTAGTTGGCATGACATTCATATTTTTCCTTTAACAAAAAGTGGCACACGGGTCAAAACTAAAGATAGAAACTGACATACAATCTGGACAGACTGACCTACAATCTGGACAGTCACAATGAAAAGTGCATAACTTTTGATCTATAAATCCAAATGAGGTGTTCTTTATCAATCCTGAAAGCTAGTGATATCACCTTAAAAATTTGTTATGGACAAGACCTCTGAATCACCTTCTAACTAGGCCATATATCAACCTATACAGAGACTGCTAATTCTCGTCAGGATTCTGGACAGCAGATAATAAATCTATCATAACTTTTGACTCGAAAGTCGGAATTTAGTGTTCTTGGCGGCCACCGAAAGCTAAGAACAAAACCTACAATACTCTAGGAGATGGGATCCTCTGATTCGGCCTCTAAGATTGCGAAAACAGCCGCACAAACTACTGGACAGAATTGAATTTCCAACAGACAGACTTTGATCTAATCAAATTTAGTCGGTTTCACTTCTACGACTAATCAAACAACAACAACCGCAATCGTTACCCTTGGAGACACGCGTGCCCGCTGAAATACCCCGCTAGATGCTCATCTCCTCTTCTTCTCCTCTCTCCTCCACCTTTCTCCTTGGCCGACAAAGAATGGGAGAGCACCACCAAGAGAGAGCAACGGAGTGCAAGGAGGGCGCGCACTGTAGCGGCGGTGGAACACTGTAGCAATGCGTGCTACAGTGGTGGGCTAGGGTTTTCCCCTCCTTTTATTAGTGGCCGGCCCCTCATGGGCCTCCTAGGCCAAAGCCCAAGCCCAAGTTGTCAAAGAATTGCAGATTTTCCTCGTCTAAAGTTTAATTTCTCTTTTCACTGCTTCCTTCATTACAATAAGTTGGAGTATTACAGAAAAACCCCTTTTTCGTTTACTCTCCTTCCGTAGAAACATTCGGGGTATTACAACTACATCACATTATTTTCAAAGTACTATGTTCTGAAAATTTTGGGGAAGAGATCCATCCGAAGCAGCACCTTGCGGCGTCATCAACAAGTTCTTCCAAGAGGTCTTCACATAGAATGTTTTAATGACTTTTTCAAAACATTTTGACTCAGTTTTAAGGTCCTACAAGTGTTTAAAACTTTTATTTCTAGAGAGCATCTCATCTCTCAACACTAGAGTTATTTGAATGAGATGAGAAGAGATAATCAAAAGAATGATTTCAGATAAGAGGAGAATGCTAAGAGGGATAAGATTAGCAAAACTCCTAAATTTTCAAAATCATTTTCATGATTGAAATGAGTTGTATTTTGAAAACGAACTACTAATCTAATGACCATTCTATCTAGGGCTTGTCCTACAGTCAGCGTAGCTCTGATACCAAGCGCTGTCAGACCCCTGGGCGTGAAATACCCGAAGACCCTATGTGTATTTTGTGCTAGTCCCTGGATCAGTAGCTAGCACACACATTCACAACATTTGGTATTCACAACCATACATTCATATATACAAGGTAAGCAAAATGGTACTTAACTTAAGCGATTGCAGTATTTACATTACAAAGGCCGACCGACCAAATAAGACTTAAGTATCAGAAGTAACAGAGTAATAGAAATAGCAGCGGAAGATTAAAAGTGGTGAAAGTAAACAAATTCCAGCAGTGTGCCCATCCATACCCAAAGGCAACCGACAAGAAACAAATCCTACATAGACCCGTCCCCTAACCCTCCGGTTCTGGGTGCGAAGAATGCGTCGTATGGCGTCGGTTCACTTCATACTCTAAACAACAACAAAAGCAAGATTGAGTACTTGTGTACTCAGCAAGACTTTTAGTGTATCGGAAATGTTATATTAAATGCAAGGCTAATCAAGAGAAGGTTGTAAGCTACAAGTTATTTTGCGCTAAGCAGATTTTATTTGCAATATTCATAAGTAGTACTTTGCAACGGAATTTGAAATGAGCAGTTAAATAGATAACAGGACAGTAGTAAGTAATTGAATGATCTAATAATAAGAACAACTACAGCTCACAGTCTTCCTTGGCTGCGAGCAACAATTTACGTTGAGCCATAACATCGCAGTTATCTCAAATAAATCACAAACCACTTCCCACAATTTCGCGATAAGACAGTTTTTGTGAAAATCAAGACTATACCCGGCAATACTACACTTAGCACGCTCATCACCGCGAGCACGGCTATTATAATAGATTTACACTCTGCAGAGGGGTACAACTTTACCCACAGTACACGAATTCTCTAGTTTGTTCGGCATATATCTATGCCACTGCTCACTACCTTAGGTAAGCAGTTTAGAGCACGTGTCGAAGCCTTTACATCATCTATCCCTAACCTCGCACTTAGCCCGTCGAATGTTGTTCCTCACTGAAACCAGGCATACCCGTCTAGGTGCTACGTTTATTGTCACTTCGCCCAGGTATCCCCGTCCCAGTGAGGCATTCGCCGTTATGTCGGCAATCAAACATGCTCTCACCTCTCCTGCCTACCCCTCATGCAAGGCTAGCTCTTGACAACTTAGTTAGCTAAGGCCACCCCATAAATGGCACTATGGTTGCACGCTTACGCTTAGGTCAGATATACCGGTGTTCGGTCCTTAATTGACCAAAGAGAATCTCCCTATCTACGAGTGAGGTTCCTTTCCCACCCTTTTCGTAATATAATATAACTCGTCGCGCCTAAAACTAGATTTTGCATTTTGTTTTAATACTAAAATAACAGAGGCACACCCCTCTGGATATTTTCACAATTCTCCCAAATCCACATTTACCATAGTGTCCTTTATACATCATTTTTCAGGAAATTCTATCATTCTAGTAAGCATTTGTGCGATAGCTCGCACTCAAAAATTCCCAAATGACATTATATAATGTCTAACCCATAATCTAACGGCTACAGCATAAGACATCAATTTTTCAAGGAGGTATATGCAGCAAATAGGAATTACCACTACCGATTTCCCAGACATAGCAATTTCATACAAAACATATACGCATGCATAATAGGATTTGCAAAACAAAGTACAATAAGTAAAATACTAGGATCAATATGATCAAAGGAGGTGCTTTCCTTGCTCTTGCTTATGTTGTTCAGATAACCTGGATCCTGTTTAATGTTCTGATAATCTCAATCCCGTTTGGAGTGTTGTCCCATCACAGCGGCAGAGTCTAACTACGCAGATTACAATTAAATCCAAGAGTGTCTGAAAATAACCAAATGAAATCCAATAAAAACGTATTCAAACCAAATGAAACACTTCAAATAAGACTAAACATATTTATTGGCGTCTTGAAAGAAGGGAGTGATTCAGATGAGATTAAGACATACTCATCTGAAGCTGATGAATGAAATACTACAGACAAGGTATATTAGAGGGGTTGATGAAGGCAATACTTCAAACAAAAGTAGATAAATCCCACGGAGAAAGAATGTTCGCAGGAACATTCCTCACTGGATATTGGTGGGAGGGATTATCTGGTTAGGTAATACTATTTAGATTTGCTTTCGGATCACGAATGTCCGATCATTGGGGACAAATGACAACAGACGATATCTAGAACCTAGGTGATAGGGTTTTCCTTAACAGGCCACCTAGTACTCACGAGCACTCTTTCTAGGCATTCTATGTATACATCCACGATGATCATACAGTCAAAATCAATCCTCTTATATGCTCTCCTTCTCCAGCAGATTTTGATGGTGATTGTGTGCACGTCTATTATGTGTAGTTGCAACTTGCTAGTGGCACACTCATACACTGAGGTTAACTAACTATTTAACCTACCGACAGGTTCTAAAATAGCTAACTAATCTAGGTGGCTCCCAAAGTCAGGCATACACTAAACTAATCCAGTGAGCTTATTGCTCACTAATACCAACTTAACAATGCCTTGATAACTACCAAAAAGCTTATTGAGATGACCCTACTGACATTGCACTATGTGGCTAACTAAACACTCAACACTTCTACTAATCCTCACTAACTAACCACTAAACTGAAAGGGGTTCACTGTCAGCCAACTACAAGTAATCATACACGTACAAAGGGCTACAGAGGGAGTAGAATCATGGCTATGGCTTGGCTAAATACCTACATTAATCACTACTACCCCAATCAAAATGTATATACATAATTTACTACACTGCTTAACTCCTAACTTAGCTTACCCTCTAAACTTAATACCAACAGCACTTATCCACCTCTAATTACCTTTTAACCGAACTGGATTAGCCACTTAAGTAGTTGGGCCCTACTGTCAGTTAATCATCTACAACTTAACTGACCTTCTAATTACTTAGCTAATCGCCAACTGCCAAACATACATACAGAGGTACCTACAAACACTAGGAGCTAAAGGAATCACTAACTTCCTAAGTACTTGTAATGGAAGGTTACTAGCCTAGTGTCAGTTTTAAATACTGTAGTCTTTCAGCAGACAATACAAAGTATTCTTTGAAATGAAGTGCTACTACCTAAAAGCTTTAGATTTGTCAATCCAATTGAGTGGTCCAAATAACGTCCTCAAATCTTGTTAGCGGTGAGTAGTTTGCTTCACAAGTAGATGCTCCTAGCAATTCAAATTCTCACCCTATCTGATTAATTGGCTAGCAAAGGTTACCAAGCACTTGATTGAAACCTGTAACTTCTGAACTTAGCTAACATCATCCTGAATCCTTCATTAGTTGTCAACTATACTCACTGATCTTTGACTGAACCTCTAACCATCTCTATTATTCATCTGTTAGTAATCTGGGTGATTCAACAGTCAAACAACAGGCTTATTAGCTTACTGTCTACACTTCTCTCCAGATTCTAACTTCAGTGTTAATCAATCCTTTGAGGAACCTAAATAGCATCCACAAGGTTTGTTAGCAGGAAAAGGGTTGGGATTATATGATTGAGTCCCACGGTCAGCCATAGGAGGGAAAAGCAACCCGAGAGCAGAAGCGAGCCGAACTGGGGGTTGCTCGGGCTGCTCAGGGTGGTGGTCATCACCGGCGACGGAGTGGCGGCGAGACGGCGGCGATGGCCAAAATGGAGTGCGAGGGGGTTAGTGAGGCTAGAGGAGGCGGAGTTGTGATTTGGGCGGCACTGTGGTGGCGCGGCAATCGCACACGGCGGCCGGCCATGGACGGAGAAAGGGGGCGACGGTGTGGGATGGAATAGGGAGAAAACTAGAGGGAGCATGGGCATCCATGGGGTACCTGGACCATGCCAGTGCATTCGGAGGGAGCCGAGGTGGTCGGAGGCGGCCCGACGACGTGGACCGGCAGCGGCGCGGATGCTCCAATGGTGGCGGCGCCCTGGGAAGGGAGGGGGCACCACTGAGTGATGGGGTAGGGTAGAGGGAGGTCTAATCTTACTCAAGTAGAGAGGAATTGGGCCAGGGATCGCTGGAGTTTAAGTGGCGGCGGTGGAGGCCAATTCAGCCGGAGCCGAGGAAGAACACTCGTGCGCAGCTTGTCAGTGGACGAATCTAGAAATTTCGTGAGGGGCTAGGTTCCTGGGGAGGCGGGACGCGCCGTGACGCGATCGTCAGTGGCCGAAGATCGCCAGTGTGGCCAAAACGGCGACGAGCGGCTCGGCGGTGCTTCTGGTTTCAGGAATGGCATTCGGGGCTTCTAGCTCGTTTTGGTTTTTGAGAAGAGATAAATGGAGAGGGGAGTTGGGGAAGATGAACAAGGGGGTTAGAGGCACCTGGTGCTCGGTTTATATAGGCAAGGGGCGGAGCATTCGCGAAGAAGCCTGCGGGCAGTGACGGTGGTGCGCTCGGCGCTGCGACGGTAAGGCCGGGCAGGGTATGGGCACATGACGAGGCCGGAGCATGGGGCGGCATGGGCTAGGGCTAAACCCACGGGTGAGCTGGCAAAACCGGGGGCAGCTCCGGCGGCATGCGCATGCGCACGGGCGCGTGTCCCAGGCGCTGGCGAGTGGCTTGGTGCGGTGGAGAAGAAGGGCTAAATTGTGGGGCCGGCTGGTCAGTGGAAGAGAAAAGGATTTCAGTTTCCAAAATTTTCCAAATTGGCTGAGAGGTTTAGTGGAAAGTTAAATATAGTTATCAAGCTCCAAAAATTATGGAAAATTATGGGGAGGTTCCTGAGATAGTGTATATTATGGTGTAATTGTTTCAGAATTTTATGTTCTTTGTAGAATTCTCAATAATTCTTTTAAGCTGCTCTTTGTATGAAATTTTATTATTTGATATGGGGAAAGTTTGTAAAACATGTTTTAATTAATCCCCTATTTTATTAACAGTACAAATTCACCAATTTTGCATTTAATTATCATATTTTGTTGCAAGTTGTTTCAATTATCAATTAGATTTGGATGGTTAGTTATCATCTCTTGTTTTACTTCATTTTAAATTCTTAATGAAATTTGGATTCTCAAATTTCTTAATTAAACAAAAAGTCTTGCAAATAAAACCCAACAAATAAATTGTAATTGAAATCCATCAAAAGTTTTAGAAAGTTCACATTTTTACCTATCTGAAAACAATCCCAGTTTTTTTGGGATGCTTTTGGCAGTCAGAAATGTAACTCGATGGTAGTATCATGGTGCTTGAATTTGCATTTATTGAATGTACATGCATATATTAATCTAGGATTTTCATTGATTGATGCTTCTGTTATATCATCATAATAAGTTAAAAATATCTTAATGATTTCTAATTTGTATACTTTGGCTTAGTGCATTATTCTTTGGGATCAGACTCATTGTTCACTTTACTGTGCACTGAATTATTATTTGATCCGATGAAACCTTGACCACTCATCACCCATTTAAATATGCTGGATTAGATATCGAAAAGTAAGTACTACCTATTTTTAGTGTTACAATAGCCTTTGAGCTTATTTTTGTGGTTGACAGTTTGTGATACCTCCTCGTGAGTTACTGATATGTTCTGCTTGGCCAGAAACTTGAGCTATAATTCTTTGACTGGAATCTTACCACCGGGTTTAGGCCAAGCTTCACTTGCGACACTATGAGTACAACTATTCCTCTTTTTCACAACCTGCAAAATAGTAATATTGCATACTAGAAAATATGGTGGTGTGTTGTAATCATAGTTCACATTCCACTGGCAACATGCTCATGGTAGATACATGGTATTGATAAAACCTCATGATGGCTCCTTAACATTAAACCTAAGATTATACTAATTAGTAAAAATTGACCTATGTCACACAAGTAGCACATTTGCGAATATATTTCATGGAACCAGGATGATATCAAGAAAGTTGTTATAGAACCAGTTTACTCGGAGCATTCCTATCACCATGGGTCCATCCAAATTATAGATTGCATAAGTACACTACTTGACATTATTATTTCAATTAGTTCATGACATATTCTTGGAGCCTTTTCGTAATATGTGTATATGTATGTAGCAATACAAACTTACTAGTAACTACCTCTTGTGCAGTCTACTCAATTTTTTTTACCTTGAGTATGTGGGGTGCAACTCACACAAATGTGATGTTGAACCTTCTATTTAGTTCTTATATGCTATAATTGATAATATGATGTGGTAGTGGACTCTTCACTGAACTAGTTTTTTTGTAGGTCAAAGCAGTTGGAGAGGAAATGGGAATAGGTTTTCTTGGGAGTGCTTTTCAGCCAAAGTGGGCACTGAGTGATATACCAATGATGCCGAAGGTAATCATATTAGTCACTTTTGAGTTCTGATTACTCATTTACTGCAAGTTTAAGATGTCCTTATTTAAATGTTGTTGTCAGTTTTTTTTAAGAAATGTTTGAAAAATATTACTTATTTATTGTTCCTTGGACTTGATTGTTTGATAATCATATCATAGTTGTATGATAATGCCATGGCAACACACACCGGAAGTAATTTTCCTTTAAAGATGTTGTTATGTGTGGTGGTACTATAGTTGATTATACAAATATGAAATAGAGTAATGATTTCATTCCGTAGAGTCAATAACTAATCCATGGTCATCATTTTTGCACTTGAGCATTGGTTTGTGGCCTCTCTGAAAAATTTCACAATTTTTAGGAATTGTTTGAATATTTTTAAGGGGCAGTCAAACCTGTTTGACTTTCAGTCAAACCTTAAATTAGGAACTTGCAGAATTTTTGGAGAGAGTTTCGCAGGATAAAAACCTCTGAAAATTTTACACAAGGTTAATATCTGAGGTAACAAGCTCCTGTAAAAATTTCATAATTTTTGGAGTTGTCTTGCTACCTCAAATAAATCCTCCAAAGTCTCTGTTCTAATTTAAAAGTCAAAACTCAAATTCACTATGCTTTGGGTTCGAGTCAGACTCGGGCTCGAACCAATCGACTCGGTTCAGTCAACTAACTGCACCGAGCCCTCCTTTAAAATCGCGTGTCCAAATCTCGACCGTTGGATCTTAATCGCGCGGCCCTTGTTCTTGTAAGCTTTCGGACTCTCCGGTTGCAAGTTCAAATCTCAACCGTTGGATCTCCATCCAACCGTTCTGATCCTCTGAAACCTTCGGACCCTCCGGTTGTTGGTTTGAATCCGAGCCGTTGGATTAAGATCCAACGCTCGCTTGTCCCTCTGTTGTAAACCACGTTCGCGACGTGGGGCAATCTGAGCCGTTCATTTCTAATCCTAGGGCTTGCGATCTCCTTCGTTGTGTTTTAAATCTCAGAGGCGTGGCGCAATCTCAGCCGTTCGATTTAAATCGTAGGGCTCAGAGTCGCCCGAGCCTTTTTCGCTGGTCGTCTTCAACCTCCCGCCGTGCGAAAACAGTGTAGGGCATGGGGATATCATTTCATGCTCCCTACGGCCACCCTAGTCGACATTATGGGTTGTGGGAGAGGTGTTCGGCTGAGCCATACACTATATTGTCAGCTCCACCTTTTTCCTTGTCGGCCGCGTCTGGTGCTTTGTGCTTTGCCGCCCGAAAAGCTTTAGGTCCAAACCCTAATGCTTTCAAAGCTTTATAAGCGCCCTTTTCACTTCCTGGTGTCTCTTTAGACCACCATCAAGCTCCTTTCACAGTATGGGAGCTTAACTCCTCAAAGCCCCCAAATCGCCATTGTTGACCCGAGACCTCCATTGGTGTTCTTGGTGTTCCAGTGGTTCTCCTTCATGTTTCTTTACCCTATTCTTATCTCCTTACTATATTGAACATTTCCCGTCACTTAATTTTGGATTTGATTCTCAGGAATTGTCCAATTTGGGGTTTGTTCAAATTCGGCTGAAATTGGTCATCTTCTTCCTCAGCTCCGGTGAGTGCTCCATTTTCAAATTACTTGCTCATGTAGCTTCTTTGGACCATAATGAAGCTATACTGATGCTTTGGTATCACTCACTTGGCTCAGGGTACCATTTTCAACCTTTCTTCTCCAAGTCCGGCGAGCTTCCACCGTGGACCAGCTTCTCCGGCCATCTTTGAAGCTTCTCTTCATCAAGGTAGCTTCTTATTAATCCTTACAAGCTCTAGCACCTGCTTCTTAGGTCTGCAGCGGAGCTTTTTTGCTAATTTCATGTTTAGCAGTAGGGTTCCATTTTCGTGTTTCCGGCTAGCCGGCGTTCTAGTCTCTCATCGCCGGTGAGAATGCCACCACTAGGTTCGTAGTGCTATTGCGATTCCATTTTAGTTCTTAGTTGGCGCCGCCGCGGCCAGTGTCGCTGGCGACAAGACATTGAAGTCGCTCGGGAGTTTGCCGGTGAGAAACTCCCGTTTTCGTCATTTGCTTAAGACACAGTAATTGCTCTGTAATTGCTAATCATTAGTTCATTAATGGTGTCTTAATCTATGTCGATGAGCCACTGACTAGTGGGCCCAACATTCTTAAATCACCCACTGGCACAACTCCGTGCGTGTCGGACATCATTAATGCCTAATCATTGGTTAATTAATGTGTCGGAGGTTATCGCTGTCGGAAATCCACCTTTTGGGTCACTGACATGCGGGCCCTCCAATTTCTTAAATCACGTTTGTGCCAGTCATTAGGACACACTAATTACTAATCATTATCAATCATTGGTGTTTAGTAGTTAATCGTTGTCTTAATGCAACCCTCTGTCTCACTGACATGTGGGTCCTCCTTAAAATCCTCCCCGCGCACTTAAGTCTCGTGCGTAGCACTTTGCTGATCGTGGACCGTCGATCCTGTGATCAACGGCCCAGATCGTGAGTGCGTCGGACCCTCGATTGCCTCCATCATTCTTGACCGTCGATCTTGAGATCAACGGCTGAGATCTGTTATGCATTCGGACCATCCGACTGATGGTGCGCTCTGGACCGTCCATCTGCAGATCTGCGACTGTGATTGGCCCAAGCAACCGCACCGTCCGGTTGCTTTCCCTCGCGTGGGCCGTTGGATCATGATCCAACGGTGGGCTCCGTTTAGGTTTCGCGCGCGTGCGCTGTTCTCGTCGCGCGTGAGCCGTGGGATTTTAGATCAAGGGTTGATAAGTGTCCACGTCTTATTCTTTTGTTTAGGTTTGTCTGTATTTCGGTAAGTAATTATTTAACAACTAAAAATGATATAAAAACTTTAGAAATTCATAACAAATTCATTTTAAACCCTTTTTAGATGCTTCCAACTATAATAAATTTTGTTATCACTTAAGTTTATTATAAAAATGGAATTAGGCATATTTTAGTAGCAGAAAATTGTGTAACTAGAAATAACTTGATTTCTGTCACTTTGAATATTCCAGAAATAGATTTAACCTTGAAAAATGCATATCTTTTTCTGTATAAATCCAATTTGTGCAAAATTAATTTTGTTAATTTCCTCTGTTAGTGTACTTTAATATGAAATAGGTTTTTAGCATAATTAAAGTTCTGTAAAGTAACTTGCATTAGATTTACAACTTAGAAAAATCATAAGTAAATGTGTATAACTCCAAATTTAGTAAATTCAACTTTGCTGTTATTAGGATGTCATAATCTACTTGCTGTAAAAATTTCATACCTTGGATCATTCTGGAAAATTTCGCCATGAACAGTGCTATTAATTAATTAGGTTGAGTTTAAGGCTGAGAAAGAGTATTTTGTCCATATCTTTTGCATGCTAACTCCAAATTGCATGAATCTTGTTCCTAAAATTGTCTTAAATCATTCCCTAGCTGATGTGTAAATTTCATTAGATTTGGATGTCTTTTGCTGTTGGAGTTTATTTGGTGTTCTTCGCTCTTATTTGCTAATCGCCTTTTCGCGTTAGGTTCCAAATACAATATTTTTATTGATTCTGAGCCACAGCCAACAGATCCTGCACTCCAGCAAGGCAAGCAGATGTAGCATCATTTGATCATATTGCTCCTACTAATTTCAAATTCTAATATGTTGTTTGCAAATTCTATGTATGCATTGCTATGTTGTTTTAAACTATTGTCGATAGTTGGCCCAGTAGCTGCATTATCAGTAGGAAATGTTTATTCCTCTACTACTGAGCCTAGGTTTACTTGCTGTGATTTTGGGTTCGCTGGATGAACCCTTGTCACTTAGTAGTTTACTTGTCATTATGCTTAGCCATGCTTAGCTATCGGTAGAAATGGGCGGTTATCGACTTGTCGATAACCTTGATCACACAAACCGTTATAATCAGATATTTCGCCTTGTGCTATGTCTAAATTGCAAAACTAAACTGAAATGAAAACAATTTAGACTTGGGCACAATGGTAAGATGGTTTGATCTTTTGGGTGTGATTGGAATGGTGCCCGGTCAATTAAGGACCGAACTACTTGTGAGTATCATTATCCGAGCATCTCGTGCGTGCTAACCACGCTAGAGGGATATGGGACCTCTCTTAGCTGAGTACTTTGTCTTTGTGTTAATTAATGAGTCGCGTGGTGGGTTGCGCATTTAATTATGTGCAACATGGACACGTTTGTGGGGAGAGGAACACCCGCCGAGGCCGGTGTGTCTGCTCCACGTATGGGTCCTTGTGATCCATATTTAGTCGGCAGATCACTAAGGATTAACCCCATATCGTGCGTCTCTTGATTAGCATATTCCGTTGGAAAGGGTTCAGAGGACTTAGCCGCGGCCGGCATACCAAAGGAAGTGTGCTTAATAGCTTGGCAAAAGGCGGTCCAAGTGTGGGTACATTGGTACACCCTGGGGATTACAAACTATTCGAATAGCCTCGCCCTAGGTTATGGACACGCTTGGATAAGCTTTTCAAGAGTTAGACTACAACCTTTTTGAAATTAAAACTTGATGGGTGGTATGAATCAGGGATTCATGCTATTTGTGGTGGCTATTGGGTTAGTCACCTCTAGGTGGTTACTTTTAATTATTGCTACTCGTTGTTATTTCAATGCTTAAAAACTGATTTGTCAAATTGCCTTCAATCTATTACATTATTGCAATTGAAACTGGCTTTATGCGTCCAAAGAACCATATAACCACATTCCTTTGATACAGCTTTCATGTAGCTATGTATAGGCTTGTTACTCGTAAGTCTTGCGAGTATATTTTTGTACTCACCTGCATTGCTTGTATTGTGCAGAGGAAGGAAGTGAGTCCGATGGACCTCACTTTTGTGAGTTGTGCTGTGGCAGTGTGTTGGGCGATTAGCTTGGCGGCCCGGTCGGTTGCCCTGTGGTGTTATGTGGCTAACCGGTCATCTTTTGGTTTAAGCCATCTTATGGCAACTTTTGCTTCCGCTGTTATTTGATACTTGTGTCATTTGGTCGGTCGGTTGTTCTGTAATAACCTGCATTATGTATGTCTTTTGGTAGACTTGTCATATTATGTTGTATGGAATTGATGCATGCTTTGGAATGATGTATGTGTGCTGTATGTTCTGGGAAGCACATATTCATCGAGACACGGGTTATTCTATTTGTGATACTAGAACGAGTGGAAGGTTAAGTATTACAAGTTTAATAAACCGGTGTCTCGCAAATCTCTTCCTTAGCTTCTTTTAGACACCATTTTGCCAACCCGAGCTCCTCTCTGTGTTATTGTGCTCAGAGCACCAGAGGACCTCCTTGTCGCCTTTGCTGGACCTCGGAGCTCCAGTGGTTTCCTTATAAATCTTGGCGTGCCCTTTTTCCTACTTGAACCACTTTGAGCATCCCCTAACTTATTTTATTTGACCTTCACAGAGATTGTCAAATTGGGTCTTGTTCAAATTCAGTCGCATTCAACCCCATTTCTTCCCTAGTGCCGGTAAGCCTCTCAAGCTTTCCATTACTTACTCCTGGACCTTCTTATGAGCTATTTTGCATCGATCGTTACTCTAGTTCACTTCCTTTTGCTCAGACCTCCCTACCTCCATCATCTGCCCCAACTCCGGCAAGATACTGGGTCGCTGGAGCTCCTCCTGCTATCTCCTTGCTTTCTCCGACCTCAGGTAACCTCTTATTAGTCCCTAGAGGTGTGGGCACCAGCTTTTCGGAACAATGCAGAACTCTTTGTTGTTTTCGTGTTTAGCCGTATCGGTCCTCGTCACCTCTCTCCAGCTCGCCGGCGTTCTGGGCCGTTGCCGCCGTCGAGAGTATGCCCGGTGGGTGCACGACGCTATTGTGAACCTAGCGGTGCCCTCGGTCGGCGCCAGCGTGGTCCACGTCGCCGGCGGCGTGCTCGGTAATGCCCTCGGCTTTTGTCGGATGGTAGTGGCACGGTGTCGTGTCGTATTAAGGAAAAACCCTCATTAGTTAGTGCTAATCATTGATTAAATAGTGTAATGAATGCTTGGCATTAATTGGCTGCCTTAACTCTTGCTCCGTGCCATCGACATGCGGCCCTGGCGCTTTAAAACCGGTGCATGTCACCGAGCCAATGTCGTGGACCATTTGCTTAAACCCTCTCGGGCATTGTCGCACGGTCGATTTAGGACACCATTAATGTTAATCATTGTTAATCACTGATTAATCATTGCTAATCAGTGCTTAAACAATTAATGGTTATCCTAACCGACATTTACTGTCACTCACGTGTGGACCTCGTTCCCTGTTGTCGTACATTAACCATCTCCGTGACAACCCCAGGACCTCCCCAACTTAGATCCTAACTGCTAAGGACCTCCTTAGGATTAATCTTGGCCGTTAGAATCACTCCTCCGTGCAAAATGATCACCCCGTAGTCATTTTTGTAAAAATCACCCTCGGGACCTCTCTTGGGGTCCTCTTTGCAAAAGACCACCCCTTGGTCTTTTGTAAAGAAAACCTCAGGACCTCCCCTTTCCGCAGATCTTAACCCTTAGGACCTCCCCGAGCAAACCTCGACCGTTTAGGACCTCCCCTCAACTCTGGACCGTTAGATCTAGATCTAATGGGCTGGACCTCCTCGACGCATTTAGAGTTCTAAGCGTTCCTATCCTCTTTTGACGTTCATCTCTAGATCTACGGCTCAGATCTTGTGAACATTCGAACCTCCGAATGTGATCTTGATCTAAGCTGTTCCTTTTGAGATCCATGGCCTAGACTTGGTGAGGCATTCGGGAAGTCCGAATGTCCCATCTCCCGTGGGCCGTTGGATCTAAATCCATCGGTGGAGACCTTGACTGTTAAGACCTCCTCCGGTAAATCTTAGTCGCCGAGACCTCTCCTCCTCGGATCCCACCGACTGCACCTCCTCTCTTAGAGGTTACCCTCAGGACCTCTTGGTGGAGCTCTGGGCCTCCAGATCTTGATCTGACGGTCAAGACCTCCCTAGTGCGCGCCGTGCTGGTGCACTGTGCTCCTGTGCTCTGGAGCCGCTGGATGCAATATCGACGGTTCCGACCTCCCTGATTTAATCAGTTCAGTTGGACCACCCCGAGAGCTCTGATTTTCAAAGTGTTTAAGTGTTTTAAATTCAAAAGTGCATAACTATCTCATTTTAACTCCTCTTAGGGTGATTCAAATTGTGTTAGCTCTGTAATGAAATGAAATTTAACTTGAGAATAAATTTAGACACTGTTCTGTAGCAGAAAATGGTATAAACTGTATTAACTTGTTTCAACATAAAATGTTGTCTAGAAACTCATTAAAACTTAAAAAATGAATAACTTTGTCTCTGTAATTCCGAACTGAGCAACCTAAACTTTGTTAAAATCCTCTAGTAATATACTTTAGTGTAGAATAGGTTTTAATGTGGTCTTTGCCTCTGAAATTAATGTTACACTGATTTTACAACTTAGAAAAATCATAACAAATTCATTATAACTCCAAATAAAGTAAACTCAGTTTTCCTAATCTTAGGATGTCAATATCTACCTACCATAAAAATTTCAAGTTCAAATTCTTCTAGAAATTTATGCCATAAATAGTAACCAAAATTAAATTAATTTGAATTTCCAGGCTGAGAGAATTTGTTTAGGCTATAACTTTTGCATATTTAATCCAAATCAAATAATTCTTGTTGCTAAATTTGTCTAAAATCATGCTCTACTGGCTGTATAAATTTCATGGGTTTTGGATGATTTTGGCTTTTGAGTTTTTTCGGTGTTCTTCGCTTTTATTGGATTTTCGTGCTTTCGAAGGTTCGACGATTGTGTTGATTGCGTGAGTGATCATCTGCAGCAAGAAAGTGATCTCCATCAAGGCAAGCAGATGTAGCATAATTTGATCATATTGCTCCTATTACTTTTAAAGTCTAATATCTTGTTTGCAAAAACTAAGTATGCATGCTTTTTTGTGTCAAGATTAATTTTGTCGATTAGAGGTAGTTAATCCCATTGCGTTGTTGTCCTGAAATTATTCACCCCTGTCACTGCCATAGGTTATTATCCTCACTGGTGAATTAGAGCCCGGTGAATGATTTATGGTCTTTTATTGTCTTTGCGATATGATGCTTAGCAATGCTTAGTTACCGGTAGAATTGGGCAGTTATCGACTTAGTCGATGACCTTGATCACAAAACATATTATTGCTTATGATCTATATCTTGTGCCTTGTTTATTTGTGAAAACTAAAAATGAAAACAAAATGATTTGGACTTGAGCACAATGGTAAGATGGTGTGCTTTTGGGTGTGAATGGTTGGTGCCCGAGTCAACAAGGATCGAACACCTTGTATCACACTATCCAAGCATTTTTACGTGCTAAACACACTAGAGGGAAATGAGACCTCTCTTGACTTAGTACTCTGGGAGGTGTTAATTAATGAGTCGCGTGGTGGGTTGTATATTGCTATATGCAACATGGACAAGTTTGTAGGGAGGGGAACACCCGCCGAGGCCGATGTATCCTACTCTACGTATGGGTCCTTGTGATCCATATTTCGCCGGCAGATCACTAAGGGTTAACCCCCATACGTGCGGCTCTTGATTAACGCAGTCCATTGGAAATGTCTCGTAGGACTTAGCCGTGCCGGCATACCAAAGGAAGTGTGCTTCATCTAGTGGCAAAAAGGTGGTCCGAAGTGTGGGTACATTGGTACACCCCTGTTGGGTTTTGATCTATTCGAATAGCCTCGTCCTAGGTTATGGACACGCTTGGTTAGGTTTTGCAAGAGTTAGACTACAACCTTTTAAATTAAAACTTGACATGGGTGGTACGAATGGGTAATTCATGCTATTGTTGTAATGGCTATTGGGTTAGTCATCTCCAGGATGTCTTTATGTTATTACTTATTGTATCGCTATTATTTATGCAAATAGAATTCAGATTGTTAAACAGCCTTCAAACTATTATCTATTGCAAATAAAATCTGCTTTATGCTGACAATAACCTTTGAGCCTTCTCCTTTGATTAAAGCCTGCATATAGTAGTATCTAGGTTTGTTACTCGTAAGTCTTGCGAGTATATTTTTTTGTACTCATTTGCTTTGCTTATTTGTTACAGAGGAGGTTGATCCCCAAGGGATCGACTTTTGTGAGTTTTGCTGCGGTGTGGACAACTAGCTTGGCGACCCGGTCGGATTGCCTTGTGGGTGTATGGCAAACCGGTTGGCTTTTATCTTAGCCATCTTATGGCATTTTGCTTCCGCTATTATTTCTAACTCTTTAGCTTGTTGGGGACCGGTTGGTCTCCTTTGTAATAACTATTATATATGTCTTTTGCTTGTAAAGTTTAAGCTTCAGTTATATGTGTTGTATGGAATTGATGCAATGTTTTGTAAAAGGGTGTGTATACTGCAATTCTGGGAAGTATACATTTTCCCGAGGCACAGTATATTTTGTTTGTGATGCTAGAGTCAATGGAGGACTAAGTATTACAAGCTAAATAAACCGGGGTCTCACAATACCCTAACGGCCGAAGGCCAACACACACGTGTTTTATTCATAACTCAAAACTCTCTTCAAAGGTGCGGCCCTGGGAGGTTTAAATAGCCTTCCATGCAAGCACAAAAATCTGAAGCTAACTTAACCTCCTAAACGCACAAGATTCAAACTACTAATGCAAAACTAAAACAAACAGTTTCCTTTTACATCTCAGAAACCAACCAGATTGAGTTTGTTAGTTATCATGGCTTTTGGTGGACCCCACCCGCATGCACAAAGAGAAAGGAAATCACGCAGGCTTAAACAGAAAAGTGTGCCATCTCTCCTCGTAAACTCGGACTACCAGGTGGACCCCACCCTACTGCACGTAGAGAAAGGAACTCGCGAATAACCTGGACTCCATCTCCAAAAATATCCGAACAGATATTCTTTCCTTCTAGGGTTGATCTTGTCGCATGAAATCCAAACCAACCAAAGTCTGGTTCTCTTGCTCGCTTCCTAGAACGACCACCTAGTCGGGGTCCTAGTCGCTGACCTGGTCGAAGACGTGGGTGCAGACTTGATCGTAGTTGTGACCCATATAATCGTGGTCGCAGGCCTCCTGAACGTGGTCGTAGACCATCTAGACGTGGTCGTAGGCCTCCTAAACGTGGTCATAGTGTTGGTGATATGCCTTAGAGGCAATCATGGAGATGATTGTATCACGTCTATGTTTATGAGTTCTTGAATAAATGTTATTCTGTTCCTTGAATGAATCATTAGTTCTGAAGATCAACGAGTATGTGACTTGTTGGTGAAACACTTCGACTTATATGATGTCGTTCTAAAAGTATCACAGTCGAATGTCATTGATCGGAACACCGGTGACTCTACGACCAAAGACATGTATTGATTGATGATCATGTTTCATCGGTCATGGATATAGGATATCAAATCAATAATGTAAACACATGTTAGAGAACATGGGGTTGGAATGACCCACCTTGAGACACTATAGAGATTGTTATGATTCTATGTGTCATTAGTTGGTCTCAAGCAATGATGATGTATAATCCTTAGACTCGAGATCAAGATGGTTCCCTACATGTGTAATAGCACTGTTAGGTTACAAACGCTACTCAGAATCGGTAGTTATAAAGGTAGCTTTCGTGTATGCTATGAAACATGCGGAGGGATGTGACTGGTCGGATATGGGATTTGCCCTCCTAACATAACGGGAGAGATGTCTCGGGACCCTCAAGTAGTCGGATAAAGAAAGTGCATGGTCGGCGTGCCACTAGTGGTCGAAGAGTTCGACCACGTAAGGTTATCCACAACTCGATCGAGAAAGTATTGAAGCAGTCCATGGATGACACACTATCTCACCGAGTTCAAACCAGATATCGTGAGGCAAAGGGGAATACCGAGTAAAAGCTTAGTTCGATCGATCCGCACAAGTCGTATGGTGATACGAGCAAGTCGTAGATCGATCGAACGAAATCACAGAGTGGTCGAAACTCGTCGTAAGGGTTTACGAACTGTCGTGACCGAGTACGAATCGGTCGTATAAAGATAAGACCTGGTCGTAAGTGATGAGGACCTAGTCATAGATCATATTGCATTAAGGTTCGTCCGATATAATTTGTGTGTATTCGAATCGTTATGTCCCGCTAGGGACCGCTACGACTCGTGATCGGAAAGGTTTCCGAGTCACAACCGATTACACATAAACCTAACGGGTCACACACTTAATGGGATGAAACAAACCGTAACGTAATACGATTCGTTAAAAGTGTTCGGATAGGATGCGACACGTGGCACTATATAAGGAGATGCTTGAGGCTAGTTTTGGTGTGACAAGAGAGACACGTGAGTTGTTTCCACCAAAACCCTAAACCGCCATCTTCTTGAGAGAGCCTTCCGTGCGACTTGGTGCTAGCACACCCGCGCACGGGTTGTTCCTTCTCGGACGTGTGGATCGTAGAGGCGCCATCGCGTCGCCGTTGCGCCGAGGACGATCCGTGATCTTCATAAGGAACCGTGGAAGCTGGCCGGAGGAGACGATCGACTACGAGAACGTTGGACGATCATCTACGACCACTACATCGCGCGCTCATCGTCGGACTAGGCTACTCCGACTTACTTCATTTGATCTGCGCTAGTGGTAATGATCTGTGATCATATATCTTGCTTGGCATCCTGGTTTACATGGTAGAAATTTTATTTTATGGCTAGCGTAGCCTACCCGTATCCCTACAGTGGTATCAGAGCCATCTTGCATAGTTTTTGATATAGATCGGTCGCATATACTGTATATGTGGCAGTAGTAGATTGGATCTATTACTGGTTTGGTCCGATAACCTAGATTGGTTCATATGTATGAAACGATCTAGGCACTGGTCGATAGGATCGATCGTTGTTCGGCGATAGAAGATGGGTTTTTCGAGGAGGCACATATTAAGAGCACCATATGATTCGCCGACTTGTTTTTCGACTATCTTGCGTGATACCGCTATCGGTCGGAGTTCCGCCATCGAGTACGCCGCGATGTGTTGTCGTATCAAGGCGTGGATCGATTGGTTGGGACAGGTTAATATGATTAATCCGATGATTTCCAAGGCTCGGATATATGAATGAGATTCATGTCTCGAAATTTTTCCGAGAGTGTCGCCCTCGACTGAGGTGGGCGCCGCCTTCGAGCCCACCGCTAATCGGCTAGCGGGACCGCCGTCGCGGTTTTTCGCATCGTCGTTATAGATAGTATGTGTTCATGTCGCCGATAGAATTGGATTCCTTGCATAACTTGTTTTTGTGGTTTGATGTGAATAGTATGGCCCATTGTGTATGTGATGCATGAATGGATTTTCATGGCTGCGTGTCATGCTTTGAGATAGCCATCATATTATTGTATAACGCTCAGACCGACTTGTGATGCTTGAAATTATCCTATGTAATTCTTTACTAGTTTTAGGAGTAAATGCTTAGTAGATGAATGCGATCGAAACTTCAAGCATGGTGGTCTGAGAACAGGAGCTTGATGATGGAGATCGACATGTTAAGGGCCATACTATTTCATAGTTTAATTTGATTATCCGAGAATATTTATGTTTATTCCTGTTATGCTATTTTATCATTAGATGTTTTTGACATGATAGAATAGTCTCCTCGAGAAAATTAAGTAAAATTGATGCCTTCCCAATTCTTTGCACCTATCACGATTTTGATCGTTAATCATGTGTCTACCAAAGTAGGGTGCCATTAACTATCTTAATAAGATGGGTGGGTGTCTGACACCCACATGCATAGTGTTGGTTTGACTTGACAAGGCTATCAAAATAGTTTTGGGCCTTGAGGCATGGTGTTGGAAGCCGGGGCATCATGATGTCATCCAACAAACAAGAGTCATATACGATATGATTGGCAAGAGGTTGCCTACCATAAATCACTAGGTTTCTAGCAATGATGCCAAAGCTCACTAGAACTTAATGACTTATGGATCTTGGACTCACTATATGTTGTTTGAGGGAAACATGGTTTATAGTGGGAGTATCTTCTCGTTATCTATTGTTAAGTTAAAATTCACCCACGGGTCGATAGTGATGACATCAGGTCCGCATATGTCGATGGTGATACGAGCGTGTCAGACCGGTCGAACATAACCATCGACATATATGATTAATAGAAGATCTTTCATAAACATAGTGCTGAATCTTTGCATATATTTTCTCGTTGTAGATCATGGCACCTACTACTTCTTACGCACCTACCTTTAATTTGCGATCTATTCTTGAAAAGGAAAAGTTGAATGGTTCAAATTTTATTGATGGTTTTGTAATCCGAGAATTGTTCTCAAACAAGAAAAGAAGGAATATGTTCTAGAGAATCCCTATCCGAGGAACCGAAAGGCCGATGCTACTTGAATCAAAAGAATGCTTATGAGAAGCATTGCAACGACGCAATGATGTATTAATCGCCTAATGCTTGCAACCATGAACTCGAGCTTCGAAGCAATATGAGACCACTGATGCTTACAATATGATTGTGAGTCCAAGGGTATGTTTCAGATCAAGCAAGGCGTAGAGGTTCAACACCTCTAAGGCATTGTTTTCTTGCAAAGCATCGAAGGTAACCTGGTCCACCCTCATGTGATCAAAATGATTGGTCTCATTGAGAGCCCGAAAAGCTTGGTTTTCCTTAGTCAAGAGTTGGCTACTGATGTGATTCTCCAATCGCTCCCTGCGAGCTTTGAGCCTGTCATACTGAATTTTCATATGAATGGCATGGAGAAATCAATGACCGAGTTACATGGTATGCTTAAGGGTGCTGAGGAGAGCATCAAGAAAAGTTCCAATCATGTGATGATGGTTCAAAAGACTACAGCCTTCAAGAAGAAGGGTAAGTCGGGAAAGGGAAAAGGCAAAGGAAAGACTAAAGATGAGATCGAGAGTCTCATGGCTAAGCTTAAGAAGCTTAAACTGGGTCCTAAGCTTGAGACAGAATGTTACCATTGTCATGAGACTGGGCATTGGAAGAGAAATTGCAAGAAGTACTTGGCAGAAAAGAACAAAGGAAGTACGACTTCAGTTCCTGTATAAATGTTATACAAATTAATCTTGCCACTTCTCCGACCAGTTCTTGGGTATTTGATACCGGATCGGTTGCTCATATTTGCAATTCGATGTAGGGACTAATAAGGAGTAGAATTTTGACAAGAGGAGATGTTGATCTTCGCGTAGGCAATGGAGCAAGAGTTGTTGCATTAGCTATTGAACTTTACCATTAGCTTTACCTTCAGGATTAGTTATGGAACTAAATAATTGTTATTATGTTCCAAACTTTAACAAAAACATTATTTCGCTTCATGTTTAGGAGCAGTATGTTATGAATTCGAATAAAGAACAATTGTTGTTCAATCTATTTTGAAGATATGCTTTATGGCCATGCTCCATTGATGAATGGATTGTATGTTTTGAATCTTGAGGATATGCCTATCTATAACGTTAATGCTAAGAGACTTCACCCAATGAAATGAATCCCACTTTTATCTGGCATTATCGACTTGGTCATATAAATCAGAAGCGCATGATGAAGCTCCATAAAGATGGTCTTCTAACCTCATTTGATTTTGAATCATTTGAAACATGTGAATCTTGTTTACTTGGCAAGATGACAAAGGCACCTTTCACGACACTGAGGTGAAAGGGCGAGTGACTTGTTGGCCCTTGTACATTCTGGGATGTATGTGGACCTATGAGCACTTCAACAGAGGTGGTTTTCAAGATTTCATAACTTTTACCGATGATTTCAGAGATATGACTATGTCTACTTGATGAGACATAAGTCGAATCCTTTGAAATATTCAAGGAATTTCAAAATGAGGTACAAAATCAACTTGGCAAGATAATCAAATGTCTACGATCGATCGTGGAGGTGAATATTTGAGCCATGAGTTTGGTGATCATCTAAAGAAATGTGGAATTGTTCCACAACTCACTCCACGGAACGCTCAATGGAATGGGGTGTTCGAACGACGGAACCGAACATTGTTGGACATGGTTCGGCCAATGATGAGCCAACTGATCTTCCATTGCAATTGGGATACGCCTAGAAACCGCAGCTTTCACATTAAATAGGGTTCCATCAAAAAAGAGAGAAGACACCATATGAGATATGGACCGAAGTGTCCCGGCTTGTCTTTTCTCAGTATGGGGTTGTGAGGCGATGTCAAACGCTTGACGCCCGACAAGCTCACACCCAAGTCCGATAAGTGCTTCTTTGTGGGGTATCCTAAGGAAACTAAAGGATATTACTTTTACAAGCGGGAAGAAAACAAAGTGTTTGTTGCCCGTAATGGTGTCTTCTTGGAGAAAGAGTTTTTTCCAAAGGAGTCAAGTGGGAGTAAGGTGCAACTCGAAGAAATTCGGAAACATCCGAAAATGTTTCAACTCCTATCGAGTCTCTACAGATGAACAAAATGTTGTTAAACTCTGAGATGAAGCATCACCCACGTAGATCTAAAAGGCCACGCCAATTGCCTATAAGGTATGGGCATGACGCTTATTAATGAATAATGATGAGCCTAATACTTATTCGGAAGCGATGGTAGACCTAGACTCTGAGTCATGGCTTGAGGCCATGAGATCCGAAATAAAGTCCATGCATGACAATCAAGTTTGGAACTTGGTTGATGCACCTGATGATGTTAAAACCATTGAGTGCAAGTGGATTTTTAAGAAAAAGATAGATATGGATGGAAAGGTTCACATTCATAAAGCACGACTGGTTGCGAAGGGTTTCAAACAAATTCAAGGTGTTGATTATGATGAAACCTTCTCTCTTGTCGCTATGCTTAAGTCTATCCGGATCATTCTAGATGTTGCTGCATATTTCGATTATGAGATATGGCAGATGGATGTCAAAACGTCTTTCCTAAATGGAAACCTAAGTGAGGATGTGTACATGACACAGCCTGAGGGTTTTTTCGATCCAAAAGAAGCTAGAAAGGTATGCAAACTTAAGAAGTCCATCTATGGATTAAAGCAAGCATCTCGAGTTGGAACATTCTGCTTTGATGAGGTGGTCAAAGGTTTGACTTCACAAGAATGAAGAAGAACATTGTGTTTACAAGAAGGTTAGTGGAGCAAGCTTGTGTTTCGATCTTGTATGTGGATGACATACTACTGTCGGAAATGATATTCCAATGCTTGAATCATTAAAACTTCATTAAGAAATAGTTTCTCAATGAAAGATTTAGGAGATGCAAGATATATTCTTGGTATAAGAATCTATAGAGATAGATCTAAGAGGCTAATTGGATTAAGCCAAGACATGTACATTGACAAGGTGTTGAAACGGTTCAACTTGCAAGATTCCAAAAGGGTTTCTTGCCCATGTCACATGGTATTAATCTTAGCAAGACTCGCTGTTCTTCGACCACCGATGAGCAAGACAAAATGAGTAGAATTCCATATGCTTCGCTATAGGATCTATCATGTATGACATGTCTTGCACACGACCGGATGTGTCGTATGCTCTAAGTGTTACGAGCAGATATCACGATCCGTGAATGTCATCGATAGCAACAAGAATATCCTTAAGTACTTAAGAAGGACTAAGGATGCATTCCTTGTATATGGTGGTGAGGAAGAGTTGGTCGTAAATGGTTACACCGATGCTAGTTTCCAAACCGACAATGATGATTTCAGATCGCAATCGTGGTTTGTGTTTTGTTTAAATGGAAGAGCAATAAGTCGGAAAAGTTCCGCTGTGGAACGGTTGATTCCATTACAGAGGTTGAATACATTGCGCTTCGAAGTCGCGAAAGAGGCCGTATGGATTAAAAAGTTCATTAGTGAGCTGGGTGTGGTTTCGAGTGCTTCCTGTCCAATGGATCTCTATTGTGATAATAGTGGAGCCATTGCACAAGCTAAGGAGCCTAGATCGCATCAAAAGTCCAAGCACATACTTCGGCGATACCACATTATTCGTGAGATCGTTGAGAGAGGTGATGTGAAAATATGCAAAGTGCACACGAATTTGAATATTGTCGATCCGTTGACAAAGCCTCTCCCGCAACCTAAGCATGAGGCGCACACAAGAGCTATGGGTATTCGATACCTATACGATTGACTCTAGTGCAAGTGGGAGATTGTTGGTGATATGCCCTAGAGGCAATCATGGAGATGATTGTATCACGTCTATGTTTATGAGTTCTTGAATAAATGTTATTCTGTTCCTTGAATGAATCATTAGTTCTGAAGATCAACGAGTATGTGACTTGTTGGTGAAACACTCGACTTATATGATGTCGTTTCTAAAGTATCCCCGGTCGAATGTCATTGATCGGAACACCGCTGACTCACACGATCAAGACATGTATTGATTGATGATCATGTTTCACCGGTCATGGATATGGGGATATCAAATCAATAATGTAAACACATGTTAGAGAACATGGGGTTGGAATGACCCACCTTGAGACACTATAGAGATTGTTACGATTCTATGTGTCATTAGTTGGTCTCAAGCAATGATGATGTATAATCCTTAGACTTGAGATCAGCATGGTTCCCTACATGTGTAATAGCACTCTTAGGGGTTGCCAAACGCTACTCGTAACTAGGTAGTTATAAAGGTAGCTGGCATGCTATGAAACATGCGGAGGGATGTGACTGGCCTGATATGGATTTGCCCCTTGTAACATACTTCCCTAACTTAGGTTTGTATTTCAAATGTAAATTATGAGGAGAAATAAAACTTTTGATGCCTCATGAAATCATTTGAGAGTTTCTACATTTTCCTAGCAATTTCCATTTTCTAGAATTAAATTCTTGTGAATGGAAATTGTTGTCAACAAATTCTAGCCTTCAAACTTGTGATCATCCTCTAAAATTATTTTTCCTATCATCTTGACCATCCTAGCTACCTCTCTGAATTATTTCACAATTTTTAGATTTTATTTGCTATTTCAAATGCCCAAGTCAAACCAGTTTAGAAATATGGTCAAACCTTAGGCAGCAGCTTGTGAATTTTCTTGGGAGAAATCTAATGCATGAAAATTCCTGGAAAATTTACACAAGGTAGTCCTCTGTTCCAGTTAGCTACCATAAAATTTCTGAAATTTTTGGAGCCCTGGAGCTACCTCTAAAATTCCCAAACCTTCTGTCTTTCTAATTCGAATCTGGAATCACCGCTCTCCGCCCGAACTCAACTCGTGCTCGAGTCCGACTCGCACCACTTGACTCGGCCAGATCGCTTAGTTGCACCGCGGCGAGCCCGATGGCTGCCACCGTCCGATGAAGATCGAACGGTCCACGTTGCTTGTCTCGTCGACCGTCCGAATGCATACATCGATCTCACCGTCCGCTTTAGATCCAACGGCCGGTGATATCGACGAGTCAAACCATTCCATCGTGGCCGCACTGCACTCGCCTCGAGCCGCTTTGCCACCGTCGACAAGTGGGCCCCACCTGCCAAGATCACCTCGCCTTCTCCGCACTCACCGAGCTCGCGCCATTCGCGCATGGGTGCCACGCACTGCCGCCGCCACCTTTTTGCCATCGTGTCCGGCCGGGAGGCATCGCCGCGACTTCATAAAGCCTCCGAGCTCACCCACTTTTTCTCCCTTGCTTCCTCGTGATTTCTCCGCCCGCTTTTGTCTCGCCGGAGTTGAAGCCAAGGCAAAGATCACCGCAGTTAGTGTCGCCTTTGATTCCGCGATCGCACCATCATGGTCCTTGCTCGCCGCCCCATTTTGCCCATCCCGATCCTTGTCGCCCAGCCGCCACGGGAGCGAAGTTCGCCTCTCCGCCTCCGGTGATCTCGGCCCGCGAGCTTTTGGCGCTCGTGAGTCTCGCCTCGCTACTTGATCTCTTAGGATCGCACCGATGCACTAAAGCTAATGGTGACTTCGCTTCATCTTTGGTGCACCGCTGAGGCCGTCAGGCGACCCTTCTTCTCCAAGTGCGGTGATTCGCCGCCGCGGCGTTTCGCCACGCCCGTGCTCCATCGCCGCCTTGATCGTGGGCAAACCTTCCGAAGTCGAGGTGGAGCCGAGGCGCACTTTCCGAGCCCTCAGAAGCCTCGTAGCGCCCGCGCCGTGGGAGCCGTGTCTTCTTCTCCGCCTCCGGCCGCCGCAAGCTCAACTCCGTGACCATCGGACCGTGTCGCCACCTCCGGGTTCGCAAGTCTCGTGGAACCCAAGGTATCACTCACTCGCTTTGAAACTCACCGGTTTGCGAGATCCACCGCGCGCCACGCCGCCGTGCCTGCGGCGCGCGCGGTGAACCGCCGGTGATGTTTAAATTTAGCACCGACATGTCTAGTTTGAGTCTCGACTTGTGGGCCTCTTGGTTAAACGCGCTTAGGAAATCCTTTAATCCAACCGCTATGTTATTCTCTTAGTCACCGCCATGTGGGTCCATGCCGCTGGTGGTTGTGCACTTTGATGCTACGCTTTCTCGAAGCGATTTCGCGGAGTATAGGTTAGAAGTACACTTTGACAAGTCAAAGACGATTCTTAGAATACGCCGACATCACCTTTGGCGGCGGGCTGTCCCGGTCAGCACTTTCTGGGCCCGCACCGTGGTCGTGGCTAGTTCGGCGTGGGTAGAAAAAGGAATAAATGCTTTAGTATTTCAGAATGTGTTTTCTGTAATCGTTAATTCATTTAAACTTAGAAAATGCATAACTAATCCAATTTTATCTAAATCGCATGATTCCAAGTGTTGTTAATTTTCATTTTAAATGTGGTATTTACTAAAAATAGTTTCAACCTTGTATATGTAGTAAAAATCGTTAAGTAATTAAAGGATGTTTTATGCATCTTCTAAATTAGAAAATGTGTATCTCTTTCAATAATTGTCCAAAGCCTGAAACCAATTCTCAGAAAATTTCATTTTTAGTGCGCTAATTATCGTGATAGATTTTAGATACAGTTTCTGTTTCATGAAAATTTGTTAAGTAATTAACTAAGTGCTTTGATATGTATTTAGCTTAGAAAATTCATGGAAATTCATTATAACTTAAAATGAATTATTCTCTGCTTTCTAAAATTTTGTTATATCTTGCTTAGGTCCGAGAGTTTTGGTATGTTTTGTTGTTATTGAATGTTTGAGTTTTGTCGTTGTTATTCGCTCTTATTCGCGTTATTTGTTCAACGTTAGGCTTCGACATTTGCTGTAACCCCGAGAGTGATCCTCTCGCAATGCATTGAGCATTCCGAGCAACAAAGAATGCATAGCAGCTTGATCATTTTATCCTAAGATTTTAAAGTCTAATATTTTGTTTCAACCGTATGTATGCATCGCTATTTGTGTTAAATTGATTAGTTAAACCGTGAGTCGCATATCCTCGTAGACAAAATATTAATCTCTACTACCGAGCCTAGGTTATTTGTCTGTGATTAGAGGTCGCTGGATGATCTCTTGTCACTTAGTAGATCCGGTCAACTTGCTTAGACTTGCTTAGCTATCAGAGAATCAAGCAAGTTATCGACTTTAGCTCAGAACCTTGATCACACAAAATTTGCTATAACTTTATATTTCAGCATTTTCGCTATGTTTAATTGCAAAACTAAAATGAAAACAAAAATGATTTAGACGCGCACAATGGTAAGATTGGTGTGATCTATTGGTGTAACCGAAAGGTGCCCGGTCAATTAAGGACCGAACATCTTGTGAGTGAATTTTTATCCAGCATTTCGCGCATAACCACACTAGAGTATATGGGACCTCTCTTGACCTAGTACTTTGGCGTATTGGCTCCGGTCGCAGGAGGTCGCAGGAGGGATGGAGGTGGGAGCATGGTAGTTGTCCAAAAGCTTTATCCCGAGTGGGTAGTTGTCTTTTCGCTTTACTCATGTAAGCGCATGGATTTCTATCCATACGAGCTGCTCGTAGTTAATACACAATATTGGAAAAAGTCTCAGAGGATTTAGCCGTACAAAGATACCTTCGGTAGTGTGCTTTGGCTTAAAGGCGGTCCAAGTGTGGGTAGAGTGGTACACCGCAGTGGTTAAAACTATTCGAATAGCCTCGCCCTAGGTGATGGACACGCTTGGGTAAGCTTTTCAAGAGTTAGACTACAACCTTTCAAATTAAAACTTGATTTGGTGGTACAACTGGGATTCGTATATGTTGGGGTGACTATTGGGATAGTCACTTCTAGGTGGCCACTTGTATCTATCTTTATTTCACGCTTATTTCAACAATAAAAATAAATTGCAAACTTGCCTTTAAACCGTATTACATTATTGCAAATAAAGTTGGCTTTATGCAAATGAAACATATGGCCTCCACTAAATAAGCTCGCATGTAGTCTATGAACAGTGTCGCTAGTTCACACGCTGTTTTATGTACAAAGACAATCTTTGTACTGTGTGCTTTGCTTAATGTTTTGTTGCAGAGGAAGAAGGTGAGCCCCAAGGGCCTCACTTTGTGAGTCAGGTTGCCGCTTTCGTGACTACTAGACTTGGCGGTCCGGCCGATGCCTTGTGGGTTGGAGGCACGATTGGCTTTGTTTATAGCCATCTTATGGCACTTTTGTTTCCGCCGCTGCTCGCTTATTTGTGTATCTTGTGGCCCGCCGGCCTTTGTCCGTAATAACTCTACTATTTGTTTATCTTCCGCTTGTAGTGTAGTGTTTGGACTCTATGTTTGGAATGGAGTTGATGTCTAATTTTGTACCGAGGTGTGTATACGCGTCGGGAAGTATACATATTCGAGGATCGCTTTATTTGATTTGTGATGCTAGGACCGTGGTTGGTTACATTACAAGCCAAATAAATTGGGGTCCTCACACCCTCCTAACATAACGGAGAGATGTCTCGCCCTCAAGTAGTCTGATAAAGAAAGTGCATGGTCAGTATACTAGTGGTCGAAGAGTTCACCACGAAGGTTATCCGACAACTCGATCGAGAAAGTATTGAACAGTCCATGGATGACACACTATCTCACCCGGAGTTCAAACCAGATATCGTGAGGCAAAAGGGGAATACCGAGTAAGTCGCTTAGTTCGATCGGATCCGCATAAGTCGATGGTGATATGAGCAAGTCGAGACCGATCGAACGAAATCACAGAGTGGTCGAAACTCGGTCGTAGGGTTTACGAACCGGTCGTGGATCGAGTACGAATCGTCGATAAAGATAAGACCTCGGTCGTAAGTGATGAGGACCTAGTCATAGATCATATTGCATTAAGGTTCGTCCGATATAATTTGTGTGTATTCGAGAATCGTTATGTCCTCGCTAGGGACCGCTACGCACTCGTGATCGGAAGGTTTTCTCGAGTCACAACCGATTACATATAAACCTAACGGGTCACACACTTAATGGGATGGAATAAAACCGTAACGAATACGATTCGTTAAAAGTGTTCTGATAGGATCCGACATAGGGCACTATATAAGGAGATGCTTGAGGCTAGTTTGGTGTGACAAGAGAGACACGTGAGTTGTTTCCACCAAAACCCTAAACCGCCATCTTCTTGAGAGAGCCTTTCCGCGCGACTTGGTGCTAGCACACCGGCGCACGGTTGTTCCTTCTCCGGACGTGGATACCGTGAGAGGCGCCATCGCGTCGCCATTGCGCCGAGGACGATCCGTGATCTTCACAAGGAACCGTGGAAGCCGCCGGAGAGATGATCGACTACGCAGAACGTTGGACGATCATCTACGACCACTACATCGGTGCGCTCATCGCCGGACCAGGCTACCCGACTTACTTCACGATCACTGCGCTTAGTGGTAATGATCTCGTGATCATATATCTTGCTTGGCATCCCGGTTTACGTGGTAGAAATTTTGTTTTATGGCTAGCGAGCCTACCCGTATCTCACACATAGACCACTTGGTAGTGGTCGAGGCCACTTGTTTCACCAAGCATCGTAGTCGACGCAGTACTATTCCTTCCGAAAGCTTCTCCCACGAGTAATCGCTCCCGCCGAGCACCGCTTACTATGAGTACTCCTTTCACCGAGAACTGGTCGTAGACCCTATGGAATTGGTTGTGAACCTTGCGTAAGTGGTCGAGATCCTCCAAAACTGGTCGAGACCTTGTGGATCTGGTCGGACCTCAAGAACCGGTCGGGACCTTGGGAACCTAGTCGAAACCTTCGCCTCAATATCCTCTCGACCACACATAGCTTCTCTTTATATTGCATAAAACAACACTACTTTGTGAAGTAACTTCAGTTTGCAATGCCAAACAAGTAACATCGTTTGCAATGTCAGAACACCCCAACTCTCAAAGAGCCTAGAATGCTATCAAACTAAACTATTCTAGCACGACTACAAATTTTTCAGAATCTCCTTTGTTTAATCAACTAAACCGAGAGTTCAACAATAACGCATGGCATAACAAAGTTCTCATAATCAAATTACTCTATCATGCATGATAATCAAATGAACCAACCAAGACTAACAATCTCATTATTACAAATAAGCAAACTACTCAAACCAAACCATCTATGGGTGATAATCAAATAGTTTATTTATTTCTAAATTGAAGCTAAGTAGCAAACGCCTTATGAGTGTGAGGTAGTGAGTGCATCCAACAACTACTCCTCCCATGCGTGTCGTTCTCGCCATTGGTACCTAAAACACATTTAAGCAAGGGTGAGCCCAAAGACTCAGAAGTATCAACAAGGCTATAAAACAAGAACATTAGCATAGCATCGATAATCCACAATAACATTATACTAAATATAGCCATTTTCTCATGATATGCAATCAATGCAATGCTCCTTTGAACTTTATCTTTTTCGCATTTTACTGTAATGCGGGTATACAACCGCTGCTAGTATACCGCTGTTCGTGCCCATCGGCACAGTGGTGTGAGGACCTGGTTTATTCGGCTTGTACTGCTTAACCATCCACTTGGTCCTAACAAGACAAATCAAATAAACTAAGTTTCGAGATATGTATACTTCCCAAAATTGCAAGATACACACTCTGTTACAAAATCATGCATCAATTCCATTCATACACATAGAGACGAAGCAAAAGCAACAATCAAAGACATAGATAATATAAAGAGAGTTATTACAAAAGAGAGGCCGACTGCCAACACCATACAAATAAGTAAATACACAATGAAGCAAATGGCCATAAGATGGCGATAAACAAAAGCCAATCGGTGTGCCTTTACCCACAAGGCAACCAACCGACCACAACCTAATCGCCCCAAACAACACAAGAACACAACCACAAAAGTGAGGCCCTTGGGCTCACCTTCTTCCTCTCGCAACAATAAATATTAAGCAGCGTATGAGTACAAAACTTGTTTTTGTACTGCAAGACCGACGTGTGAGATAATGTAACTATAATTAACTACATGCAAGCTTTATTTAAGTGGATGAGGCTCGACTTGTTTTCAAGATAAAGCAAGTTTCCATTTGCAATAAGGTAATAGATTCAAAGCAAGTTTGCAATTAACTTTATTGTTCAAATAAAAGAGAGACAATTAT
The DNA here is from genome assembly GCA_036346255.1 of Ampelocalamus luodianensis. NCBI lineage: Eukaryota > Viridiplantae > Streptophyta > Magnoliopsida > Poales > Poaceae > Ampelocalamus > Ampelocalamus luodianensis. The sequence goes on from JAYEVH010000425.1 coordinate 97,017, forward strand.
AACAATAGATAGATGACAACACCAACCTAGAAGTGACTAACCCATAGTCACCACAACAATAGCATGAAGTACCCTTCATACCACCCGTGTCAAGTTTAAGTTTTTAAAAGTTGTAGTCTAGTTCTTGCACGACCTACCAAGCATGTCCATAACCTAGACGAGGCTATTCGAATAGTTTTAACTCGCAGGTGTACCAATGTACCCACACGATAGACCGCCTTTCCACCACCACGGTTAGCATACTTCCTTTGGTATGCAGCACGGCTAAGTCTAACAAGACACTTTCCAATGGACGATGCTAATTAAGAGTCGAACCCACGGGAGAAGGACACATTAGATGCCCTAACCGGTCCGCTAATGCTCCTCCAACACCACAAACACACACACACAAGAACACACCCACCAACCACTCATAATTAGCACCTCCCAAAGTACTTAGTCAAGAGAGGTTCCATATCCCTCGTGTGGTTAGCACGCAATAAGCGCTGGCTTAGTGACACAAGTAACTCTGGTCCTTGGGGACTTAGGCACCATTCCAATAACGCCCAACAGATCACACCAACATACCATTGTGCCCAAGTTAAGATATAATTTTTGTTTTCGCTTTTGATTTGCAAAATGGTAAAACACAAGGGTTGGACATAATGGAATAATGATAGCATTAGTGTGATCAAGATCACCGACTAAGTCGATGATCGCCCATAACTACCGATACTAGGCATGGCTAGCAATATTTATCCGAATTACTAAGTGATAAGAGTTCATCCATCGAACTCTAACCACAAAGAACTAACCTAGGTCGTAGTAGAGGATAACCATTTACCTACAGATTATGCAACTAGAGGTCTAACTAATCAATTTAACAACAAAATAGCAATGCATACATAGAAGTTAAACAAAATATTAGACTTTAAAAGTAATGGGATCAATGGGAAATGATCAAACCGCTTGCTCGCTTGTTGTGGCTCAAATTGTTGCGAGGGTCGTTTCTGGTTACCGCAAATATCGAATCCTAAGCTTAAAGAGCGAAACAACCAATAAGACGAGCAACGCTTAAATGAAAGAGCAAGCAAAAATTATCCAAATGCGATTTAAAATTATACACAAGGTATAATACGAATATACCTAGACATAGAAACTGGAAAACCTAATTTGGATTTGTGGTGCAAAAGATATTCTCTAAAAACCTATTTTCTACCATAATTAGCAATCAGTAGCAAAAATATTTCCTAGAAGATTTTGGAGCTGAATTTTTAGGTGGCTACCTACTGTGTGGGGATAACCCATATAAAATTTCAGGTCATTTGGAGTTATAATGAAAGAGTTATGATTTGTCTAAATTGTTTAGGTATTAAACAAAAATATGATCCTTATGATTTCTAAAATAGTAAAATTTGTGAAACCAATTTTCCTAGCAAATACACTATCAGGGAAGTTAATCCAATTGGATTCATACAAAATGATCTATAGATTAAAAGTTATGCATTTTCCAAATTTGCTAAAAGTTCTGAAAACAGTATTATGTTCACTTGTTTACTATTTTTGAAAATAGTTCTCCAGGTTTGATTATGGTCTACAATTATTTTTATATTTAAGTTCAAGTTATAAGGAAGCTAACAAAATTGGAATCATCTAATTTGGAGCTAAGATGACAAAGATATGAAAATGACAAGACCCTAATGTGATACTGATTTCTGACTTAGCACTTTGGGACTTCACTAACACCTGCAGACGTGGCGTAATGAGAGCCGCCGATCTCGCATCCAACGGACGACATTGAACCAGACCAAACACTCACGCCGCGCGAACAGGAGGGCCGACATGGAGGCTCCGTGGTCGCTGGATCTCGGATCCAACGGCCAAGACCACCACGCCGCTTCCCGCAACGTTGTCGCCCGACAACGCGCCGGCGGCTTTCACGACAACGCCGGCGACCAAAGGCACGTGGCGCGAGGGAATGCCGTGAATGGGTGCGCATAGCATTGCGCGCACTCCTCGTACCACCCACACCGACGTGGTGGACCAGAGCGCGCGCGTAAAAATGACAACGACGACAAATAGCAAATAGCTCGCAGAATGACCATTCAAGCGGTGCTCGAGCATCTAGGGGCTACCAGGAGCCACCGACCGACGCGAGGTGCAGAGGCGGTCGAGCACTCCGCGACGAAGCTTCCGCGACGACCGAGGAAGATGACGCGAGGAAGACGGCCCGGCAAAATCAACCATGCCGCGTCATCACGATGGGTTCTAGAGAGCACGAGAAGCTCCCCGAGAAAGGAATTAGAAAAGGAGCACTCACCGCCGAGACGAAGAAGGATGCTCACGCCGATTTGGGGAAATCAAAATCCCGCGTCCCGCTGAAGCAACCTGAAATGGAGTGGGGCTTAAGCACCACCGAGGTGAGAGGAAGGTGCAGAGCAAGAAGGGAGCCAAAGAACCACCGAGCACCGTTACGACAGGAGCTCCAAGCTCTGCAATGGCGAAATGGGCGCTGGTGGTATGGGCTCGCCGTGCTTAGTGAATGCAAGAGGAGCCGCGGGAGAGGAAAGGAAGCCGGGGGTGACCCGAGCTTAAGTAGGCTCGAGAAGCAAGAAAGCGCTGTTCGCTCGGTTCCCGCCACACGCGGCGCCGTGGAGCGACGGAGCAGTGAGACGACGACTAAACGGGGCGGTGGAGGACGCATTTAATGCGCTCGCAGAGCCGCTGACGACGACGAGGTGACAGACATCGCGCTTTCACGCCAAGCTCGCGATGGCGCGCGCAGCGAAGCGAGAGGAGGACGACGATGGCCACCGTCCGATCGTGCATCCAACGACGCCGTGCGATCGAGTCAACAGCCACAAGACATCGCCCACCGCTCGATGGACATCCAACGGCCGAGAAATGTAAGGCAACCGAGTTGTCCGAATGCTTACACGAATGAGAGCCGTCCGATGGAGATCTAACGGCCGTGACGCTGCGCGCCGCCGATCACGCAAAAGCGATTAGTTGGTTTCGGCCGAGTCAAGTGACTCGAGCCCGAGCCCCACTCGAGTCCAATGAACAAGACAAACCGCTTAGGGTTTGATTTTAAACCTGAAACTTTGGGGATTTAATTGAGGTATCAGATCATCTCCAAAATTTATGAAATTTTAACTGGAGGTTCCTGACCTTAGGTTAACCTTTCATAAAATTTCCAGAGGTTTTGTGCACCGGAATTTTCTCAAGAAATTCAGAAGGTTAAAACAGAGGTTTGACTGTTGTTTGACTTGCCTCTAAAATATTTCAAATAATTTCTAAAAATTATGAAATAATTCAGAGGTGTTACCACAACCTTAGAACCAGGGAAAATTATTTCCAAGGGTTTGACAAAAGGTTTGACCAAGGAGGTAGTTGACTTGATAAAGGAGGCTTTTGATTTTTAATTTTCCAAAATTCTTTTGCAAGAATTTCAGAAAAGTTTCAAAAGTAAAAGGATGAAGGAAAAGTTTCAATTTACGCTCATTTTATTACATTTGAAACACAAGCCAAAATGGGGATGTTACAAACCTCCTCTTACAAAAATCTCGGCCCCAGATTTGGTTCACTCTAAAAGAAGGAGGGGTAGTCCAGACGAGACGATCTTCTCGCTCCCAAGTAGCCTCGCCCTCGAATGGTTTGACCATCGAACTTTAAGGAACTTGATGGTCTTGTTCCTGTCCTTCGCCGCCTCTCGAGTATGCGAACAGGTGCTCGCGATAGGTCAAATCTTCCCGAACATCAAGAGTTTCCAACTGAGCTTCCTCGCTGGAACACGGAGGCACTTCTTTAGTGGGACATATGGAACACATCATGTGCTCCCGCAAGTGCAGCAGTAACTCCAACTTGTAGGCGACGCCTCCTTCTTTTCGATGACACGGTATGGACCGACATATCGAGGAGCTAATCTTGCCCTGACACCAAAGCGCTGGTGACCTTTGAGAGGAGAAACCTTGAGATAAACGGGTCATTGGGCTCAAAGCTTAACTCACGACGACGGCGATCCGCATAGCTCTTTTGCCCGGATTGAGCTGTGCGTAGTTTATCACGAATGAGTGGACTTGCCCTCGCCTCATTAATCGAGTCCGCCAAAGAAAGGTCTTTCACCGCCTCGCACTACCAACGGGTTCTACACTTTCTCCGTATAAGGCCTCAAATGGTGCCATGCCGAGACCGCTTGGAAACCGTTGTTATAAGAAACTCTGGCGAATGGCAAGCACTTCTCCCAATGCTTCCCATAGGAAAGGACACAAGCTCGCAAAGATGTCCTCCAAAACTTGGTTGACCTCTCTGGTCCGACCATCTGCTTGGGGGTGAAATGTCGAAATGAAAGAAAGGCGAAGTTCCATAGCCTCTTGCGTGCTATGCCAAAACCGAGACGTGAACAACAACCACGATCCGGACACAATTGTCTTTGGCACACCATGCAAACTCACGATGCGGCTAGGTAGAGCTCCGCCTAAGACCCACTGAAGGTCGGGCCTTGACAGAAGAAATGAGCCACCTTAGTCAATCGATCGATGACGACCTGATGGCATCATTCTTCTTGGAGACTGGGGTAGACCCGTTGATAAAGTCCATCCCGACCGAATCCCACTTCCACTCGAATTGGTAGGGTCAGAGCAGCCCACCGACGCGGCGATGCTCGGCCTTGACACGACGGACACGCCGCACTCGCAACGAACCTTGCGATCTCCTCTTCATTCGGTCCACCAAAATCTTCGCGAAGATCCTGTACATCTTCGTGGCCTGGATGAATGGATAACGAGAATCGGGCTTCGTGGAGGATCAAATCCCGCAACTCTATGTCCTTTGAACCACGAGGCGTTGTTCGAACCTCGACGACACCAAGCTCATCTACTGAGAAGCACTTGGTCGCTCCATTCTTGACATTTTCTTGATGCGGTTCACTCCAACATCCGATCACGAGCGCACTGACCGATCCACCAAGGTTGGTCAGACAACCAAGGCAACGAGGGAACCATGCTCAACCAAACCCAAGTTGAGACGCAAACTCCTCTAGAAGAGGGGTCGACGCTCTGAAGCAACAATGCATTGCAATGCGCTGCGACTAAGCGCATCCGCGAACGACATTGGCCTTGCCCTGATGGTAGTGAATACCCATGTCATAGTCCTTGATCAACTCCAACCATCTCCTTTATGCGGGAGGTTCAGATCCGTTGGGTGAACAAATACTTTAAGCTTTGTGATCCGAATACACTTCACAACGATTACCGATTAGGTAATGTCGCGCATCTTAAGTGCATGAATCACAGCGCCAACTCCAAGTCATGGGTAGGATAGTTGAGTTCATGAGGTCTCAATTGCCTTGATGCATAGGCCACTACCTTGCCTTCTTGCATAAGGACACAACCGAGGCCTCGACGAGAAGCGCCACAAAAGATATCAAGCTTCACGGACATCGGGAGAACAAGAACGGAGCGTGGTCAATCGCTTCTAAGCGCTTGAAACTTTCTCTCGCAATCAGCGACCACGAGAACTTCTTGTCCTTCTGAGCAACTCGCCATCGGCCGCTATCTTGGAAAGTTCTCAATAAAGCGACGATAGTATCCCGCTAAACCAAGAAAACTCCAACTTCGTGACCGAAGAGGGTTGACTCGTGAAAGCACATCGCTGATCTTGCTAGATCCACAGCTACGCCTCCCGCCGAAAGAATATGGCCTAAGAAGGCTACTTCTTCAACCACGCGCACTTGCCGAACTTCGATACAAACCGGTGCTCGCGGCTTGCCCAACACAAGCCTCAAATGCTCGGTGTGTTCCTCATCGCCTTGAGTAGATAATGATATCATCGATGAAGACCACAACGAACCTATCCAAATACTCCATGAATACCGAATTCATGAGGTTCATGAACAAGGCCGAGCATTGGTTGCTCGAATGACATGACTGTATACTCGCATGCCATAACGAGTAGAAAGCCGCCTTGGAATATCCTCCGGCCGAATCCAACCTCGATGATATCCCACTCTCGCATCAATCTTGGAGAAAACTCGAGCCCAGCTTAATTGATCAAGAGGTCATCGATACGGGCAAAGGGTACTTGTTCTCACCGTTACTTCATTAAGTGGACGGTAATCAACGCACATGCGCAGCTGCCTTGTCCTTCTTCTCGACAAAGATTGCCGAGCATCCCCAAGGAGATGAGCTTAGGCGGATGAAACCCTTCTCTTGAAGCTCACCCACCTGTTTCTTCAACTCCACCAACTCGATTGGGTCCATCCGTAAGGCCTCTTCAAATCGGGGCGGTACCGGAACCAACTCAATGACGAACTCGAGGTCTCGAATCGTGGCATCCTCGAAGGTCGTCGGGAAGACATCAACAAAGTCACATACCACCGGGACTTCACTAATATCTAGAGTCGCTTCGCTTCGAGCGCCAAGAGATGCGGCCCCGCAGCTTTCGCGAAAGCGAAACTCGCCACGGAAGGACTAGTGAGGTAGATGAGTCTCTAGCGCAATCAATTTGTCCCATGTGTGAGACAACCAATCCATGCCTAGGATTACATCTAAGTCGCCATCAAGGAGGATAAGGTTTGCCAAGAATCCTACCCTTCTATCTCAACAGGGACATCCCTACACTCAGACTCAGCTCTCAACTCCAACCGGAGAGCGAATGAGCAGCGGGACCAACAATGGAGTAAAAAGAAGACCTCCCACAGCAGCAAAAGACTCAGAAACAAACGAATGAGATGCGCCTGAATCAAACAAAACTGTAGCAGGGAAAGAGTTAACCGAAAGGGTACCCAACACGACGTCGGTGCTCTCTGTGCCTCCTCCGCGGAGATGAGGTTGACACGCCACTACCCACGCCTTGGTAGTGGGGACAACCTTCGATCCGGGAGAACCACCTCCCCGCCTGCGCCCTCCATTAGGACGAGGGGCCGCCCGACCCCGTTAGGGCAACTATTGGCATAATGCCCCTTCGGTTGCATGAAAAGCAGTGACCCCGCACTGGATTGCGGGGCCACTCGCCGTTCGCAGCGCACGGATCGGGCACGCTCGCGAGGGCGAGGAGCCGGTGCCGCGCCCCGGTGGCAGTGAAGCCGCGCATCGGGCCCTGGAGTAGGCCCGACACGAGGACGGAGAGGCCGGCCTATGCGCATCATCGGGCCTCCCACTTGCGCTATGACTCGCCAGCGCCGCCGCTTTGTGCTCAGCAACAATGGCCTTGTCCACCAAGGTCCGAAAGTCGCAAAGTCCACAATGGAGAGCCCGTCTTGCAGCTCCTCGTGACAAACCTCCATGAACTTCTCCGCTGGCCTCACCGGGCCACCTCGGATGGAGCATAACGAGCCAAGTGATTGAACTCGCATGTGATACTCCATCATCGACTTACGCCTTGCTTGAGCGCGAAATTCCTTCTTCGCCTTCATCAAGCCATGGGATGTGAGTCGTCCGAACGCCGTCCGAACTCATCCTAAGAGACGGTGTGGCGGCGGTGCATGGCCAAGCAGTTCTCCCACTGTGAGAGCGCTTCCCAAGCCGATGGAGGCAAAGAGTGCTCGTCCGGTCCAGCATCGAGCAACGCCGAAGCTTACGCCAACTTGACGCAGCCGGCCATCAAGGCCCAAAGGGTCCTCAGATTCGAGAACGTGGGGTTGAGTGCAAGAAACTCACCAAACCCCACGAGATCGATGTCCACCCGCCGCCCGGATCCTAAGGCACCGGGGGCGGAGGTGTTGCGCGCAATAACATCCAAGAGACCTCCCGCCTCCGAACGGTTGCGCCGATCCAAGCAGACTCGCCATGGTTGAGGAGGCGAAAGCTCCTCATCCAAACTAAAGTCGCCGACCACTACGCCACGAGTACCTCCACCATCCTGTTCAAGAAATTTAGGTTAGAAACCAAAGCACTAATACTAGAAGTTGATGAAAGCGAAAGTTAACGATTAGGGAATGAGATATCACCCAACCAAAGCCAAAACAGCAAGTAAACACACTTTAAATGTTTCAAAGCAGTCCAAAACAGCAAGGAAACTCCAAACCAAGCTCAACTTCTCCATGCCATTAACCCGTATTGAATGAACGAGTAATAGTGTGAGAAGATAAAAATTTCAGCGCACTACAACAAGTTTAACAAGACTCATGAGCAAGGTTAAAGCGATAAACATACGTTAGATACTTAGCTAACTAGTATCACATCTTACCCTTTTATTCCCACAAGTTTTAGTTGATTAACCTCTCGCTTTCTACCCTATTTAGAACCTTTGAGCTCGCTGTCCGGAATTGAACGATCGCTGTCCAGATTTTGCATCCAAGCTCCTAAGCCGAAATCTTCAACTTCGGAAGCTTCAAAACCTTGTAGAGAACAGCTAACACTTCAATTTGCCAAACTCATTGGTTCCCAAACCCAATTAATCGATACAACTATCTTTTGAGAGAAGGAAAGGAGAACAACTTTTAAAACTCAAATTAGAGTAAGATGAGATAGAAAGCTAAGATAGGTAAGGAATAAAATATGAGAACTTACTTAAGCTTTCATAAATCATTTGATACTTTGAAATTAAGGTTTTCAAAATATCCTAAGGACTCCACCAAGCTTGGGTTATTACGGTCGGAATGGCTCGATACCAACTTTGTGAGGACCCCGTTTATTCGGCTTGTACTGTTTAACCATCCACTTGGTCCTAACAAGACAAATCAAATAAACTAAGCCTCGAGATATGTATACTTCCCAAAATTGCAGATACACACCTGTTACAAAATCATGCATCAATTCCATTCATACACATAGAGACAAGCAAAAGCAACAATCGAAAGACATAGATAATATAAAGAGAGTTATTACAAAAGAGAGGCCGACCACCAACATCATACAAATAAGTAAATACACAATGAAGCAAAATGGCCATAAGATGGCGATAAACAAAAGCCAATCGGTGTGCCTTTACCCACAAGGCAACCAACCGACCGCAAGCTAATCGTCCCAAATAACACGCAACACAAACTCACAAAAGTGAGGCCTTGGGGCTCACCTTCTTCCTCCGCAACAATTAATATTAAGAAAGCGGATGAGTACAAAACTTGTTTTTGTACTGCAAGACCGACGTGTGAGATAAATGTAACTATAATTAACTACATGCAAGCTTTATTTAAGTGGATGAGGCTCGACTTGTTTTCAAAGATAAAGCAAGTTTCCATTTGCAATAAGGTAATAGATTCAAAGCAAGTTTGCAATTAACTTTTATTGTTCAAATAAAAGAGAGACAATTATAACAATAGATAGATGACAACACCAACCTAGAAGTGACTAACCCATAGTCACCACAACAATAGCATGAAGTACCCTTCATACCACCCGTGTCAAGTTTAAGTTTTTAAAAGGTTGTAGTCTAGTTCTTGCACGACCTACCAAGCATGTCCATAACCTAGACGAGGCTATTCGAATAGTTTTAACCCCGCAGCAGGTGTACCAATGTACCCACACGATAGACCGCTTTCCACCACCACGGTTAGCATACTTCCTTTGGTATGTGCACGGCTAAGTCTAACAAGACACTTTCCAATGGACGATGCTAATTAAGAGCCGCAACCCACGGAGAAGGACACATTAGACAGCCTAACCGGCCGCTAATGCTCCTCCAACACCACAAACACACACACACAAGAACACACCCACCAACCAAATTTCATAATTAGCACCTCCCAAAGTACTTAGTCAAGAGAGGTTCCATATCCCCTCGTGTGGTTAGCACGCAATAAGCGCTGGCTTAGTGACACAAGTAACTCGGTCCTGGGGACTTAGGCACCATTCCAATCACGCCCAACAGATCACACCAACATACCATTGTGCCCAAGTCAAGATATAATTTTTGTTTTCAGCTTTTGATTTGCAAAATGGTAAAACACAAGGGTTGGACATAATGGAATAATGATAGCATTAGTGTGATCAAGATCACCGACTAAGTCGATGATCGCCATAACTACCGATACTAGGCATGGCTAACAATATTTATCCGAAATCTACTAAGTGATAAGAGTTCATCCATCGAACTCTAACCACAAAGAACTAACCTAGGTCGTAGTAGAGGATAACTATTTACCTACAGATTATGCAACTAGAGGTCTAACTAATCAATTTAACAACAAAATAGCAATGCATACATAGAAGTTAAACAAAATATTAGACTTTAAAAGTAATGGGATCAATGGAAATGATCAAACCGCTTGCTCGCTTGTTGTGGCTCAAATTGTTATGAGGGTCGTTCTCTGGTTACCGCAAATATCGAATCCTAAGCGAAAGAGCGAAAACAACCAATAAGACGAGCAACGCTTAAATGAAAGAGCAAGCAAAAATTATCCAAATGCGACGAAAATTATACACAAGGTATAATACGAATATACCTAGACATAGAAACTGGAAAAACCTAATTTGGATTTGTGGTGCAAAAGATATTCTCTAAAAACCTATTTTCGGCCATAATTAGCACTGTAGCAAAAATATTTCCTAGGAAGATTTTGGAGCTGATTTTTTTTAGGGTGGCTACCTACTGGTGTGGGGATAACCCATATAAAATTTCAGGTCATTTGGAGTTATAATGAAAGAGTTATGATTTGTCTAAATTGTTTAGGGTATTAAACAAAAATATGATCCTTATGATTTCTAAAAATAGTAAAATTTGTGAAACCAATTTTCCTAGCAAATACACTATCAGGGGAAGTTAATCCAATTGGATTCATACAAAAATGATCTATAGATTAAAAGTTATGCATTTTCCAAGTTTGCTAAAAGTTCTGAAAAACAGTATTATGTTCACTTGTTTACTATTTTTGAAAATGGTTCTCCATGTTTGATTATGGTCTACAATTATTTTTATATTTAAGTTCAAGTTATAAGGAAGCTAACAAAATTGGAATCATCTAATTTGGAGCTAAGATGACAAAGATATGAAAATGACAAGACCCTAATGTGATACTGATTTCTGGACTTAGCACTTTCGGGACTTCACTAACACCTGCAGAGATGGCGAATGAGAGCCGCGATCTCAGATCCAACGGACGACATTGAACCAGACCAAACACTCCTCACGCCGCGAAGCAGAGGGCCGGGCGTGGAGGCTCCAGGTCGTTGATCTCGATCCAACGGCCGAAGACCAACCACGCCGCCCCGCAACGTTGTCGTCCGGACAACGCGGCCGGCTTCGCGCAAGACAACGCCGCGACCAAAGGCACGGTGGCGCGAGGGAATGCTGTGAATGGGTGCGCATAGCATTGCGCACCTTCGGTACCACCCACACCGACGCGGTGGGACCAGAGCGCGCGCGCGACGACGCAGGCGCGCAGTAAAATGACAACGACGACAAACAAAGCAAATAGCTCCGCAATGACCATTCAAGCCGTGCTCGAGCATCTAGGGGCTACCAGTGAGCCACCGACCGACGCGAGGTGCAGAGGCGGTCGGAGCAGCCCGCGACGAAGCTCCGCGACGGACCGAGGAAGATGACGCGAGGAAGACGGCCCGCAAAATCAACCTTGCGCGTCATCACGATGGGTTCTAGAGAGCACAGAGAAGCTCCCTGAGAAAGGAATTAGAAAAAGGAGCACTCACCGGCGCTGGAGACGAAGAAGGATGCTCGCGGCCGATTTGGGGGAAATCCAAAATCCCGGCGCTCCCGTTGAAGCAACCTGAAATGGAGTGGGGGTTAAGCACCACCGAGGTGAGAGGAAGGTGCAGAGCAAGAAGGGAGCCAAAGAACCACCGAGCACCGCTTCGGCTGTGAGCTCCAAGCTCAAGAATGGCGAAATGGGCGCTGGTGGTATGGGCTCGCCGCGCTTAGTGAATGCAAGAGGAGTCATGGGAGAGGAAAGGAAGCCAAGGGGGTGACCCGGAGCTTAAGTAGGCTCGAGAAGCAAGAAAGCGCTGTTCGCCTCGGGTTCTCGCTATCACGTCGCCGTGAGCGACGGGAGCAGTGAGACGCACGACTAAACGGGCGTGGAGGACGGCATTTAATGCGCTCGCAGAGAGCCGTGGACGACGACGAGGTGACAGACATCGCGCTTCACGCCGGCCGCCATGGCGCAGAAGGCCATGAAGCGAGAGGAGGACGACGATGGCGCCCGTCCGACCAGATCCAACGACGCTCAAGGCGATCGAGTCAAACACCAAGACAATCGCCCACCGCTCGATGGACATCCAACGGCTGAGAAATGTAAGGCAACCGAGTTGTCCGAATGCCTACATTTAATGAGAGCCGTCCGATGGAGATCTAACGGCCGGTGACGCTGCGCGCGCCGATCACGCCGGTGCGATTAGTTGGCTTCGGCCGAGTCAAGTGACTCGAGCCCGAGCCCGACTCGAGTCCAATGAACAAGATAAACCGCTTAGTGTTTGATTTTAAACCTGAAACTTTGGGGATTTAATTGAGGTATCAGATCATCTCCAAAATTTATGAAATTTTAACTGGAGGTTCTGACCTTAGGTTAACCTTTCATAAAATTCCCAGAGGTTTGTGCACTGGAATTTTCTCAAGAAATTCCAGAAGGTTAAAACAGAGGTTTGACAAGTTGTTTGACTTGCTCTAAAATATTTCAAATAATTTCTAAAAATTATGAAATAATTCAGAGGTGTTACCAAGCAACCTTAGAACCAGGGAAAATTATTTCCAAAGGTTTGACAAAAGGTTTGACCAAGGAGGTAGTTGACTTGATAAAGGAGGCTTTTGATTTTTAATTTTCCAAAATTCTTTTGCAAGAATTTCAGAAAAGTTTCAAAAGTAAAAGGATGAAGGAAAAGTTTCAATTTACCCTAATTTTAATACATTTGAAACACAAGCCAAAATGGGGATGTTACACAGGGACCAAGAGCCTATACACCACATGTATAGGGACCTTTGCCCATCATCTTAATGATGGGGACTTCTTTGCTATAGCCCACATTCCACGAATGTGGGAACTCAAGTCCGCCATCTACATGACGGGACTCAACTATATGTGCTTGGTCACCACGTGACCAAGGCACTCAGATACTCAACATGCATATGCACCATGATAACATTCTTCATATGCAGAATTCAACATATTCTCATTAACATGTAAGCATTAACAACATGCGGAAAATCTTTAACCATAATCGCAACTATCAAGTTAAACGGTAACTCATCTCATAAACAGGTATGCATGACTAAAGCGAACAAGACACATCACAATCACATCATGGAGGCATACATATACCATAGCCCGAATACTTGCCTCAACCGTGCGAGAACGGTGGACGCGACGAGGGTGCTGCCCGTGGAACCACGCTCCCACCTGAATATAAAGATACCCCAATCTAAGACCAACATTCTGAACCAAGAGAAAAAAGAACAACACAAATGAACTTGCTAAACTCCCAAGTGTTTCCCAACTCCCAATTTCTAGCGATCGGATTGGCGCACACTGTGGACTGTCAACTTCTAAAATACATAACTTTCTTCTCAGGTGTCCAAATACGATGCTCTTGGATTTTCTGAAAAGGTGACTAAATTATCTAAATAAACTTAGTTGGGGAGCCCTTTTGATTCTACCATCTACTGCCCCTAGCAAACCACTCTATCAGACATCAGAATTCACGTCGGGTTCTCTGGACAGTACACTAAAACCTTCATAACTTTTGCTACGAGAATCCAAATCTTGCGTTCTTTATATCTATGAAAAGGTACAGACATTACCCACATTTGTCGTTATATTGAGGTCCCCTGATTCTCCCTTTAATTATCAATTCTAACCGGTTTTCTACAGACAGTCCAGAATCTGACAGAACAACAGGACAGAAATACTAGAAAATTCATAACTCCCAGACCGTTAATCGGATTTGGGCGATCTTGGCGGCCAACGAAAGCTAAGAATATAACCTACAATTCTCTAGGAGACCAAAACCTCTGATTCGGCCTCTTACTACATGAAATTAACCCCGCAAGCTTCTAGACGAATCTGCACGAACAGCAGGCAGATTGCAACCTAGCCAAAAACTACCCGATATTCTTCTATGACTAATTACCCAACAACAACAATGTGTTACCCTTGAAACCTCTGAAGGTCGCGAACCACGGATGGCGATCCCTCTTCCTTCTTTTCTCCCTTCTCTTCTTCTTCCTTTCTTCTTCTTCCTTTCTCTCCTTCTTTTCTCCTCTTTGCATAGAAGGGGGTTTGCATGCAGGCAGCAGGCCACACATACAGGCGTGGTACTATAGCAACTAGGGTCCCCCCCTCTTTTTATTGGTGGCCAGCCCCTCATGGGCCTCCCGGCCAAGGCCCGAGGCCCAGTTGCCAAAAACCCGCAAAACCCCTTTATCTAATTGTCGCTAAATCTATTTTATATTTGGTCCTTCTCCGATTCACATAATCTCTCCCGAATACTCTTTCAATATTCTAATACTTTTGGGGTATTACATTCTACCATCTTAAATGCACTCCCCTAATTCTAAACACGCTTAAGCGAAAGAACGACAACGATCGAGAACGAACAACGGTAACCACGCACTGCTAGAACAACATCGCTAAAGCTCACGCACGCGAAACTTTAACTTCCCAAGTAGCCTTTCCTCGGTCCGAAAAATACCACAACACAACGACGTAACACGACGCCTAAACTAACGCCTACCCTGGCACTTCCAGTACACTCATCTGACAAGACTCAAAGGTAAGATCTCACTCGATGGTCAACTACGCAAACGAAACCTCAAACTCGATCTCCTGTACTCACTTAACACAAGAACATACAATATGTTACGCACTCCGCGCACGACTCGAGACAGTCCCCGCGATACGCCAACTAGCTTAAAACAACCCAATGTATCTTGGGTTAACTCTCCAATGATACCGAACCACACGACATGCACATAGAACATAGAACTTGTATTCCACCTCTCAATTAAACTCTTCACTAAAGCAAGGATCACCTCCTTTAACTAAAACATACAACAAAACTCTCTTTAAGCAAACTCTTTACCAACAAAATCCATCTGAAAATGAAAGATTCACATCGCAACTAAGCGCTACCAAACTAAAAGCAAAGAGTCAAATCCAGAATCGAATTTTATCACTAAAACCTTTCCACCTTCCAAGTGGCAAGCTATTTAAAAGCATCACGAAAACCAAAGGAGGAATCATTTTAAATGCCCAAATCAAAACTTCCTTTATTCTTCCCGAACCGATAAGAACCACACATACCAAAATTGAATCAAACTCATCTTACTTAAAGACATTGGTCATCAAAGACAAAACTCAAACGAATCGAGGAAACGATTCACTTCTTTGAGGAAGTATGTCTTTAGAATAAAATCTATCTCAACTTTGGAGTTTCAGTTCATCGCAACACACTAACTCATCTCTCTTAACTTGACATTCCCAACGTTACTCTCAAGTCTAAATACATCATCCACACTCCGTATAAAGGCTCTATCGACGCCACCAAAACTTTCTCTCAACAACTCTCTATCGACATAATTAATTTGACAGATGACTTCCAATGTATCTCAAAATAGATCTCACATGCAAACACATCACCTCAATCTTTTAAGAATAAACAACTCAAATTCCCAAGACACACATTCATATACTTCATCAAAGGGTTCTATCAATGATCATCCCATTGTTCTAATCCACTTTATTCTACTTCCTCTACACATAATCATTGGGCGATTCAAGGTCCTAGCAAAAAAAATACGAAGCCCAAAACTATACTCCAAGACTCCTACCATGAACTTCTCATATAGAAAATAGGGGAAACCTCAAATTAAATCCCTAAAATTCTCACAATCCAAACATACTCAAGCATTGACATCAACACTAAAATATTTCTTCGATCCAATTATCTTTATCAAGATTCTAACTCTTAGAGAGTTACTTACTAAGTCCAAGTCTTTCCGGCAATAATCCAACGTTCTCGACTATCTCATTAATCGCTTTAACTACGATTACTTTGCTAATACTACTCTCATTACAACACCATCATAATTCATCCGCACAACCGCAAGGTACCCAATCGTGACACTCTAATACATCGAGTAAGATTCCCATCCTTTCAAAAATTCTAATGTTCCACCCGAATTGAACAATGGATCTTGGATCACAAATCTTCATAGGTTCTAATGGTTGCGATAATATACCAATTTAGCCTCAAAGGCAAACATTTCAGATAATTAAAATTCTCTTCAAGAATTACACACGAAATTAGTTCATCCTTCAATGCTCCTCGATTAACTTAGAGCCCAAGGTCTCACAACCACATTGAATAACCACTAAAACCACCGTGGAAACGAATCGTGGATCCTTCATCAAAAGAAAAGTAAATGAAGACATTTATCGCTTGAAATAAACACAAGACCAAGGGAAATAGTCACTTAGGCAAAGAACTCTGAAACATAGAGGAAGTCACAATGAGGGCTCAAGTCCTGCTAAAAGCGACATCAACCACAAATGGGAAGAAGGTATTCCCTTTGAAAATTGGTAAATTTTATGGAACAAATACATAAGGTTCAAGTACACTCAAATAAACTGCAAGTTGCGAAACATGACTTAAATGTCAAATACTTTTACTTCACTCCTTCCTTTAACCATGAAAGTTATTTTCTATGATTACTACATCACTTTGTCAGCTTAAACAAGATAAGCTCTTAAGACCAAATCATAGGTACCACTTAATAACCGATAAAATCTTTCAACGTGTCACTTTACTCAAAGCAACTCAATCACCACATAACTCAAGAGGTCCAAACGATCACCAACGCAATCTCGAAACACTTTTACTAAATCCAAATTACGAAAGACGATCAAATTACTTTATTTCTAAAAGAATCATCTCCACACACACAAGTCACAATCTCTCGCAGATAATCTTACTAACATCAAGAATAATATACTCTGAATACGAATATTTATCATCAACTATTCCATTAGAAAGCCCCCAAAGTTTCACCAAATTGTTCCATACTACCTTTTCATCACATCTTCAAAATGAAAGTATACCCAAAACTATACAACCTCGCTACATCGACCTCTTAAGTTAGAAGGGGTCTACTACACAATCGAAAAGCTCCTACCAAAACCCTTTCATGAAGGACACATTATCATCTAATTATTTCACAATCATGTGGGCATAAGCCACCTCTTATATCATATCAGTTCAACTTTTAGCGATGCTCATCATCAAACTTCAATACACAACAGCTTATACTACAATCATTGTTATTATCAATCGCTTCATTATGAAATCTAGTTGCTACATACTTTCCTTCCCAAATCACATGGATATTAACAAGCACATATTCAACTGCTCCTCCTCACATTGGATTTCGCAAAATACACTAAAACTTCAAAAATCAAATCTTCTATCGATCAAGAGTCTCAACAACACTACAACCAAATTCATCGCGTCATCCTACATAGAAGAACTACATAGAACTCTTCCCATAAATTCTAGATCCACCGATATTCAATCCATTCAACCGGTTGTACACAATTCTAATAACTAATCATACTAGGGAATATGTAAATCTAGTATTTCCTCTAGTTTCCCTTTCCATATATTTAAATTAATCCATAGGAACCAAAGAACCCAACAAGTTTAGCAACCTAAATGATTTTTAGTGACCAGACTAATTCATCTATGTTCCATACTTATTAATATCTCTTTTGACTCCAAATAGGTATGGTCATACTCTCAGTCACTACTCATATATCAGATTCATCAAGAACTAGTAGAAGACAACATCAACTTAATCAATTTCACTTCGTGGTTACTAATTAATATTAATTATGCACCACACCAATGGCTCAACTTGATACCCATACCATATCAAGTTAGTTGATTACAATCTCTAATTTAACCATAACAAGGTATCACAAAAGGATCTTAACAATTCCACGTAAAAGAGATGCATTAAAATTCAACACTGAATAATCCAAAAGAAATACATAGAGCCAAAGCTTTCTCATGTTAACAAACTTGCAACAGAAACTCTCATTACCCAAACTTTCAAACGAATACATGAGTCATTCTTTTCCAATGAGAAAGAAGAAAAAACCATGGAATTATCAGTAATGTCAATTGAGGACGATCACAAGTAGTAAAAACAGCTCAACAGTCGGAAAACAATACTTGTTTCAGAGAACCATTAGAGACCATTGAAACACAACAATTAACATGAACCACGAATCCAAGAGAATTTCATCATCCACCATAGAACAAGAATTTGCCTAGATTGAGGTCAAGAAAGAAATCAACTTTCCAAAACAGCTCACGCTCAACTCCTGCAACTAAAGTATTCAGGGTAACTACTTTATGTGTCTACCACGAACGGTGGTATAGCCTGACAAAGTCCAAGGCCACAACCACGGCCTCCACTTCTTAACAACCATTATCGACATGCATAAACAATATAATCACATATGACCATACATGATCATCTCATGACAATCATAGAATAGATTCATAGATATAGAATGTCATAACATATCATAGCATAGGCAAGAAAGATAGCACAGAGGCAATTCAACAATTGCTCAACAAATAAAACATAACAACAGATAATGCGGAAGCAATGTAATTCCCAACCTCACCTACTGTGCACAGTGTGTCAATTTAATATATTTTTTCTATTAACCACGGACCTAAAGCCCGCTCTGATACCACCTGTAACACCCCAACTCTCAAAGAGCCTAGAATGCTATTGAAACTAAACTATTCTAGCACGACTACAAATTTTCAGCAAAATCTCCTTTGTTTAATCAGCTAAACTGAGAGTTCAACAATAACGCATGGCATAACAAAGTTCTCATAATCAAATTACTCTATCATGCATGATAATCAAATGAACCAACCAAGACTGGCAATCTCATTATTACAAATAAGCAGCTACTCAAACCAAACCATCTATGGGTGATAATCAAATAGTTTATTTATTTCTAAATTGAAGCTAAGTAGCAAACGCCTTATGAGTGTGAGGTAGTGAGTGCATCCAACAACTACTCCCTCCCATGCGTGTCGCTTCCGCCATTGGTACCTAAAACACATTTAAGCAAGGGTGAGCCCAAAGACTCAGTAAGTATCAACAAGGCTATAAAACAAGAACATTAGCATAGCATCGATAATCCACAATAACATTATACTAAATATAGCCATTTTTCTCATGATATGCAATTAATGCAATGCTCCTTTGAACTTTATCTCTTTTCACATTTTACCGTGTAATGCGGGTATACAACCGTCAGATGTATACTCTCTTGCTCGTGCCCACCGCACAGTGGACCAAGAGCCTATACACCACATGTATAGGGACCTCGCCATCATCTTAATGATGGGGACTCTTTACTCATAGCCCACATTCCACGAATGTGGGGAACTCAAGTCTGCCATCTACATGACGGGACTCAATCAGATGTGCTTTGTCACCACGTGACCAAGGCACTGTGATGCTCTCAACATGCATATGCACCATGATAACATTCTTCATATGTGAATTCAACATATTCTCATTAACATGTAAGCATTAACAACATGCGGAAAAATCTTTAACCATAATCGCAATCATCAAGTTAAACGGTAACTCATCTCATAAACAGTATGCATGACTAAAGCTTAACAAGACACATCACAATCACATCATGCAGGCATACATATACCATAGCCCGAATACTTTTCTCAACCGTGCGAGAACGGTGGACGCGACGGGGGTGCTGCCCCTGGAACCACGCTCCCACCTGAATATAAAGATACTCCAATCTAAGAACAACATTCTGAACCAAGAGCAAAAAGAACAACACAAATGAACTTGCTAAACTCCCAAGTGTTTCCCAACTCCCAATTTCTAGCGATCGGATTGGCGCACACTGTGGACTGTCAACTTCTAAAATACATAACTTTCTGCTCATGTGTCCAAATACTATGTTCTTCGACTTTCTGGAAAGGTAACTAAATTATCTAAATAAACTTAGTTGGGGAGCCCTTTTGATTCTACCATCTACTGCCCCTAGCAAACCAATCTATCACACATCAGAATTCACGTCGGGTTCTCTGGACAGTACACTAAAACCTCCATAACTTTTGCTATGAGAATCCAAATCTTGCGTTCTTTATCTCTATGTAAAGGTACATAAATTACCCACATTTTGCGTTATATTGAGGTTCCCTGATTCTCCCTTTAATTAGCAGTTATAACCGGTTTTCTACAGATTGTCCAGAATCTGACAGAACAATAGGACAGCAATACTAGAAAATTCATAAATCCCAGACCGTTAATCGGATTTGGGCGATCTTGGCGGCCAACAAAAGCTAAGAACATAACCTACAATTATCTAGGAGACCAAAACCTCTGATTCGGCCTATAACTACATGAAATTAACCCCGCAAGCTTCTAGACGAATCTGCACGAACAGCAGACAGATTGCAACCTAGCCAAAAACTACCCGATTATTCTTCTATGACTAATTACCCAACAAAAACAACACGTTACCCTTGATGCCGCTGAAGGTCGCGAACCACGGATGGCGATCCCTCTTCCTTCTTTTGTCCCTTCTCTTCTTCTTCCTTTCTTCTTCTTCCTTTCTCTCCTTCTTTTCTCCTCTTTCTTTTGTACAGTTTGCTGCACTTTGAATGGTTCTACTATTCTATTCTATGCATATCTTGTGCTGGATAGTAGAATGTTCTAACACTTACTATGTAAGTATGCCTTTTTCCCTGTGTCAAAGTTGGCCATTAACTTTCAATTTATAACTTACAACAACTAGCATCCCATGGACTATTTGATGTATATGTTAAGGCAGCGGGTGACACGCACATTGATGATCATCACTCAAATGAGGACATTGCTTTGGCAATTGAAACGTTAATTGCTTCTTTCCTAGAATAATTTCAACTTGATGTTTCTACTCAAAATGGTAATCTTTGCTTTTGTTTTGTTGTTTGTGCACACTTAGTGGTGTAAAGTCTAGTGCTAATAATCATTAGAAGTTGACTGAATGATAGTCCCTCCATTTCATATTATAATTCATTCTAACTCTGCTAAAATGACCAAACATAATCCTATTTAAGATGTCTTGGCAATTGGCACAACAGAAAAAAGTATTAACATCTCACTGTTCAGGTTCTCCTTCAGATATCGTTTACATGATAACTTTTGCTAGACATTGTTGCACATTTGATTATAATTTTTCATTTTCCTTCATCTCTTGTGTATATGGTGATTGGATCTCATAATTCATAAACTTTCTTATGTCAGCAACTAAACTAATTGCTCATTAGAAAATCAATTGGGGAAAAGAGACCATCGAGGGCAATTAACTACCGGGGAAACTCTAACTACTGGGAAAACACCTAACTGCCGGGGAAAACAAAGTACCTAGGGCACTTAACTGCCGAGAAAAGAAACAATCAAGGGCAGTTAACTGTCGGGAAAAGAGACAATCAAGGGCAGTTAATTGCCGGGGAAACTATAACTGCTGGGAAAACTACCAACTGCCAGAAAAAGCTAACTGCCAGGGAAAATTAACTTTTCTAGGGCAGTTAACTGCCGGTAATACACATATTTGCCAGGAAATAATTTTTCTGGCAGCACTTTATCGGTCAGGCCATAAGTGCTGGGAAAACTAATTGCCGGTAGATAAATTGCCTTTGAACGTAGTTTTTCGCGGCAGTTGCATTGCCCTTAATACTGTGCCATGGTGTAGTGGTAGACTGTTTTCCACCAAGTACTGTAGTCGACGAGTATTGTTCCTTTCGAGTGCTCCTCCCTACGAGTACTGTTGCCGTCGAGTACTGTTTACTACGAGTACTCCTTCCACCGAGAACTGTTTGTAGACCCTGTGGAAGTGGTCGTGAACCTTGCGGAAGTGGTCGTAGATCATCCAAAACTGGTTGTAGACCTTGTGAATCTGGTCGTGGACCTTTAGGAACTGGTCATGGACCTTGGGGACCTGGTCGTAGACCTTCTGTGTGAATATCCCTCTCGACCACACATAGCTTCTCTTTTATATTGCACAAAACAACACTACTTTGTGAAGTAACTTTAGTTTGCAATGCTGAAACACTACTCAAAGTAATCATGCTACTTGGTGCCGCATCACTCTAGACCATACTAAACAACAAAATCTACAACAACTTTTCTCGTTAAAAAATTGCAATAAGTAGCGCATAAGTTTTGCAGTGCATGGTGTAAAGTGTAATCCAATTGGCATCTGGTAAGCCATTGTGCACCAATTCAAGTCTAAATGCACTGATAAAAAGCTTTCATTAGGCACAAGCAAGAATCATAATTTACCGGAACAACTGATGAATGGATGTAAAAGTTGTGTGCCATTATTGTAATACTCCGAAAGTGTGATAAGCAAATAGTCGGGAGAGATTAAATGATCGGGAGAGAATTAAATGGATTTACGGGAAGGACCAAATGGAAATTACTTAATTCAACAATTAGAGAGGGGGGAATTCACTGTTTTTATCTCAACTTGGGCCTGGGCCCCAGCCCATGAGGGCTCAAGGGTGGCCGGCCAAGGGGGGGGGCACTCCCCCCCCAAACCCTAGCCGCACCCCTCTCCCTCTATTCCCTCCCCTTCTAATCGCCCCACTCCTCCCACCTCCTGGCTGCCACCCCCATCACCTCCTCCCTGCATCTTTTCCCCTCCCACAACCAGCCCCATCCTCCATTGGTGCTGCCCCCTCCATTGGTGCCTTCGTTCCTCGCCATCGGTGCTCTCTGCTGCTGATCAAGTGAAGAAAGGAGAGGAGATCATCTTCGTTGGGACAGTTCTTCTTCTTGCTGCAATTCTACAAGGGTAACATCGCGTGTTCTTCGCTGGTTGAGGTGTATTGGCTGCAATTGATTTCGTTTGGTATATCCAGTTTCGTCAATTGATAGATCGCGTTCTGTCCAGTAGATTGGACGACGGTTTTCATGTTGTTAGAAGCAAAATCTGGGGATCCAACCTCCTAGAGATAGTTGTATTATGTTCTTATCTTTCAGTGGCTGCCAAGAATGCCCAAATCCGATTAACGGTCAGTGAATTATGAAATTTTGAGTGTCGCTGTCCTGCTGATCTGTCAGCATTCGGACAGTCTGGAGGAAACTGGGTTAAGCCATTAGTTAAACATGAAATCGGAGGATCTCGATATAACAAAAAATGTAGGTATTTTCCATACCTTTTCAGAGAGATACAGAACGCAAGATTTAGACTTTCGTAGAAAAAGTTATCGTGGTTTTAGTGTACTGTCCAGAGAACCTGACGTGAAAACTGATGTCATTTAATTTGGCTTGGTTGGGGTAATAAATGTCAGATTCAGCAGGGCTCCACAACTAGGTTTAGTTGGGGAATTTAATTAACTTTCCAAAGAGTATTAGAACACCTTATTTGGACCCCTGTAGAGAAAGTTATGTATTTTAGAAGTTGACTGTCCGCAGAGGAGGCAGATCCATCGGTAGAAATTGGAAAGTTTGGTAATGCTTGGGAGTTTAGCAAGTTCTTTTGTGTTATTAATTATGCTCTTGGTCCAGTATGATTGACTTATCTTGGGTTATCATTATGTTTAGGTTGGAGATTGAACCCAGGGGCAGCGCCCTCTTCGCGTCCATCGTTCTCGCACGGTTGAGGCAAGTATAATGTGAATATTATAGATATCATTGATTGGCAATGTTTGATAAATACTTGGAGTATTTATGTTATCCATGCTTGTTATGGTGGTATGTTTAGTAATGTTCATGGTTTCCAGTGATATGAGTAAAGTGTTATTCCAGTGATGGATATTATGAAGTCTTGATTATGAGAATTTATAGTGTGAATAGACTATTCTTATGTAATGTTGCTGCGGATGCATGTTTATATTAATTTGAGATTTCATACATATGCATCATGATGGCTTACTGAAATCTTGGTCATGTGATGACCAAGCAATTGTTGAGGTCCCCGGCATGTTTATGACGGGCTAAAGGTCCCCATGCTTGTAGAGCATGGGCTTGGGTCCCCATACTTGCGGAGTATGGGCAATGGTCCCTGTGCTAGATGGAACAGGCATGGGTGTGCATCGACGGATGCGCACTTTGCATTACCGCTAAAATGCAAAAGAGAAAGAGAAAGATAAAGAGCATGTTGAGCATATTGCATAGCATGTGTATGTACAGTAATTGGTGTGTGGTTTGTGTAATCTGATTGATGAGATTACATGCTTGTATCTTTGAATATGCCATTTATTATATTTGCTGAGTCATTGGACTCACCTCTTGTTGTTTGTTGTGTTTTAGGTACCACTTGCAAGAACGGCATGCATGGGAGGGGGTAGGGTTGCTTGGATGCACTTTCTACCACACACTTTAATTGCTGAATAGCATTTGGATCATATTTTAATAATAGCAAACTGTTGAGGACTAATTCATGGCTATGGTTGAATGTTATGGATTATTTGTAATAATGAGAGTAGTAAAAATTGATTACACTGGATAATGCTCTAGCTGAATAGATTATCTTGGATGCTTGAATGAATTTTGAAAGATGAGATAGTGACTAGAATATATGAAATGGTTGGAAACTCCGGTATACTTGGTTATACAAAGGAGGTTCTGTCAAAACTTAGAACTATGCCTTGTGTTTAAATTGATAGTACATTTAGTTAGTAGCATTCCAGGCTCTGGTTGGGCTGGGGTGTTATAGTTGGTATATGCATGGTGTAGTCCATGAATGACCTAATTTTATAAACAGTAATACTTGTTTTATGAACAGTAATGGAATCTTTGCTCATGACATTCTTGCTTATAGATAACAATTTGGATTTGCTGTTACCAATTAAAACCTTCCTTTTCTAGCCAAAATCCACAAACCCATTTAAAGTATCAAAAGAAATACAAGATAAAACTTGTATTATGACTGGGAAGTGTTTTCATTAAAGCCTAGATAAGTTATCATGGCTAAAAATAATTTTTGTTGAATTTTTGAAATTATTTTGCCTTGAAGAAAAATATTTGACTTTAAAACAACCTATTCGGGCCAATATAATTATTTATGCATTTTACGAAGTGAAATAGTGGTTTTCAAAATTTAATTGGGGAATATATCATCCCAGTAGCATCCTAGAAAAATTTCATGATTTTACAAATTTATTTGCTATTTTAAAAGCCCAGTCAAACCTTTTAAGCATTTGAATAGGTTCTGGTCAACTAATCTGGTCTAAACCTGACCCTCAGCACTGTAGCAACTCGAGCCATGCGGTTGGGTCCAACCCAGTGCAACTGGTCCGGCTCTGTCACGTTCGGGCGCGAGCCCGAATCCCATACGAGATGTGAGCCGTCGATCTTCAATCGAACGGGCGAGGCTACGACGCCACGCGAGTTGTCCACGTGTGCGCCCCAACCCACGCCGTTGGATCTTAATCAGACTGTCGGGAGTGGTGTATGCATTCGGACGACTCCGGATTCTCCCTCGATCTCCGCCGTCCATTCTTGATCTTACCGCGTCGCTCGTTTCATTTTGAAATCAAAGGAGCGCTTTTATCTGGACCTTTGGATTTAAATCCCACGGCGCTCCTTTTTGACCGAGCGTAGTTAAGGCCCAAATTTAGTGGGCCTTTGGATTTCAATCGTAGGGTCCAGATTAGTGTATGCATTCGGACCATCCGGATCCCGCGTCCATCTCGACCGTAGAAATTTAATCGGATGGTGCCGCGTCATCTCATCTGGAGGGGTGACGTGTATTCCTTTTAATTGACCGTTGGATTCCAATCCAACGTCCAGATTTGAAAGTAGCCCCCGCATTTCCTTTGAGCTCTGTTTAAATCTCGATCGACCGATCAAGATCGCACGACCCATATTAAAAGATACCAATTAAAACCTTTTAACCTCTCTATTTATCACAGCCGCCCATTTCTAATCGGACGGCTGATGTTCTTTTGAGCTTTAGGAGGCGCGGGATCGTGGGCGTGCGGCGGGGACCCACATGTCGAAGGTTCTTATCTTCTTCCCTCTCTCTCTCTGCGAGTAGCCATCTCTGTAAACAGAGGAGAGGTTTATCCCAAAGTTTATGCAACTAATTTTTGGGATATTTAGCCCTAAATGGACACCTCATCAACTCTAGACTCTTCCACTTTGCCCCGTAGCTCAACATCTATATATAACCTAACTTTTGAGTTCTGCCATTGTTGACCTCTGGAGCTGTTCATCTGCCATTGCTGTCCAGTGGAGTTTCTTGCCCTTCCGAATTGTTCATCCATTCTAAGCACTGGTGTTATCTTGCACTGAGGTTTTAACACCTTTTGTAGGTTAAACCAGAGTTTATTTCTCTGTCGATCAACATCGGGTTTTCAGAATCTTTGGTGTCTTTCCTATCCTGGTAAGCTAAAAACCCTAGTTATGACCTCTTGAGCACCTTAAGTACCTTAGGAGCTCATATGAATCATTCTTTTGAATATCAGTAGCTTCAACTTGTTTCAAACTGAAAAGTTGTTATTCTAACTTTTCGGTCTTTCATATCATTTTCAAGAACTAGGGTTCTCCTGTCAACTTATCATCCTATTTAGGTCTCAACTAAACCCTAGTAGCATAACAAGCTGTTCTTTTAATTCTTGTTATCATCTATTTAGCTTGATAGCAGAGATCTGTCTCTGTCTTCTTTTTGTCGGCTTAACCGACAAAATAGGTTTCTCTTTGGCTGTTGTAATCTAATCGATTAGGGTTAGATTAGGGTTAGCTTGGGATAATAATTACCCTAAAAGATCATGCTAAGCTTCATTTCTGAACCTTTGCTTGATCTATCTTCCTTTTTCCCAAAATCGCTATCATCTCTTTTGATTCTTTTCAAAATGTGAAAATCAAACTTTGAACTAAACCTAGTTTTGCCATTTGAAAGCAGTGAGGTTATAATATGGGTTATTATCACTATTAGGGTAGTTATGGCTTAAGCATGCTGTTAAACATGCATCTTCATATTGATCATGCATATTTCTTTCAATTTGTACTTGTTGTCGATTTTAATATTTATTGGACTTTACTGCTTCTTATAGAATCTGGTTCTTCTGAAGCTTTTGATTCTATTTCTGAACAACCTGAGCCTGCAACAGAAGTGTATTATTATCAAGGCAAGCATCCTCTTTGCACCATGTTGATCCCAAAGTTTTATACAATAGATTTTCCCAAATAAAGTGATGACTGTTGCATGCTACTTTTCGAAAATACAAATGTGAATCAGTATTAGTTAGTTATGACTGACATGGTGGATTATCTTAATTGTGACCATACACTCAACTCTAGAGTAGTCTTGTATACTATAAGATTTATTTCTAGAGTTGGCTTAGACATGCGATCTAGAGAACTTTAGAGTTTGATAAGATTATCTTGTCAAACATGGGAATCACAAATGAACTTACATTATTTTAAACTCTTTGTCCAGGTTTACTTATGTCGAAATGAATTCTATATTTAACTTGATCTGGACAAGAGGAAGCTAGTGATGGTGCTTTTGTGCACGAGATTTGGGCTGTGGTGGACTTGTCTAGATCAATTAAGGATGAACTCGACTATTCAATTCAAGTCCCCACATTACTTCCACATGCGATTATGTATGGGTATTTGTTTGGTTAAGTAAAGGGTTAAGGCTATTGAGTTGGAAACAGGGGAGTAAGGACATGTGTATTGATCTTGCATGGCATAGATGCTCTGGTCTTTGGACTGCGTTTTATGCCACATGAGCTTGTATGTCAGTATCAGATGTTCTTAGAAGGGTGAGGGCGTATATGAGTTCTATCACATGTACGTACCTTAAAGATGCCGATTGCAAACTAGTATGGGTAGCGAACCCTACGCGCTTTTATTGTTTGGGTCGGCATTCCTGACGCAACATGTGTGCCTCGGTTAGGCAGATGCTATCAGTCGTTGTTTAAGCGAGATCAGCTCACACATGGGTGTCGAACTCAATAGTGTTAGCTTGTTGAAAAATGCCAAATCTTAGTTTCCCCGGTCGGCATACCAAAGGAAGTATGTCATCATTCGGAGGCATCCAAGGCAACGGTGACTAAGTCGTGTGGGTAAAGATGTAGACCCTCGCGGGTATTAAAGCATTGAATAGCCGTGTCCACGGTCATGGACGATAACTTGAGTTGATGTCACTGTATAGAAGTTTTGTTTTCAAATCTTTGTTTGGGTTTTTGCTTGACATGAGAGGATTCATGCAATCATTATTTACAATTATTTCATTTACTTACTGTTTCTAGTCCAACTTTGATTTATTAAATTGCTTTATCAAAACCTAGCTATTGTAGGTTAAGATGTCTTGCTTTATGCAAAATTTAACCATTATACCTTCTGTTGCAACCTTATGCATGTATAAGTTCTACTCCTTTGCATAGGTTCTAATAAACACTTTCTTTTATTAGTTTGTGTAAGTCTTCTTGAGTACCTTCCGTACTCAAGGTGCTATCACCTATTGTTGCGGTGAGACGGTTACTTATATGAAGTGCCCGTTAGCGCCGATCGGGTGGCGCTAACGAGTAAAGCTATTTCTTTCCTCCACGCAATTGCTGCGGGTGGATGGGGCCATTGGTGGATTTTCTTTGTTTAAAATTTCGCTTCATTGTTACTCTTTTGTAGTGACCAAGTCCTTTCAACACCGTAGTACTAAACGAAATCTTGTAAACTTCTATTTAATTATGTAAATGTATGACTTGTATGTGTATGATGCAATGTTGTTGAAGGATATATGTGCAATGGTCGCTGATCGTGGGAACCATGGTGAGACATATATCCGCGAAACCCGAATATTGGATCTAATATTTATTAAACTTATACTTTTAGCATGAATCTTAATGAAGGAGCAGCCCTGTTCTTTGATTAAGAATTGTGCTACAGTATAATTTTAATTAAGCACATTTCCAATACACTGGCGTCCTCACAGCGTTGGTATCAGAGCATACGTTGCGTGTAGGTTAGAAATAGCATGGCCGAAGTAATTAGAGAGTCTTCTGAGGAAATTTATTTTCAAGTCAGTAATATAATTTTGAAAGTTTAAGTATGACATCTTTTATTCCTTACCCATCTTAGCTTCTAATTCTTTCCTCACTATTTATTGGACTTGTGCAAAATATTTTCCGATGATTCTCTCTCATTTTCAAAAAGAGGACATGTTAATATTCAACTAGAAGAGCAATGGCGAAAAGACGAGAAGACGTTGTCGTATTCGATATTAGGATTAAATTAGGGACTACGAATAGATAATATCCACCCTATTTATTTTCCTATCTTGTAGAAGTTATATTTTGTTATTTGACCGTTTGCTCTCTTTTGGTTCCCAAGTAATTGCGCATCGCCTATGGCAGCATGTATAGCAATTATCTTGGGAAAACTATTATTTGTTTTATTGGATCTTATCTGGCCTTTGAGTCTTCTTTTGATATTAATTTTGGTGCATTCATATC
Source organism: Ampelocalamus luodianensis (assembly GCA_036346255.1). Lineage (NCBI taxonomy): Eukaryota > Viridiplantae > Streptophyta > Magnoliopsida > Poales > Poaceae > Ampelocalamus > Ampelocalamus luodianensis. Next base: position 126,398 of record JAYEVH010000425.1, read on the forward strand.
ATTTATGCATACTAAGTTTAGTACTTTCCTTATTCTGGCCAAAACTATCTTTCACACTCAATTGAGTGTATCCTTTTCTGTCCTCTAACCATCCGTGTGACAATAGGATGGCAGAACCTAGTACTCCTTTGAGCACTCAACCGGGAGTCAAGTAAGGCAATTGTTGAGGTTAAGGTGCATCGTATTTGTGGTGAAGAAGGACACTACATCAATCGGTGCACTACAAATTGTCCCAACTGTGACGGAGACCATCCACCAGAGAGCTGTCCAACTAATAAAGTCACTTGTTTTCTCTGCGAAGGGCACGATCACTGTCCCAAAGAGTGTCGTTGTAATACTCCAGAGTGGAAAACGGGAGAAAACCAGTTATTCAAAGGAAAAAGGGTTAATTAGAAATTGATCCAAAAGAAGGATCTAATAGAAAATAGTTAATTAGTCAGTTAAAAAAAAGGGGTTAGTAGCAGTTTTTGGGCAGCGTGGGCTGAGGCCTCAGGCCCATGAGCTTTCAGCCCATAGGTGGAGGGAGGAGTCCGGCTTTAAAAGGGGGCCAAACCCTAGGCCGCCCCCTCTCCTCCCCCCTATGGCCGCCACCCCCACTCCCCCTTGCACCTCCCTCATGGCTGCCTCCACCCCTTCCCTCCTCTCCAAGCTGCCCCATCTTCCATTGGTGCCTCCTCCTTGCTACGGTGTTCCTGCTACCAACCAAGCGAAGAAAGGACCGTAGGACTGCATCCTTTTGAGAGGAAGGAAGGGAAAGAGGGAGAGGATCTTCTTCATAGGGGTGGTTCATCATCTTCCTGCGATTCTTCAAGGGTAACGACGAGTGTTCTTCGCTGTTTGATTAGTATATTATGCGTTTAAGGTTTCGTTTAGTAGATCGATTACTTTTGCTGCTAGATCGCGTTCTGTCCAGATTAGTGCGTGGAAGTTTTGGCATCCTTAGAAGCGGAATCTGGGAATCTTGTCTCCTAGAGATAGTTGCGTTTTGTTCTTAGCTTTAATTGGCCGCCAAGAACACCCAATTCCAATTTACGGTTTAGAAGTTACGTTGATTTAATTGCTGCTGTCCCAAAATCCTGACGAGAATCTGCAGTCGTTTTGATTAATAATTAAGAAGCTGTTAGAGGCCGAATTGGAGGTCTCCATCACCTAGAGAGTTGTAGGTTATCTCGTTATCTTTCATTGCCGACAAGAATCACATCATTTGGACCTCTGTAGCAAAAGTTATGATTTTTCTTAGGGAGTCTGTGCTGTGGAATGATGGCTGGTCTGACAGGTTTTAGTGTTTCGACTTAGCGTATACTTAGAGGAAAAATCAGACGGGATCACCATAACTAAAAATGTAGATAATCCTTCCAGCTTTCAGGAAAACTAAAGATCATGAAATTCGGACGAACGTAGAGAAAGTTATGATAGTTTCTTTGTTGCTGTCCAGAGACCGACGCGAGAATTGATACTGTTGTATGGCTTGGTAGGGCTAGTAAAGGGACGAATCGAGAGAACCTCACCAACTAGGTTTAGAAGGGAATTCAATAACCTTTTCAGAATGTCCAAGATCTCTTTATTTGGATCTGCACAATTAGTTATGTTTTTGAAGGTATTTGTCCTTTGGTAGGACACGGTGGTAGTTGGTAATAGAATTGGGGACCGCGTTTTAGTGGCCGTTATGCTCGATTGTATCTATAGTTTTGCTTTTGAATCTATATGGTAGCCTTAGCGTGTCTCATATGTTATCCAGTGTGGGTTTGATTCGGGAGCAGCACCGTATCCCCAACCTCCTCGTTCGCACGGTTGAGGCAAGTGCATTGTTGTTAAATGGGTGTGATTGATTGGCTATGTTTGTGTGCTATTTGATATATGGTTGCATAGCAAGATGGCTTACTTGATGGATGTTTAAGTATGGTGATGGCTCAAATTATGCTTATGCTCTCTGTGGTTCAATGTTGTTGTCTTTTGGTAAGATTGATGATGAATGAGAGATGAGCATTTGCATATTGAGAGCATATTGAGGCTTGGTCACGCGGTGACCAAGCATGTTTCCTTTGAGATCCCGTCATGAATGTGGCGGGCCGAGAATCCTCACTCGTGGGCGTGGGCTTGAGGTCCCGTTACTTGGAGTAACGGGCAATTGGTCCACGTGCGTGCGCGCACGAGCATGGGTATCTTGGCGGCGGTTGCATACTGCATTACCGGTGTAATGCACACGAAAGTTAAAGATAAAGGTTCCTTGAGCATTGCATTTGCATATGAGATGTTCTATTGTTGATCTCCTTTACATGTATGTTGATGTTATAGTTTTTATGTACTTGCTGAGTCTGTGGACTCACTCTTGCTTTATTGTTGTTTTAGGTACACGAGCCAAGAACGACATGCATGGGGAAGTGATGCGCTAGTCACACACATGCCACATGAACTAAATAAAGTTGAATGATCTTGGATCGTAATTGTTTTTAGTAATTGGGCAAGATACTCAAAGGTTCATTATGTCTTGTCTCTTGCGAGGGTTTAAGTATAATAATGATGAGTAGTGGAACTTTATACTTCATTGGATTGCTAGATACTTAGCATGTCTTTGATTATCTTTTGATGTGTCCGGATGATAGTTTAGTTAAATTATGAATTATTCGTATGTTGGAACCTCCGTGTAATTAATTTTACGGGGAGGTTACTGAAATTACTAAAGTTGCCTTGATTAGAATTATTAGGGTTTTGTTTAGTAGCATTCCGGGCTCATGTCGGGTGAGAGGGTGTTCTGATCGTCTACACGGATAATCACGAGTCGGTTGGACTACAACAACGGATTCTTCACACCGTCATCCTCAAGACAACTTTGGACAAAGAGGTACACAAAGACGGCGGAGAGAAGCCAATAAGCGCCGTCAACAAAACAAGAAAGTTACTTGCTTTCATTGTGACCGCCTTGGCCATTATGCTAATCAATGCTTTGCAAGACAGCGAGGGATGCCCCGGACTTATCAAGCTCCTACACCACCACTAGATCCACCACGACCAAGCACCTTTGTACCTAGACTTCCTAATTCTTGTGTGCAGTCAAGAATTAGTGAAAATCAGCCACCCATTGCCAGCAATGTCAAGCCTAGTGTGATCTGTTATCACTGTGGACGTCCTGGACATTTTGCAAACCAGAGCTTTGCTAAGAAACGTGGGTTGCCTCCTGTTCAACCTTTCCCAGCTGTTGTTCGTTCAACACAATTTTCAAAGACATCTGTTAAGTCTGATCCAATTCCAATTCGAGATCGGGTGAACCAGATCACGGCTAAGGAAGCGGCTGAAGCACTTGATGTTGTTCCTAGTATGCTCCTGGTTAATTTCAGCACTGCCACTGTTTTATTTGATTCTAGAGCATCCCATTCATTTGTTAGTAGGCAGTTTGCTACTCAACATCGGTTAGTTGTGCATCATCTTCATCCACCCCATAGTATCCACTCACTTGGGTCGATCTTTTTGGTGATCAAGTCTGCCGTAATATCAACGTAAATATTGAAGGAGTAGACTTTTGGGCGGATTTGGTTGTGATAGATTCTAAAGGGTTGGATGTTATCCTAGGAATGGATTGGTTATCCAAGAACCTTGGGCAAATTAATTGTGCTCAAAGATCTATTTCTTTAACTAATGAAAGCGACATTTGGTCGTTTTTCAATCTAAGGCCGTGGGTTCTCATCTTTATGCTCACCAAGTTGATGCCACTCCTTCTTTGGAGTCAGTACCAATTGTTTGTGAGTATGTTGATGTCTTTCCTAAAGACCTTCCCGGGTTACCACCAGATCGGGAAGTGGAGTTCGTAATTGACCTAGTTCCTGAGGCCCTATATCCAGGAGTCCCTATCGAATGCCTGTCAACGAGTTGGTTGAATTAAAGACCCAACTTGGAGAATTTCTTGACAAAGGATTTATTCGACCAAGTTCCTCACCTTGGGGATGCCTGGCTTTATTTGTCAAAAAGAAAGACAATACTTTGCGGATGTGTGTGGACTACCATCCGTTAAATGAGGTCACCATCAAAAACAAGTATCCTCTGCCTCGAATTGATGATCTTTTTGATCAGTTAGTTGGAGCCAGAGTCTTTTCGAAGATTGATTTGCGATCTGGTTATCATCAAATCAAGGTTCGAACTGAGGACATTCCAAAAACAGCTTTCTCTACTCGTTACGGATTGTACGAGTATACTATCATGTCCTTTGGTCTAACCAATGCTCCAACTTATTTCGTGAATCTTATGAATTCAGTGTTCATGGATTTCTTGGATAAGTTCGTTGTCGTGTTCATTGACGACATTCTTATTTATTCCAAGTCTGAAAAGGACCATGAACAACATTTGAGACTTGTGCTAGAAACACTTCGCAAGCATCGATTATATGCTAAGTTTAGCAAGTGTGCTTTCTGGCTCAAGCAGGTTGCATTTTTGGGGCATGTGTTATCCGATGGAGGTATTGTTGTTGATCCGAGTAAGGTACAAGATGTACTGGATTGGAAACAGCCCAGGAATGTTTTTGATATCCGAAGTTTTCTTGGACTTGAGGGTTATTACCGTAGGTTCATTGAAAATTTCTCCAAAAGTGCAAGACCTCTAACTCGACTTTTAAAGAAGGAGAAGAAATTTGAATGGTCACTAAGTGTGAGGAGAGTTTTCGGCTTTTGAGGACTCTACGGACCAAAGCTCGATTCTCACCCTTGGGATGTTCATAAGAGCTTCGATATTTATTATGATGCATCTCGCCATGGGCTTGGTGTGTGCTTATGCAAGAAGGCCGAGTTGTGGCATATGCATCCGGCGATGCGACCTCATGAAGTCAATTATCCTACTCATGATTTGGAATTGGTGCCGTAGTACATGCATTGAAGATTTAGCGACATTACCTTCTCGGTAATTGTTGTGAGATCTATACTGATCATAAAAGCCTAAAGTACATATTCACTCAAGTGATTTGAATATGAGGCAAAGAAGATGGCTTGAGTTGATCAAGGACTATGATATGGGTATTCATTATCACCAGCAAAGCCAATGTTGTGGCGGGCGCTTTAGCGAGAAAGTCACGGTAAGCGCATTCTCTCTTCACGTGCGGCCAAGAACTTGTGTGCTGATTTTCAGCGCCTCAATCTTGAAATGGTGGAAGAAGGTTTTCTCGCTGCATTAGAAGTGGAGCCCACGCTAGAAACTCGGTCTGCAGCCCGAACAACGATGCGAAGTAGGCGAGATCAAGGAAAATTTGAAGGCAGGCAAAGCCAACGAATTTTCTGAAGATGATCGCGGCATTCTTCGATATCGCAATCGTTTGGTAGTACCTGCAGATCCTCAACTGAAGAGTCTAATTCTTAAAGAGGCTCATAATTCCAAGTTCTCTTTACATCCTAGGAGCACCAAGATGTATCAGGATTTAAAGAAGACATTTTGGTGGAGCCAAATGAAAAGGCTGATTGCTCAGTATGTTGCTGAATGTGATATTTGCCAAAGGGTTAAAGTGAACATCTAAAGCCGGTGGTACCCTTCAACCTTTGCCTATTCCACGATGGAAGTGGGAAGAGATCGGTATGGATTTTGTTCTTGGTCTTCCCAAGACTTCCAATGGATCCGATGCCATTTGGGTAATCATTGACCGTTTAACAAAGGTGGCTTATTTTATCCCTGTCAAGACCATCTTTTCTGGCAAACAGTTAGGAGAGCTCTATATTACTAGAATTGTTTGTCTTCACGGTGTTCCCAAGGTCATTGTTTGTAGTGGCCCTCGGTTACTTCTCATTTTGGAGTTGTCTTCATCGGGCTTTGGAGTCTGAACTCTCTTTCAGATGCTTATCATCCTCAAACTAGTGGTCAAACTGAGAGAGTGAACCAAATAATGGAAGATCTTCTTCGAGCCTATGTGCTATCCTATAGCAAAGACTGGGAGAAATCTTTGCCATATGTGGAGTTTTCCTACAACAATAGCTACCAAGCAAGTATTCAAATGTCACCTTTTGAAGCCTTGTATGGAAGAGCTTGTAGGACCCCATTGAATTGGTCTGAGTTTGGTGAAAGATCATTCTTTGGTCCAGATTTGGTGATGGAAGCAGAAGAGCAAGTTCGCCTGATTCGAGATTGTTTGAAAACTGCCCAATCTCGTCAGAAGAGCTATGCTGACCATCGTCGTCGTGAATTAAGCATTGAGGTAGATGACCATGTCTATCTTAAAGTGTCACCAATGAAGGGCACTCATCGTTTTCAGGTGAAAGGAAAGCTAGCACCTCGTTACATCGAACCATTCCGGATTATTGCAAAGCGAGGATATAACACCCCAGCCCGACATCAGCCTGGAATGCTACTAAATAAAACCCTAATAATTCTAATCAAGGCAACTTTAGTAAATTTAGTGAACCTCCTGTAAAATTAATTACGGAGGTTCCAACATACGAATAATTCATAATTTAACTAAACTATCATCCGGACACATCAAAAGATAATCAAAGACATGCTAAGTATCTAGCAATCCAATGAAGTATAAAGTTCCACTACTCATCATTATTATACTTAACCCCCTGCAAGAGACAAGACATAATGAACCTTTGAGTATCTTGCCCAATTACAAAAAACAATTACGATCGAAGATCATTCAACTTTACTTAGTTCATGTGGCATGTGTGTGACTAGCGGACTACTTCCCCATGCATGTCGTTCTTGGCTCGGTACCTAAAACAACAATAAAAGCAAGAGTGAGTCCACTGACTCAGCAAGTACATAAAAACTATAACATCAACATACATGTAAAGGAGATCAACAATAGAACATCTCATATGCAAATGCAATGCTCAAGGAACCTTTATCTTTAACTTTCTGTGTGCATTACACCGGTAATGCAGAGTATGCAACCGTCGCCGCATACCCATGCCTGTGCGCGCACGCACAGGGACCAATTGCCCGTTACTCCGCAAGTAACGGGGACCTCAAGCCCACGCTCCACGAGTGAGGGGATCTCGGGCCCGTCACATTCATGACGGGGATCTCAAAGGAAAACATGCTTGGTCACCGCGTGACCAAGCCTCAATATGCTCTCAATATGCAAATACTCATCTCTCATTCATCATCAATCTTACCAAAAGATAACAACATTGAACCACGATGAGCATAAGCATAATTTGAGCCATCACCATACTTAAACATTCATCAAGTAAGCCATCTTGCTATGCAACCATATATCAAATAGCACACAAACATAGCCAATCAATCACACCCATTTAACAACAATGCACTTGCCTCAACCGTGCGAACGAGGAGGTTGGGGATACGGTGCTGCTCCCGGAATCAAACCCACACCCTTGAAGAATCGCAGGAAGATGATGAACCACCCCTATGAAGAAGATCCTCTCCCTCTTTCCCTTCCTTCCTCTCAAAAGGATGCAGTCCTACGGTCCTTTCTTCGCTTGGTTGGCAGTAGGGAACACCGGTAGCAAGGAGGGGAGGCACCAATGGAAGATGGGGCAGCTTGGAGAGGGGAGGGGAAGGGGTGGAGGCAGCTATGAGGGAGGCGCAAGGGGGGAGTGGGGGTGGCGGCCATAGGGGGGAGGAGAGGGGCGGCCTAGGGTTTGGCCCCCTTTTAAAGCCGGACTCCTCCCTCCACCTATGGGCCGAAGCTCATGGGCACGAGGTCTCACCACGCTTTGCCCAAAACTGCCGCTAACCCTTTTTTTAACTGACTAATTAACTATTTTCTATTAGATCCTTCTTCTGGATCAATTTCTAATTAACCCTTTTTCCTTTGAATAACTGGTTTTCTCCCGTTTTCCACTCTAGAGTATTACATTCTACCCCCCTTAGACTGAATTCGACCCGACCGAACACGCTAAAGCGAAAGAATAATCACAGTTAAGGATTACTAACATTGCCACGCTCCTGCTATGAATAACTCCGGACAAAGCTCGCACATGCGAGACTCCCATTCCCAAGTTTTTTTTTCCTCTCGGAATTATGGGACCACCATACCCTGACATAATTGAAATGTTACGCCTTACTTCACACCCCAACCTTTCACGAGTTACTCAACGGTCACGTCTCGTTGACATGGTCTTACTCGTGGGCCACTGGCCCTAACGAGCTTCACGCTCTAGGCACGCTAGGACTCGAGACGGTCCTAGTAATGCGCTATCTCCCGAATCTTCGCCTATTTCAGAAACAGCCAAAGTACCAAAGGTCAACATTTTCTTTAGTACCAAATCACACAACCTGCACATAGCACATAAACTCGTGTTCCTTGTATCATTCGATCTTTTCAATTTTACAAAGGGCACCTTCTTTAACTGTGGACGCACCACAGAACTCATTTTAAACAAGCTCTAACAAAACAAAACCCAACTGAGAATAAAGAATTCTCAACGCGAACACGCATCACCAACTCCCCACCAAAAGAGTTAAATTCAAAACCAAAAGATTCATCATGAAACTCTTCCACTTTCGAATTAGACAAAGCTACCAATGAACACCACCTAAGCCAAAGGCAAAATCACTCGAATGCTCAAAACAACCATTTCCTTTATTTGTCTTAACAGAAAGAATCTCGCATACCGAGAAGAACCGACTTAATAAATGTTTGGCATCCGTCACGAAGACAAATCTCAAATAAAAGCCAAGAGAACATTTCATTATCCAAGAATACAACCTTTTCCTCAAACTTTCTTGTAGGGTTTTCATCTTTATCTTAAACCTTGAGATTCCCAATCATCGCATAACACTCTAATTTATTCATTTTTTTATTTGGCAATATCAAAGCTATGCTCAAACCGAACACAAAATCCACACCTATGAAGAGAGACTCTTCCAATCCACAATAGCATACTCGATCAACTTCTCTACCAAAAGAATTATCTTGACAAATAGTTCCCAACACTCCTCAATATAAATTTCATCCACAATCACATCACCTCAATCTTTTATAGATAATCAACTTGATATTCACCACATTCCCACTCATTTACTTTACCCAAAGAATTCTATCAAAGGTCAACACACTATTAAAATTCAGTTCTGTTCTTCCACCTCTGCACATATTCTGGGTCTTTGGGTCCTAGCATAACATCTGGGGCCCCAAATTTAACCTTCAAGTCTCCTATCGTGAATTTCTGGTTTAGTTGATAGGAAATCCTCACATTCGTTTACTAAAATTTCACACACTCGACAATAATCTTAGTCATTAATATCAATATTCCTAACTAATCAGATAACCGCCCCAAGGTACTTTATTTCACCAACCTTAGACCTTCTCTAATCCACACCAATCCAATCCAACTACACAACTGTAATATACCTCTTCGCAATACCCTAACTGATTGACCAAGTTTCAAACATACTCAATCATTTAATGTCAAAAGATAAATATATTCTTGACCAAGTCATCCATCGAGATAATCTAACTCCTATGGGGTTACTCACTGGGGCTGAGTCATACTTGACAATAACTCAATTATTCCTACTATCCCGTTAATTAACGCAACGATTAATTTTCTCCACACTATTACCGTCATGAAACTACACCATCATGCTTCTTCTACACAATCTTATCGAGTACCCAAATGCGATACTCTAAAATTCTGATCAAGATTCGATACTTGCTACTTCTAATGTTCTGTCAAAATAAACACGAAATCTTGGACCACATCTCGCTATAGGTCCTACTAGTTGCGACTACGAAATTTGTCAACTCCAAAGACTAATATTCTTTTTAACTCAAATCCTTTTCAAGGATTATTCTAATAAATTGATTAATTATTCGATGCCTCTCCCAAAGGTTCACAAATCATCCACTAGACCACCCCTATCTCGTTGCCAATTCACATCCGAAGAGACTTTGTAATATAGTTCGGTTAACTCTTTCTTAGAAGAAGAGGCAAATAGAAATAAATTTCATTGTGAAGGAAAACGTTACCACTTACGGTAGTTCAAAATCACGAGAAACAATCGGATAATGATGTTCTTGGAAAATAAAAGATAGGATCAAAGGTGAGGCACACGTCCTCAAACGGGAATAAAACATTACCTTTGGAATTCAAGAAACTCTGATGGGCAAAACAGAAAGTTTAAGCAAAATTCGGAAACTGTAAGTTACCAAACTTGACTTCAGTCTCAAATACTTCTACTTCACTCTTACCTTTAACAAAGAAAAAGACTTTCGTTGGTTACAACATCACTTTGCCAACTCCAACAATAAGAGATTCATAAACCTCAATACAAAAATCACTAAGAAGCTAATAAAACCTCTCAACACGTCATTAAGCGCAAAAACAAATTCAGCTACCACATCGACAAGAGGTCTGAAAGTTCACAGACGCAAAGCTAGAAATATTTTCACTTAATCCATATCAGGCAAGCGATCCAATACCTTTATACCATACATTACATATTGTCATCATAATCCCTCACTAGCAATCTTACTAACACTAAAATAATATACTCCTGGCGAGAATCCTCGTCGCCTCTCATCCCATCCTAAATCTCTCCAAAAGAAACACCAGTCACAAGGTTGAAACAAACCTCTTTTAACAAAATCATACTTATCAAATAACAACTTCGCCAAGAACGCTTTCATATATCACTTATTCATTCATCCACACCACCATCAGTGTTACTCACACCCACTCCAAATATCAAAAGGGCTCTACTTCTACTTGTAGTCACATATCCATCTATAAACATAGAGTCAACACTCTATTTTAAGCTCTTAGTTTAGGGCAATTTATAACTAGAGATTTAATATCAACATCCCTTGTAAAACAGGGTGTCACAAGGTACTACCTCTACATCCATCTAGTCCGATATACATGTTTTCGATCAAGCAATTATGTATGACCATCAAGTAGCCAGTTTATGAAAATTACTGGATTAATATCCTCTAGGTCATCGTTCAATCATATCCTTAACATATTCATCACTAATGGGTAGACAAATCCATTGATATACTTTGCACCGATTTATCCAATAAATCTATCGAATTTCCATCATCTTAATGATCAAAACAAGTCATCAATATCTCACACTTCTTAATAAATCTCGGTTCACTAGTAGGTATAAACATACCCTTACTCATAGTTTTCATCAGAACTACTAGAAGACAACCTCGACTTAATCAACGTTAATTCCAAGGAACTCAGGTTAAAACCATTTATGTTCCACACTACATATCCAACTTGATAACTCAAACCATACTAGTTAATTGCTTTGGTTATAACCTCTCACTTATCCATAACAAAACATCGCTAAAGGGTTGAACATCTTGTTTCATAGAATGGAACCATTAAACTTCAACACTCATCATACCCAAAAGAAATACATAAAGTCAAATCCTCCACGTACTAAAGGTATTTCAATAGGAAACATTCATGACCCAAATTATCAAGCGAATAAATGGGTCAAGATTTCCATCAAGAAAGTCGAACCTCCATAACAAGGAACAATACTATCAAAGACGACGATCACAAGTAGCAAGAATAGCTCAAGAGTTAGAAAAGACAACATTTTCTCTATAAAACAAATACAAACCAATTGAAACCCATCAACTGCATTGTAACCACTAACCAAAGAAGGTTCATCAACCGTGGGCGGCTCAACAGTTGGAAAAACAATATTTGCTTTAAAGGATCAAATTAAATCAATAGAAACACCTCAACTGGAAGAAACTTCAAATCTAAGAGCAATTCATCAAGCACACCTTAACTCGAGTAGACCAAATCAATTATTTTATTTTTATTTTTATTTTATTTTATTTTTTTAGGGAAGAGAACAATCTCTCCAAAGATACTCAAATTATCACCTATACTAAGATATTCGAGAAAACCACTTCCCTATTCTCACACCGTGAATGGTGGTGTAGCTTGGTAAAGCCCAAGGTCACAACCACGTCCTCAACCTCTCAAACGTGGGTTAACCCCACACAAGATAACAATAGTATTATATTATAGATATATTAGTTCAACTCACAACAGGATTCTTCAATACAACATACGGAAGCGTAAATGCAATGCAAAACCCAACCCACCCTCAGGTGCACGGTGTGTCAATTTAATATTTCAACTACCACGGACCTAAAGCCGCTCGATACCAACCGCAACACTGACCCGACATGAGCACGGAATTCTACTAAACAAAACCCTAATAATTCTAATCAAGGCAACTTTAGTAAATTTGCAGAACCTCCCTGTAAAATTAATTACACGGAGGTTCCAACATACGATAATTCATAATTTAACTAAACTATCATCCGGACACATCAAAAGATAATCAAAGACATGCTAAGTATCTAGCAATCCAATGAAGTATAAAGTTCCACTACTCATCATTATTATACTTAAACCCCGCAAGAGACAAGACATAATGAACCTTTGAGTATCTTGCCCAATTACTAAAAACAATTACGATCCAAGATCATTCAACTTTATTTAGTTCATGTGGCATGTGTGTGACTAGCGCACTACTTCCCCCATGCATGTCGTTCTTGGCTCGGTACCTAAAACAACAATAAAAGCAAGAGTGAGTCCACAGACTCAGCAAGTACATAAAAACTATAACATCAACATACATGTAAAGGAGATCAACAATAGAACATCTCATATGCAAATGCAATGCTCAAGGAACCTTTATCTTTAACTTTTCGTGTGCATTACACCGTAATGCAGTATGCAACCGTCGCCGCATACCCATGCTGTGCGCGCACGCACAGGACCAATTGCCCGTTACTCGCAAGTAACGGGACCTCAAGCCCACGCTCCACGAGTGAGGATCTCGGGCCCGTCACATTCATGACGGGGATCTCAAAGGAAAACATGCTTGGTCACCGCGTGACCAAGCCTCAATATGCTCTCAATATGCAAATGCTCATCTCTCATTCATCATCAATCTTACCAAAAGATAACAACATTGAACCACAGTAGAGCATAAGCATAATTTGAGCCATCACCATACTTAAACATTCATCAAGTAAGCCATCTTGCTATGCAACCATATATCAAATAGCACACAAACATAGCCAATCAATCACAACCATTTAACAACAATGCACTTGCCTCAACTGTGCGAACGAGGAGGTTGGGGATACGGTGCTGCTCCCGGAATCAAACCCACACCCTTGAAGAATCGCAGGAAGATGGTGAACCACCCCTATGAAGAAGATCCTCTCCCTCTTTCCCTTCCTTCCTCTCAAAGGATGCAGTCCCACGGTCCTTTCTTCGCTTGGTTGGCGCAGGAACACGGTAGCAAGGAGGAGGCACCAATGGAAGATGGGGCAGCTTGGAGAAGGGAGGGAAGGGGTGGAGGCAGCCATGAGGGAGGCGCAAGGGGAGTGGGGGTGGCGGCCATAGGGGAGGAGAGGGGCGGCCTAGGTTTGGCCCCTTTAAAGCCGGACTCCTCCCTCCACCTATGGGCCGAAGCTCATGGGCACGAGGCCTCACCCACGCTGCCCAAAAACCTGCTGCTAACCCCTTTTTAAGCGACTAATTAACTATTTTCTATTAGATTCTTCTTACGGATCAATTTCTAATTAACCCTTTTTCCTTTGAATAACTGGTTTTCTCCCGTTTTCCACTCTGGAGTATTACAAAGGAGCTGTAGCCTATCAATTGGAACTACCTGAATCCCTCTCAGCAGTGCATGATACTTTTCATGTGTCTCAATTGAAGAAATGCCTTCGTGTTCCTATTGAGGCAACTACTTATGAGCATCTTGATCTCCAACCTGATCTTTCCTATCGGGAACAACCAGTACGTATCCTCGACACAATGGAACGCAGGACAAGAAATCGTACTATCAAGTTCTTGAAAATTCAGTGGGCTAATCATTCTAAAGATGAGGCCACTTGGGAGCGCGAAGATCTGATGTAGATTGAGCACCCCCATCTCTTTGTTGTTTAGAACTTTTCTTTGAAACAAGAAAGGAAAGTTTAAACAAAGCAATGTAAGCAAAGATGTAATAATAACACTATGTTATTATGTAAAGTTCTTCTTTACTGTCTTTGAAGGAAATCAAGACACTGGATATCGGATTTCGATTAAAATCATTTTGATCTCACTTTGTCCCATCTTCCATCTTTTCTGAAATCTCAGGGACGAGATTTTCTTAAGGGGGGTAGGTTTGTAACAGCCCCAATTTTATAAACAGTAATAACTTGTTTTATGAACAGTAATGGAATACTGTTCATGACATTACTGTTTATAGATAACAATTTGGATTTGCTGTTACCAATTAAAACCTTCCTTTTCTAGCCAAAATCCACAAACCCATTTAAAGTCTCAAAAGGAATACAAGATAAAACTTGTATTATGACTGGGAAGTGTTTTCATTAAAGCCTAGATAAGTTATCATGGCTAAAAATAATTTTTGTTGAATTTTTAGAAATTATTTTGCCTTGAAGAAAAATATTTGACTTTAAAACAACCTATTCGGGCCAATATAATTATTTATGCATTTTACGAAGTGAAATAGTGGTTTTCAAAATTTAATTGGGGAATATATCATCCCAGTAGCATCCTAGAAAAATTTCATGATTTTACAAATTTATTTGCTATTTTAAAAGCCCAGTCAAACCTTTTAAGCATTTGAATAGGTTCTGGTCAACTAATCTGGTCTAAACCTGACCCTCAGCACTGTAGCGACTCGAGCCATGCGGTTGGGTCCAACCCAGTGCAACTGGTCCAGCTCTGTCACGTTCGGGCTCGAGCCCGAATCCCATACGTGATGTGAGCCGTCGATCTTCAATCGAACGGGCGAGGCTACGACGCCACGAGAGTTGTCCACGTGTGCGCCCCAACCCACGCCGTTGGATCTTAATCTGACGGTCGGGAGTGGTGTATGCATTCGGACGACTCCGAATTCTCCCTCGATCTCCGCCGTCCATTCTTGATCTAACCGCGTCGCTCGTTTCATTTTGAAATCAAAGGCGTGCTTTTATCTGGACCTTTGGATTTAAATCCCACGGCGCTCCTTTTTGACCGAGCGCAGTTAAGGCCCAAATTTAGTGGGCCGTTGGATTTCAATCGTAGGGTCCAGATTAGTGTATGCATTCGGACCATCCGGAGCCCGCGTCCATCTCGACCGTAGAAATTTAATCGGACGGTGCCGCGTCATCTCATCTGGAGGGGTGACGTGTATTCCTTTTAATTGACCGTTGGATTCCAATCCAACAACCAGATTTGAAAGTAGCCCCCGCATTTCCTTTGAGCTCTGTTTAAATCTCGATCGACCGATCAAGATCGCACGGCCCATATTAAAAGATACCAATTAAAACCTTTTAACCTCTCTATTTATCACAGCCGCCCATTTCTAATCGGACGGCTGATGTTCTTTTGAGATTTAGGAGGCGCGCAGGACTATGGCTGACGCTGGGGACCCACATGTCAGAAGGTTCTTATCTTCTTCCCTCTCTCTCTGCGCGCAGCCATCTCTGTAAACAGAGGAGAGGTTTAACCCAAAGTTTATGCAACTAATTTTTGGGATATTTAGCCCTAAATGGACACCTCATCAACTCTAGACTCTTCCACTTTGCCCTGTAGCTCAACATCTATATATAACCCTAACTTTTGAGCTGCTGCCATTGTTGACCTCTGGAGCTGTTCATCTGCCATTGTTGTCCAGTGGAGTTTCTTGCCCTTCCGAATTGTTCATCCATTCTAAGCACTGGTGTTATCTTGCACTGAGGTTTTAACACCTTTTGTAGGTTAAACCAGAGTTTATTTCTCTGTCGATCAACATCGGGTTTTCAGAATCTTTGGTTTCTTTCCTATCCTGGTAAGCTAAAAACCCTAGTTATGACCTCTTGAGCACCTTAAGTACCTTAGGAGCTCATATGAATCATTCTTTTGAATATCGTGAGCTTCAACTTGTTTCAAACCGAAAAGTTGTTATTCTAACTTTTCGGTCTTTCATATCATTTTCAAGAACTAGGGTTCTCCTCACAACTTATCATCCTATTTAGGTCTCAACTAAACCCTAGTAGCATAACAAGTTGTTCTTTTAATTCTTGTTATCATCTATTTAGCTTGATAGCGTAGATCATCTCTGTTTTCTTTTTGTCGGCTTAACCGACAAAATAGGTTTCTCTTTGGCTGTTGTAATCTAATCGATTAGGGTTAGATTAGGGTTAGCTTGGGATAATAATTACCCTAAAAGATCATGCTAAGCTTCATTTCTGAACCTTTGCTTGATCTATCTTCCTTTTTCCCAAAATCTGCTAGCTGTCCTGTTTTCGATTCTTTTCAAAATGTGAAAACTGAAACTTTGAACTAAACCCTAGTTTTTGCCATTTGAAAACAGTAGGTTATAATATGGGTTATTATCACTATTAGGGTAGTTTTGGCTTAAGCATGCTGTTAAACATGCATCTTCATATTGATCATGCATATTTCTTTCAATTTGTACTTGTTGTCGATTTTAATATTTATTGGACTTTACTGCTTCTTATAGAATCTGGTTCTTCCGAAGCTTTTGATTCTATTTCTGAACAACCTGAGCCTGCAACAGAAGTGTATTATTATCAAGGCAAGCATCCTCTTTGCACCATGTTGATCCCAAAGTTTTATACAATAGATTTTCCCAAATACAGTGATGACTGTTGCATGATACTTTTCTGAAAATACAAATGTGAACTGTATTAGTTAGTTATGACCTGACATGGTGGATTATCTTAATTGTGACCATACACTCAACTCTAGAGTAGTACTGTATACTATAAGATTTATTTCTAGAGTTGGCTTAGACATGCAGTCTAGAGAACTTTAGAGTTTGACAAGATTATCTTGTCAAACATGGGAATCACAAATGAACTTCTGTTATTTTAAACTCTTTGTCCAGTTTACTTATGTGAAATGAATTCTATATTTAACTTGATCCGACAAGAGGAAGCTAGTGATGGTGCTTTTGTGCACGAGATTTGGAACCGTGGTGGACTTGTCTAGATCAATTAAGGATCGAACTCGACTATTCAATTCAAGTCCCCACGCACTTCCACATGCTTTGTGTATGCGTATTGTTTGGTTAAGTAAAGGGTTAAGGCTATTGAGTTGGAAACAGGAGTAAGGACATGTGTATTGATCTTGCATGGCATAGATGCTCCGTCTTTGGACTGCGTTTTATGCCACGTGAGCTTGTATGTCGATGACGATGTTCTTAGAAGGGTGAGGCGTATATGCGTTCTATCACATGTACGTACCTTAAAGATGCCGATTGCAAACTAGTATGGGTAGCGAACCCTACGCACTTTTATTGTTTGGGTCGGCATTCCTGACGCAACATGTGTGCCTCGGTTAGGCAGATGCTATCAGTCGTTGTTTAAGCGAGATCAGCTCACACATGGGTGTCCAACTCAATAGTGTTAGCTTGTTGAAAAATGTCAAATCTTAGTTTCCCCGGTCGGCATACCAAAGGAAGTATGTCATCATTCGGAGGCATCCGAAGGCAACGGGCTGACTAAGTCGTGTGGGTAAAGATGTACACCCCTGCAGGGTATTAAACTGTTCGAATAGCCGTGTCCACGGTCATGGACGATAACTTGAGTTGATGTCACCTGTATAGAAGTTTTGTTTTCAAATATTGTTTGGGTTTTTCCTTCAGCATGAGAGGATTCATGCACTGTACTGTTTACAATTATTTCATTTACTTACTGTTCTAATCCAACTTTGATTTATTAAATTGCTTTATCAAAACCTAGCTATTGTAGGTTAAGATGTACTGCTTTATGCAAAATTTAACCATTATACCTTCCTGTTGCAACCTTATGCATGTATAAGTTCTACTCCTTTGCATAGGTTCTAATAAACACTTTCTTTTATTAGTTTGTGTAAGTCTTGCTGAGTACCTTCCGTACTCAAGGTGCTAACGAGTAAAGCTATTTCTTTCCTCCACGCAATTGCCTGCGGGTGGATGGGGCCATTGGTGGATTTTGCTGTTTAAAATTTCGCTTCCGTTGTTACTCTTTTGTAGTGACCAAGTCACTGAACACTGTAGTACTAAACCGAAATCTTGTAAACTTATATTTAATTATGTAAATGTATGACTTGTATGTGTATGATGCAATGTTGTTGAAGGATATATGTGCAATGGTCGCTGATCCTGGGAACCATTGTGAGACATATTGTAACACCCCAGCTCAACATTGAGCCTGGAATGCTACTAAAATTAAATTAAACTAAGCTAAACTAAGACCAATTACAAAATCTCGACAAAACCTCCTTTGTATAGTCGTCTATACCGAGGTTCCAACAATTGATCAAGGCATTTAACATTATAATCATAATCAGTTCATTCAAGCGTGTAGAATAATATCATAAACATAACCAAAACTTTCTATTCTCATTATTACAGTTAACTCAAACTCAAACTATCCATAGCTTCTAACGGTAAACATAACATTTAACAATAATTTCATAATCCAATTCACTCATGCATAAGAGATAATCATAGGAATGTAATCAAATTAACACTATTCTCACAACCATAATCGTAATCATAAAACAACCATGGGTATTTCTCGTGATCTATTTATTCTTATATGAAGCTAAATGACAATTGTTTTAATGTTGTGAGGTAGTGCGTGCTTTCCAATTCATCTACTTCCTCTCATGCATGCAGTCTTGCATTGTACCTAAAACACATCAGCAAGAGTGAGCCTAACGACTCAGCAAGTACCAACAAGGCTAAGCAAGTTAACATTCATAGCATCAATAATCCAAGATAAACAATGCACCGAGTAAAGCCTTCATGCTCATGTCAATGCAACCAATGCAATGCACCTTTTATCTTTATCTCTTTCGCATTTTACCGTAATGCGGGTATACAACCGTCGTCATGTACCTTGCACGTGCCTTTGGCACAGGACCAAAAGCCTATACACCACATGTATAGGGACCTTTGCCCATCATCCGAATGATGGGGACCTCTTTGCTCATAGCCCACATTGCACCAATGTGGGACCTCAAGCCCGTCAATACATGACGGGACCTCAACTAGTGCATGCTTGGTCACCACGCGACCAAGCTTCAAAGATGATCTCAATATGCACATGCACAACATCTATTCATCATCAATATACCCAAGACATTAACAACGGACATAAATAGAGCATAATCATACTTGGAGCATTCACCAATCTCAATATAAACATCATGCCAGCAACCTTACTTCGCTATCATATATCAAAACATGCATGTAAGACCAAGTCTCCAACACGATTGGAACATGCAATTGCTCCATGCCCACGTCTTTCATATACACGAATTTAACATGTACATAACAACATGTATGATTTAGCAACGCTCAAGGGAAACATTAACCATAGCTTGCATTCATCAAGATAAAAGGAAAACTCATTACGCTAACATTCGTGCAAGGCTACAACAAGCAATCACCACAATCATATCATACAACCGAAAATACGCTATAACCCGAATACTTGCCTCAACCGCATGTAAACGCGGACGCTGGTGGGTGCTGCCCTTGGGATCTCGCCACCTGGACAAGAAGATAACCCCAAACTAAGAATAACATACTGGACCAAAATCATACGTCACATTACAGTCGAAATCGCTAATCTTCCTATCACGTCTAGCTTTTCTAATTTCTAGCGATCGGTCACTGCGGACAGCAGACTTCAAAAATTCATAACTTTCTGCTCAGGAGTCCAAATAGGTTGATCTTGGACAATCCGAAAAGGTAATTGAAATGTCTAAATAAACTTAGTTGGGAGACCCTCTGATTCGGCCATCTACCAGACCTACCAATCTATTTAATCAGAGCAAACATTTCACGTCGGGTTTCTGGACAGCGACAAAGAAACTATCATAACTTTCTCTACGATCGTCCAAATTCAGTGATCTTTAGTTTTCCTGAAAGCTAAGAGGATTAGCCTCATTTTTCGTTATGGTGAGACCCTCTGGAAACCCCTCTAAATACGCGCTTCTATCAGGTTAACTAACACTAGCAAATCTGCTTCTCTCCAGAAACACAGAAGTACTAATAAATTCATAACTTTGGCTACCGAAGTCCAAATGACTTGATTCTTGTCGGCAATGAAAGGTAACTACGATAGCTACAACTTTCTAGGAGACACCCAGACCCAAATATGCCTCTAACTTAATCAAAACCGACAAACTTCCCTGTTGCAGAATAGCGACGAACTGGCATCCGAAAATTAGATAACTAGAAAACGACCTAAAACAAAGAATCATGGGTTACCCTTGTCAAACGAAGAGAACACACAGCGGGACGAAGACCACCACGATTCCGCTGCGGATCCCTTCTTCTCCTCTTCTTCCCTTCTCTTCTTCCCTCTCTTCTTCCCCTTCTTTCTCTTCTTTTCTCCTTCTTCTTCCTCCTTGGCCGGCTGCAAGGGAGCTCCTACTCCACCTTGGACAGCAGCAATGGAGGTGATGGGGAGATGGGAGGGCGCAAGGGAGGGTGGAAGGGGAGGTGGAGAGGTGGGAGGTGGGGAGAGGGGAGAGGGGCGGCCGGTTGCAAGTGGGAGGGGAAAGGGGGAGGAGGGAAGGGCTAGGGTTTGGGGAGGGAGCCCCCTGGCCGGCCACTTAGATGGGCCTTGGCCCAGCCCAAGTTGCCGCCAAAAGCTCTTTCCCCTCTAAAACTGCAGCACTCGACAATCAAACCAATTAGTCCCTCCCGCTGTCCGCTTGATTCTTCCCGAATAATCGATCTCTCCGAAATAAAATTATTCTTCCTTGATTCAAATCTTAACTCACTTTCGGATATTACATTCTACCCCCTTAACAGATTCGACCGAATCTAAACGCCAATCTTCCCAAAGAAAACCACGACTAGAACTTAACAATGATACCAATGCGATCAACTCTTACTAAACTCGCCACGTGAGACTTCAACTCTCAAGTGACCTCTCTCCAACGTAAGAGACCACAACCCCAGACGTAAATCGACGCTCTGCATCAAGCTCCACTCGACATTCCAAGTACACTCACCGAACAAGACTCGAGGGTAAGACTCACTCGATGGTTAACGCGCAATCGAAACCTCAAACTCGGATCTCCGTATTCACTCAACACCCGAACATACACGACGTTACGTACTCGCGCACGGACTCGAGACGACCCCCGCGATACGCCAACTAGCTTAAAATAACCCAATGTATCTTGGGTTAAACCTCCCAAAGATACCGAACCACACGACATGCACATAGAACACGAACTCGTGTTCCACCGCTCAATTATACTCCTCACTAAAGCAAAATCACCTCCTTTAACCGAAACACACAACAACAAAACTCTTCCTAAACACACTCTTTTACCAAAGAAAGCTCAACTGAAAATGAAGAACTCTCAACGCAACCAAACGTTACCAACTCGGTACTAAAAGGAGTCAAATTCAAAATCGATGATTTATCACGAAAATCTTTCCACCTTCAATTAGAAAATTTGCAAATAAACACCACGATCGCTAAAAGAGAAACCACTCAATTAACTAAATCCATCATTTCTTTTATTCTTTCCAACCGATAAGAATCATATATACCAAAATCGAGTCAAACTCAACTTACGAAAGATATTGGTCAACAACACAAAACTCAAACGAGAATCGAGGAAACAATTCACTCCTTTGAGGAAGTATCAAATTCTCGAGATCTCTTTAAGAATAAAAAAATCTCTCTCAACTTTGGAGTTTCAGTTCATCACAAAACACACTAACTCATCTTTCTTAACTTTACATTCTCAATGTTACACTCAAGTTGAAATACATCATCCACAATTCCGTATAAAGGCTCTATCGACGCCGCCAAACCTTATCTCAACAACTCCTCTATCTACATGATTAATTTGACAGATGACTTCCAATGCATCTCAAAATAGATTACACACGCAATCACATCTCCTCAATGTTTTAGAAATAAACAACTTGGAATTCACAGCTCTCACAATCATATACTTTCTCTAAAAGGGCTCTATCAATGATTATCTCACTGTTCCAAACCCACCCTTAATCTACCTCCTCTACACATAATCATTGGGTGCCCCAAGTCCTAGCATAAAATTGCAAAGCCCAAATTAAACTCCAAGATTCCTACAACGAACTTCTCATATAAAAGATAGGGAAATCCTCAGATTAAATCCGTAAAATCCCATAATTCCAACATACTCTCTCATTAACATCATCATGAAAATATTTTCTTGACCAGTTTACCTTTACAAAGATTATAACCCTCAGAAGGTTACTCATTTAAAGCCAAATCACTCTTGACGTTACTCAATATTTTCCATTATCCCATTAATTAACTTGGCGATTTGATTACTTTGTAACCCCTCTCATTAAACCACATCATCAAGAATAACTTTCATAGCCTCGCAATACTACCAAATTGCGATACTCTAATAAATTGATCCGACTTCCATACTTGCTAATTCTAATGCTCGGTCAAAAGAACACCAAACCTTGGACTACAACTTGTTATAGGTCCTACTAGTTGCGATAACGAAATCAGTAGCTCCAAAGACAAATATTCTTTTCAACTCAATTCCTCTCCAAGAATTATTCCAATAAATCGATTTATTACTCCAAGCCTCTCGACGACTTGACACCTAAGGGTTCATCAAACCATCTACTAGGCCACCACTATCTAGATGCCAAGACACCACCTACGAGACTTTACAATACAGATCGGTTAACCCTTTCTTAGAAGAAGAGGCAAATAGAAATAAGTTTCACCAAAAGAAAACGTTACCACTTACAGAGTTACAAGATCAAGAGAAACAATCGATAAAACTGTTCTCAAAACCAAAAGATATGATCAAAGTTGAGGCGCACGCCCCACAATCGAGAATATCAAACCTCGACGAGAAAAACACCTTTTAGAATTCGGGAAAAACTCTTATGGGCAAGAACAAAAGTTTTAGACAAACTTCAATATTCTGCAAGTTATGAAACTTTACTTAAATCTCAAATACTTCCACTTTACTCGATTTTCGTTGGTTATAGCATCACCATGGCATTTCCGACAAAGAGTAATTGAAGATCACAACACCTATTCCACTTAGGAACTAATAAAACCTCTCAACACGTCACTTTGCTCTAAACAAATTCAGCTATCACATCAACATGAGGTCTGAAAGATCACAAATGCGAACTAGAAACATATTCAATTAATTAACTTCAAGTAGCGGTCCGGTCCTTTATACAAAACATTCAATATTATCATCATAATCCTCATCGACGATCACACTAGTAATGTAACAATACACTCTTAGCGAGACTCATCATAGCCTCTTATCCCATCATAAATTTCTCCAAAGGAAACACAAGCCACAAGGTTGAAACAACCTATTTTAACTAGTTCATACTATCAAATGATACTTTCGCAAAGCACACTATCAGAGGCCACTTGCTCAATCACCCACTCAACCATTAGTGTTACTCACACCCGCTCCAACTGTCATTAACAATCACAATTGTATGAATCATGTATACAAATAGGGTCCTACTGCTTGTAGTCGCGTAACCATCTGTACACACAAAGTCAACATTTAATAATCTCATCGCCTGTACAACAGGGTTTCACAACATGCTACCTCAACGTTCGTCTAATCTATTATACATGTTTTTAATCTAGCAATTTTGTATGATCATCAAGTAACTAGTTTACGAAAATTTCCAACTGATATCCTCTAAAGCATCGCTCAAACACATTCTTAACATAACCATCACTAATGGGTAAGCTAATCCATAGAGATACATTACTCCATGCTATCCAATAAATCTACCGATTCCACAATCCTAACAATCGGACCAATTCATCAAAATACCACACCTCTTAACAACTCCATTGATTCCAACTAAATATTGTCATACTCATAGTCATAACTCATCAAGAACCACTAAAGGACAACCTCCACTTATTCAACTTTCTTTGATAAGGACCTTAGTTAAGATCGATCATGCACAAACCGCGAACTTAACTTGAAACTCATAACACAACCATTAATATTCAACGCTCAAAATACCCAAAAGAGATACGTTGAGTCAAAGCCTTCATGAACTAAAGGACTTACAAAAGAAACTTTCATTAACCAAAACATCAAGCGAATAAAATAGGTCAAGCTTTCCAATAAGAAAACAAAACTCCCTACAAAAGTCAATCTTGACAATTAGCAAAATTCACCAATCGCGAGAATAACTCAACGGCTGGAAAACAATAATTGATTTACGGGCAAATTAAGTCAAAGGAAACACACCAAACATTTCAAAGAAACCCAACAATCGCAAACGGTTAAGAGTTGACCAAATTCAAATTCGTGGAAGAGAGCAACTCTTCTAAAGATTCTCGCCATCGACACTGTACTAAGATATCCGGTAGCACTTCTCTATACCCACTCCATGAACGGTGGTGTAACTGGTAAAGCCTGTGGTCACAACCACGACCTTAACCTCTCAACAACGACTAATCCCACTCATAATAATCATAATAATTAATTAATAAGCAGCCAAACTCAATTCATATCAAGCAATAATCAAAACGATATAACGGAACGTAAATGCAAAGATTGACCCATCCCCATCCTATCGTGCTCGGTGTGTCAAACTTTTAAGTTGATTAACATTAGCAATTTTTTTATATCTAGTCACCACGGACCTCTGTACGCAGCTCGATACCAATCAGAACACCTCTGACCAACATTGAGCCCGAATGCTACTAAAATTAAATTAAACTAAGCTAAACTAAGACCAATTACAAAATCTCGACAAAACCTCCTTTGTATAGTCGTCATACCGAGGTTCCAACAATTGATCAAGGCATTTAACATTATAATCATAATCAGTTCATTCAAGCGTGTAGAATAATATCATAAACATAACCAAAACTTTCTATTCTCATTATTACAGCTTAACTGAAACTCAAACTATCCATAGCTTCTAACGGTAAACATAACATTTAACAATAATTTCATAATCCAATTCACTCATGCATAAGAGATAATCATAGGAATGTAATCAAATTAACACTATTCTCACAACCATAATCGAATCATAAAACAACCATGGGTATTTCTCAATAGTCTATTTATTCTTATATGAAGCTAAATGACAATTGTTTTAATGTTGTGAGGTAGTGCGTGCTTTCCAATTCATCTACTCCCTCCCATGCATGCCAGTCTTGCCAGTTGTACCTAAAACACATCAAAGCAAGAGTGAGCCCAACGACTCAGCAAGTACCAACAAGGCTAAGCAAGTTAACATTCATAGCATCAATAATCCAAGATAAACAATGCACCAGAGTAAAGCCTTCATGCTCATGTGAATGCAACCAATGCAATGCACCTTTTATCTTTATCTCTTTCGCATTTTACCGTGAATGCGGGTATACAACCGTCGTGTGTACCCTTGCTCGTGCTCCTCCGCACAGGGACCAAAAGCCTATACACCACATGTATAGGGACCTTTGCCCATCATCCAATGATGGGGACCTCTTTGCTCATAGCCCACATTGCACCAATGTGGGGACCTCAAGCCCGTCAATACATGACGGGACTCAACGAAGTGCATGCTTGGTCACCACGCGACCAAGCTTCAAAGATGATCTCAATATGCACATGCACAACATCTATTCATCATCAATATACCAAGACATTAACAACGGACATAAATAGAGCATAATCATACTTGGAGCATTCACCAATCTCAATATAAACATCATGCCAGCAACCTTACTTCGCTATCATATATCAAAACATGCATGTAAGACCAAGTCTCCAACACGATTGGAACATGCAATTGCTCCATGCCCACGTCTTTCATATACACGAATTTAACATGTACATAACAACATGTATGATTTAGCAACGCCAAGGGAAACATTAACCATAGCTTGCATTCATCAAGATAAAAGGAAAACTCATTACGCTAACATTCGTGCAAGGCTACAACAAGCAATCACCACAATCATATCATACAACCAAAATACGCTTATAACCGAATACTTGCCTCAACCGTGCGTAAACGGGGACGCGAAGTGGTGCTGCCCTTGGGATCTCGCCACCGGACAAGAAGATAACCCCAAACTAAGAATAACATACTGGACCAAAATCATACGTCACATTACAGTGAAATCGCTAATCTTCTTATCACGCCTAGCTTTTCTAATTTCTAGCGATCGTCACTGCGGACAGCAGACTTCAAAAATTCATAACTTTCTGCTCAGGAGTCCAAATAGGTTGATCTTGGACAATCCGAAAAGGTAATTGAAATGTCTAAATAAACTTAGTTGGGGAGACCTCTGATTCGGCCATCTACCAGACCTACCAATCTATTTAATCAGAGCAAACATTTCACGTCGGGTTTCTGGACAGCGACAAAGAAACTATCATAACTTTCTACGATCGTCCAAATTCAGTGATCTTTAGTTTTCCTGAAATCTAAGAGGATTAGCCTCATTTGTCGTTATGGTGAGACCCTCTGGAAACCCCTCTAAATACGCGCTTCTATCAGGTTAACTAACACTAACAAATCTGCTTCTCTCCAGAAACACAGAAGTACTAATAAATTCATAACTTTGGCTACCGAAGTCCAAATGACTTGATTCTTGTCGGCAATGAAAGGTAACTACGATAGCTACAACTTTCTAGGAGACACCTAGACCCAAATATGCCTCTAACTTAATCAAAATCGACAAACTTCCCTGCTGCAGAATAGCGACGAACTGGCATCCGAAAATTAGATAACTAGAAAACGACCTAAAACAAAGAATCATGGGTTACCCTTGCCAAACGAAGAGAACACACAGCGGGACGAAGACCACCACGATTCCGCTATGGATCCTTCTTCTCCCTCTTCTTCCCTTCTCTTCTTCCCTCTCTTCTTCCCCTTCTTCTCTTCTTTTCTCCTTCTTCTTCCTCCTTGGCCGGCTGCAAGGGAGCTCCTACTCCACCTTGGACAGCAGCAATGGAGGTGATGGGGGAGATGGGGAGGCGCAAGGGAGGGTGGAAGGGGAGGTGGAGAGGTGGGGAGGTGGGGAGAGGGGAGAGGGGCGGCCGGTTGCAAGTGGGAGGGGGAAAGGGGGAGGGGAGGGGAAGGGCTAGGGTTTTGGGGGAGGGGAGCCCCCCCTTGGCCGGCCACTTAGATGGGCCTTGGCCCAGGCCCAAGTTGCCGCCAAAAAACTCTTTCCCCCCTCTAAAACTGCAGCACTGACAATCAAACCAATTAGTCCCTCCCGTCGTTCCGTTTGATTCTTCCCCGAATAATCGATCTCTCCCGAAATAAAATTATTCTTCCTTGATTCAAATCTTAACTCACTTTCGGGATATTACACATATATCCAGGAAACCCGAATATTGGATCTGTTATTTATTAAACTTATACTTTTAGCATGAATCTTAATGAAGGAGCAGCCCTGTTCTTTGATTAAGAATTGTGCTACAGTATAATTTTAATTAAGCACATTTCCAATACACCGGCGTCCTCACAAGGTCCGTGGTATTGAAAACATTAATTTGACACACTAAGCACAGTAGTTGGGGGTGGGTTTTTTGCATTGCATTTACGCTTCTATTGAGTTGTATTGATGATTCTTGTTATGAGATGATCTGATATATCTATATATTATAATACTATGGTTATTATGTGTGGGGATAACCCGTGTTGAGAGGTGGAGGTTGCTGTTGTGGTCCTGGGCTATACCAGGTTACACCATCGTTCGTGGTATAGGAATAGCGAAGTATCCACACCGGAGATCGTAGTACAGGCGTTGGTAGCGAGTATACTTAAAAGAGTTGTTCTTTTTCTTGAATTTGAATTTGGTCAACTCTTATCCAGTTGAGATTGATAAGTTTCTCTTGGGTTATTTATTCTTGTGTTTGATCGGTTGCTTTGAGGAAAAAAAATTGTGTGTTTTCTTTGGCTTAATTTGTCCCGTAAAGCAATCATTGTTTTCCCAACCGATGAGTTATCCTTGAGGCTAGTGAACTAGGTTGATTGTCAAGTTTGACCTTTATTTTGGAGTTTTGTCTTTCTCATTAGGAAACATGACCCATTTATTCGGTTGATGTTTTTTTTGGTTAATGAAAGTTTCCTTTGCAAGTCCTTTAGAACGTGGAGGCTTTGACTCAATGTATCTCTATTGGGTATTTGGAGTGTTGAAGAATGATGGTTCTCTTTATGAAAGAAGTTGTTAAACCCTTTAGTGATGTTTTGGCATGGCTAAGTGGGAGGTTATAATCAAAGCAATTAATAGAAAAGATATGGATTATCAGGTTGGGTCTGCAGTGTGTGTATGATCGATCTTAACTAAGATCCTTGAAAAGGAAGTTGATAAATTTGAAAGTGACTTGTGGTAGTTCTTGACGAGCCGTGATCAAGAGTATAGCTATACCTAATTGTAATCAATAGAGTTAATAAGAGGTGTGGAACATTGATGAATTGAGTTGATCATTAATAGTGATATATTTGGTAAACTTCTTTGGTAAATTGGATTAACTGGTTGCCGATCGTTGAGCTATCTTTGCGACTTGTGATTGTTCTTTTCTTGAGAGTCTTACCTTTCTGGTTGATGAAGGTGACTCGGGTGTCTGTCTGGTATTTTGGATATGGGATTTATCTTTCACAAAGTTCATTGAATAAAGTTTTGATTTTATTTATTTCTTTTGGAGTAGCCGGAGTGTTGAAATTTAGACCCTCTTCATTGAGAAAGAAAGTGTCAACTCTCTTTTGCAATGATTTGTTGTGTTAAGTGAGAATTTGTAAGTATGCGAGATAATTGATAGTGGTTGTGATGTCAAGTTGGATTAGTGGCATGGTGCATGATTAGTCTTAACTAGTACCTTTGGAAATGAAAATGATTAAGTCGATGTTGTATTCTAGTAGTTCTCGATGAACTGTGACTAAAGGTATGTTTATACCTACTAGGAATCCAAGATTTATTAAGAAGTGTGAGATACTGATGTATTGGTCTGAACATTAAGATTGTGGAATTTGGTAAATTTCTTAGATGGATTTGGTTGTAGCATTGTTGAGACTTTATCTAAACATGAGTAGAAACAGTTGAATATGGGTTGTAAATATTTTTTAGATTCGCAAAGGGAAATCGGTAGCAACTAAACTTCATGATGAAGCCGGTTGATAACAATGATGGCTAGGGTGCAGTTGTTACGTGTGAAAGTTTGGTGTTATTTATCACTAAGGGTTGAACTGACGTGATTTAATAGGTGGTTTATGCCTATAGGATTATGGAATCATCGGATGATAACGTGTTTTTGATGAAAGGGTTTTGGTATAACCTTTTCAATTGTATAGTAAATTTCCCCTAAAAAGTAAATAGGTGATTGTAGTGAAGTTGTAAGATTTTGGTATACTCTCAATTCGAGGATGAAATGATAAAGTGGTATGTAACTGTAAGGTGGAGCTTTGGGGCTTTTATAATGGAAGAGTAGACGGGTGGTTCGTATGAAGAGTGAGTTATTCGGATGTTAGTAAGTTTACCTACCAAGGATTGTGATTTGTCGGCGGTAATGATTCTTTGGAAAGAACGTAATTTGATCGCCTATGGTGATATTGCTTAAATAAGACTATTCCAAGTTTGCTTTCGTGATCTTTTGGAGCTCATGAATTATGTAGTAGATTAAAGTATTTTAAACAAAATGTTGTATTTGAGCGTTCTATTGGTTCCTAAGTGATTCTGGTGATTTGAGCTCTAAGGCTCTTTGGTTTGTGTGGGCAACGTGAGGTCGCGATCAAAGGAAATTAGTAGAAGTAGTTGAAGTGGGTGTCAAGTTTTGTACCTTGCAGTTATTTGAAGTGTGCTTAAACTTTCTATTTGCTGCTTGAGAGTTCCTCAAGTTTCGAAAGAAATGCGTTGGTCTTATTTGATTAAGGTTTGATATTCTGTTCTTGTGGGACTTGTGCTCTCAATTGTGGTCTTGTCTTCGCTTTTCCAAGATCATCTCCATTCGATTATTCTTCCCTTGGTCTTGTGCTTAGTGCGAATGGCAAACGGGTGTCCAAGCGCTGGAAATTTCTTCCAATTGTTTTTCTTTTGAGAAAGGAATATTGGATTTGGGTTGCAAAACCTTTAGAGTGTTTAGTGGCAACTGTCGGTGGTGACCAAGTGAAAGACTTTGTGAGACTCTTGGGTGACAAGTCGCTTGAGACGCATTGAGTGATAAATCTATTTCTTGGAGTAAATCATGGAGAGGGTTTGACTTAAATAGAAAGTTTTGCCTTTGGGGCTGATCTGCTGGCATTATTGCAACTAATAGACTCCATAGTGATTTGTGGTCCAAGATCTTTTGTTCATGTTGAGTGGAATGTTAGAATTATTGAAGAAGAGTTGTGACGATGTAGTTTATTGATGATAGAATTGTGAAGAACTCTAATCGTTATGACAACCATTGAGAAGGTAGAAGATGTTGAATGAATGTCGTATGACTTGGCCTTAGTGAGTAAACCTCGAGAGTTAAAATCTTTCTAACGATATTTTAGTCGAGAAGACGTTTCCATGTTGATGTTGAATGAGTGAGTATGTCCGGATTATGGGAATTATAGGATTTGATCTGTGGATTTCCTGTCTTTTGTATGAGAAATTCGTTGTAGGAGTTTTAGACATCAAATTTTGGGCTTTAGCTTTTATTCTAGAACTTTGTTCGTCCCATGATAATGTGTAGAAGAGGTAGAATAAGTGTGGATTTCGAACAGTGGGATGATCTTTGATAGAACTCTTTTGATGAAGTATATGAGATTATTGTGATGTGAATTCCGAGTTGTTCATTTTTAAAGGATTGAGTGATGTGATTATGTGTGAAGATCCATTTTGGGATGTATTGGGAATTATCTGTTAAAATAAATCTGTTGGTAGAAGACTTGACGGGAGTATGTTACCACGGGGTCAGTAGAGTCTCTTTACAACGGTGTGGACGATGTGTTCGGCTTGAGCATAGCGTTGAGGTTGTCCATCTAAGAGAACCGAATTTACATATTATGTGAGGATTTGGAATCCAGTGATTTGAGGGAAGGTTTGCTCCCAAAAGGGAATTTGAGACAAAAATATTTTCTTGGGTAGTGATCTGTTCTCTTGGTTCTCGTTCGAGCTGTGTGATTGACGGAGGTCATTTGCAATTTGAGGTGGCTTGTGTGTTTCTTCTCGCCCAAAGAATAAAGTCATGTGAGGAATCTTCGCTTGAGTTTGAACCCTTTGGTGTCGGTTGCCATTTCATGGTTGCGCTGTGAATCCATTATTTTTCCAATTGGGTCTGCTTTCAAAGGAGTTGTTTAAAGCGAGTCCTGTTGAGTGCTCCTAGTTAAAGGAGGTGCTCCTTGTTAATTGAAGAGTCTGATTAATAAGTGGGACGAGAATTCTGTGAGTTTCGTGCGTGTTGGCTAGTTCGGTACTAAAGAGAAGCTTGACCCATGGTACATTGGTTTGATTTTCGGAAGTTAGCGTACCGCCATGACTGTCTCGAGTCCAGGCGGAGAGTACACAATGTCTTGTTTGGTTAGGTACTGAGTGAGTACCTGAGAGGTTCAAAATTTGAGATTTCGTTAGAGCCGTCAGCCAATGAGTAAGATCTTACCATTGAGTCTCATGTGTTGATTGTATCTGTAACGGTCGAGACGAGTGTTGAGGTGTAGATGTTGGTATCCATCAAATGTGATGAGGTTCCATAAGTCCGAGAGGGAAGTGACATGGAAGTTAGAGGTCTCGCATGCGTGAGCGTTGTCAAGAGTTGTTCACGCCGAGACGTGTTAAACGTTGATTTGTTCCATTGTGATTGTTCTTTCGTAGAACGACGAGTAGAATTCGAGGTCGAATTCAATTTAAGGGGGGTAGAATGTGATACTCCGAAAGTGTAATAAGCAAATAGTCGGGAGAGAATTAAATGGATTTACGGGAAGGACCAAATGGAAAGTACTTAATTCAACAATTAGAGAGGGGGAATTCACTGTTTTTATCTCAACTTGGGCCTGGGCCCTGCCCATGAGGGCTCAAGGGTGGCCGGCCAAGGGGGGGCACTCCCGCCCCAAAACCCTAGCCGCACCCCCTCCCTCTATTCCCTCCCCTCCTAGCCGCCCCACTCCTACCACCTCCTGGCCGCCACCCCCATCACCTCCTCCCTGCATCTTCTCCCCTCCCCCAACCAGCCTCATCCTCCATTGGTGCTGCCCCCTCCATTGGTGCCTTCGTTCCTCGCCGTCGGTGCTCTCTGCTGCTAATCAAGTGAAGAAAGGAGAGGAGATCATCTTCGTGGGGACAATTTTTCTTCTTGCTGCGATTCTACAAGGGTAACATCGCGTTTTCTTCGCTGGTTGAGGTGTATTAGCTACAATTGATTTCGTTTGGTATATCGAAGTTTCACAATTGATAGATCGCGTTCGTCTAGTAGATTGACGATGGTTTTCATGTTGTTAGAGGCAGAATCTGGGATCCAACCTCCTAGAGATAGTTAGCTTATGTTCTTATCTTTCAGTGGCCGCCAAGAACTCCCAAATCCGATTAACGGTCAGTGAGTTATGAATTTTTTAGTGTCGCTGTCCTGCTGATCTATCAGCATTCGGATAGTCTGGAGGAAACTGGGTTAAGCCATTAGTTAAACACGAAATCAGAGGATCTCCATATAACAAAAAATGTAGGTATTTTCCATACCTTTTCAGAGAGATAAATAACGCAAGATTTGGACTTTCTTAGCAAAAGTTATAGTGGTTTTAGTGTACTGTCCAGAGAACCCGACGTGAAAACTGATGTCATTTAAATTGGCTTGGTAGGGGTAATAGATGTCCAATTCAGAAGGGCTCCACAACTAGGTTTAGTTGGGAAATTTAATTATGTTTCCAAAGAGTATTAGAACACCTTATTTGGACCCCTATAGAGAAAGTTATGTATTTTAGAAGTTGACTGTCCGCAGAGGAGGCAGATCGATCGGTAGAAATTGGAAAGTTTGGTAATGCTTGGGAGTTTAGCGAGTTCTTTTGTGTATGTTGCTGCAGATGCATGTTTATATTAATTCGAGATTTCATACATATGCATCATGATGGCTTACTGAAGTCTTGATCATGTGATGACCAAGCAATTGTTAAGGTCCCCGACATATTTATGACGGGCTAAAGGTCCCCATGCTTGTAGAGCATGGGCTTGGGTCCCCATACTTGCGGAGTATGGGCAATGGTCCCTGTGCCAGATGGCACAGGCATGGGTGTGCATCGACGGATGCGCACTTTGCATTACCGGTAAAATGCAAAAGAGAAAGAGAAAGATAAAGAGCATGTTGAGCATATTGTATAGCATGTGTATGTACAGTAATTGGTGTGTGGTTTGTGTAATACAGTTGATGAGATTACATGCTTGTATGCTGAATATGCCATTTATTATATTTGCTGAGTCATTGGACTCACCTCTTGTTGTTTGTTGTGTTTTAGGTACCATTTGCAAGAACGACATGCATGGGAGGCGGTAGGGTTGCTTGGATGCATTTTCTACCACACACTTTAATTGCTGAATAGCATTTGGATCATATTTTAATAATAGCAAACTGTTGAGGACTAATTCATGGCTATGGTTGAATGTTATGGATTATTTGTAATAATGAGAGTAGTAAAAATTGATTACGCTGGATAATGCTCTAGCTGAATAGATTATCTTGGATGCTTGAATGAATTTTGAAAGATGAGGTAGTGACTAGAATATATGAAATGGTTGGAAACTCCGGTATACTTGGTTATACAAAGGAGGTTCTGTCAAAACTTAGAACTATGCCTTGTATTTAAATTGATAGTATATTTAGTTAGTAGCATTTCGGCTCGTTGACCGGGGTGTTATAATTATGTTTGCACCAGAAGCGCCATCATCGAGTAAGCACTTTCACCACTTAGTTTGGGGAAAATTATGTTGATTGTGAGAGGAATTTATGGTGGTGACCAATAAGCTAAGAACATAACAAGGAAAGTACAGAGGCTACCATGCAGCATTTATTGTCCCACCTGCCTTCTTGCCCTAGAATAGGCACACACATTATATAACCAACATGTAAGGTCCCATAAGCATATAACCTTTTTTTTGTGAAAGCGTATTGGTTGAATATAAAAGTTTACCAAGTGGGAGATAACATATGGTAGCAGATACAACAGTTGCAAAACCTATCCCTGTGATGAGATCATCGTATTGAAATAGCAGATTGAATCCAAGTGCTATGCTCAAAAACTGAAATTGCCAGAGATCACCATCAGAACATAGCATGTTCAAAATTTGAAACTACTAATCCACTAATATGGTACATATTTTTTACAACGCAGAATATATATATATATATAACATTGGATGTTAATTCTCAGATTACACAGCAGCAGAAAAGAGATTTGGCCAAGGAAGTGTGGAAATACCATAGTCGGCCCGATGTCAACAAGGACGATCCGCTTGAACACCTAGAAAGATACATGTTGATGGTTATACTCATGGTGGCAAATCATTGTGTCATGTGAAAGCGTCAAAATGCTAACAACTTCAGAGGAATACCATGGACAAAACCTAATAACGTATAAGAAAACAAAGCACAATATCTTATAGGGAAAACTTTTAACTGTTTCCCCCAAAAAATGCTCATTGTTAAAGTGGGACCTAGAAAGAAACGTAAGATGAGGTAAAAGTGTGTTTTCTATAATTTAAATATATATATATATATATATATATGTGGATGTTTTCCCTAGTAATCTTACTACTGTAACATCCCAAGGTTATGTTACCAACTTAAAATTAATAAAGTTATTATTTTCAATTTTCTTAGTTTCAAAAGAGTTTTCATTCTTTCCCTGATTTTACTGAATTTTGAAAGTCAAAAAGAAAATTTATGGAGTTTTATAGAGTTTTACTAGACTTAAAGTTAAAAATAAATTTTTAATTACTTTCTTGATTTCTGGTATTTAAAAAGGTTTCTCCTATTTTACAGATATTAAAAAAATAATTTATGTGCAAAAATAAAAGCCAACTTTAAGTTGGAAATAATTTTATTAAGTTCAAATTAATTCAAGGAATTTCTGTGAATTTTCTAGAATTTTTGAACTCTAATAGCTAAGTTCTAAAACCTTATTTGAATTGTGGTATTTTCTGTAGATTGAAAATTAGTTTAAAACCCTAAAATTCTTTTGGGCCGAAGCCCCATTTTTTCTGGCCTTTTTCGGCCCGTTCTCTCCTAACCTCTTTTCCTCTCCTCTGGTGCAGCTCCCTCGCCTGCCAACCCACAACACCTCCCCTCTCCAGCTCACTGCCGAGTGAGGCCCACGTGCTAGTCCCTTCTTCCCCACCCCGCCTAGCCAGGCCACCATTTGTGCTCACTTAAGCTCGTGAAATCCCGGGATTCCCTCCCCTTCCTCCCACAAAATCGCGAACATTAAATTTCTTGATTCTCGTCGAGCCCATTTCTAACCGTTGTCTTCCTCCAATCCCGCCGTTTTTTTTTGGAACACGCAAAAGCTGCTGTGCATCCCGCCGATGCTCCACATGTGAACTCCTCACTCGCTCCTCCTCCGACCCTATAAGTAGAAGCCCCCTGCACCCTCGCCCCCTCTTCCTTTCCCCAAATCCCCACTACTCTCTTCTTTTCGTCAGATTTGAGCTTCAACCTCGTCCGTCGAAACCCTCTCGGTTGCTTCTAGTGCCGCCGTCAAGGACTCTCCGGTGACGTTATCTTCACCAATGGCTTTGCATGGTCATGTTCTACCCTGTGCCCCTCCCCTCTTCACCGGAGCTCCGCCCGAACACCCATGCCTCCTTCGACTATCGGAGAAGAGCCCCTAGGCCACAATCAGAGCGATGCTGTCCTCCAGGGTGCAAATCCTCTAGCGGGCCTCCAACAGCTCGTGGGACACCCCCGGCGAAGATATCCATCGAGGGACTTCACAAGGCCGGCGAGGTGCAGGTAGGGAGTGAGGAACTACCTCTCCTCCACCGGGTAGGTGTGCTCCCCCCGGTCTGTGGTCCGTGCTGGGAAGTGGAAGAAGGGATCCTCCAGCTTCGGTAGCTCGTGCCATAGGCGGAAAATCGCGACGTACGCTGCATCATACAGCGACATCAAGACCGTTGATCCCCTCCCGTAGTAATGGAAGGCGGGATCTCCGGCGTCGACCTAGATGAGCACCGAGTGAGGTACTCGTGGATGCCGATCGAGGGCGCGGTAGACCAGACATCGGGCATATGCGACCACTCGACATATTGCAGCATTACCCATAAGGTATGCTATAGTGTGCCCTCCTCAAAGGCACTAGTGTGGCACCGGGCTCTCAGTAGGTAGACATCTACATGTTTAAGAATGAGAAATGTCAGTGAACATTTAATAAGAGACATGGATAAGAAATTATATTAGACAGGAAAAGAATTTCAGCACAAGTTTTTACCCATTCTCTATGTTATTTAACTAATTTCTATGGCTCATTTTTAGGTTATACCACCCCTTGGTCTTTATATGTAGGTATACCTTTACAATATCACTCAATTTAACTCCAATGAAGGTAGGACAGGTTTAAAGGAAGATTACATCATATAAATTTCAGCAAGTGTATGTTCTGATTTTTTAAAAAAGGGCTATCTAGAGTGATATCCTTAGTAGTTCAAAGAAGAACTTTCAAAAGAACTTTTGGTGGGATGTTTTAAAATCTTTTTGAAATCCTTTTGGCTCTGTTTTAAAGTCCTACAAGTGATGAAGTACTTTATTTTCAGATAGCATCCCATCTCTGAAAACTACAATCATTTGAATGACATGAGAGATGGCCAAAAGGGAGACTTTAGATAAGAGGAGAATGCTTAAGAGGGATAAGAATAGCAAAATTTCCTAAATTTTTAGAACCATTCCTATGGTTATATTAGGTTGCATTTTTAATTCTAAGTCCTAATCTAATGATCATTCTATCTAGGGCTTGTCCCTGATCAAGATGACTCTAATACCAAGCTATTATCGGACTCCAAGGGCGTGGAATACAGAAGACCCTATGTTTATACTGTACTAGTCTCATGATCAGTGGCTAGTACACACATTCACAACTTCTGTATTCACATCTATACATACACATACAAAAGTAAAGAAAAGGGTACTTAACTTAAGAAGTAAAGTTATTACAACAACGATCGACCAGCTAAATAAAAGAAGTCATCAGAGTCAAAGTATTGCAGCGAAAGGTATCATAGAAGTAGCAAAATTCCAGCGGCATGCCTGTCCAATCCCGCAGGCAACTGACAAAAAACAAGGCCTAGATAGACTCGTCACCGAACCTTCCGGTTCCAGGTGCAAAGAATGTGTCGTCTGGTGTCAGCTCATCTTCGAACTCTGAACAATAATATAAGCAAGATTGAGTACAGTGCGTACTCAGCAAGATTTGTAGTGTATCGCAAAATTATATTACATGTAAGGTTGTCAAAGAATGAGGCTCTACTCTACAAGTTATTTTGCCAAAGCCATTTTTATTTGCAATCTTCATAAGTAGTAATTTGCAACAAAATTCAAAGGAGCAGTTAAATATGTATAGGACGGTAAGTAAAGAATTGAATGAATCATAATAACAACAAAAATAGTAACAACTCGCAACCCTCCTCGGCTGCGAGCAACAATTTATTTTCAGCTATTGACATGGCAGTTAACTCAATAAAATAAAACCCCAAGTCATTGTCCATGTTTTGTGACAACCCAGATTTTGTAAAAATCAACACTACAGTCATACCAGCCGCACTAAGCACGCTCATGACCGCAAGCACGGCTATTCAAATAAATTTACACTCAACAGAGGTGTACAACTTTACCCATAGTACATGAATATTCTAGTTTGTCTGGAATTCTCTATATCACTTCTTACTACTGTAGGTAAGTAGTCTAGAGCTCGTGACATAGCTTTTACATCATCTAGCCCTACCGTTGCACCTTGCCCGTCGATTGTTGGTCCTCACCTCACCCTAGTATACACGTCTCAGTGCTACATTTTTTTACACTTCACCCAGTTATACCCATCTCAGTGAGGCATTCACCGTTATGTCGCAATCAAACATGCTCGCATGTCTCCTGCCTACCCCTCATGCAAGGCTAGTTTTCGATAACATAGTTAGCTATGACTATCCCACACTAGCATAGATGGTTGTATGATTAGGTCTTAGTCCCTGAGTTGCTGGCTTTAATCCTTAATCGACCACGAGTGAGAATCTCCCCCTAACTACTAGTGAGGTACACCCTCACTCTTCTCATAATATAATACAACTCACCCATGTCTAAAGACTATGTTTTTCATTTTATTTTCATACAAAATAACATAGGTACCCCCTCTAGACATTTTTCAAAATATCCCAAATTCATAATTTAACACATTTCCATATATATATATATATATATATATATATATATATATCAGTAAATCTTTCGTTATATGAGCAGTCACGCGACAATCACAATGAAAATTTTCAAATGATATTATATATTGTCTAACCCATATTGTAAAGGCTCCAATAGTAGGGATCAACATTCCAAGTAGATATATGCAGCAATTAGGATTTACATCTACCGATTTCCCAATCTTAGCATTTTCGTACAAAATATACACGCAAGCATAATAAAATTTTTGCAAAAAACAAATTACAATAAGTAAAATACTGGGATCAACATGATCAAAGGAGGTGCTTGCCTTGCTCTTGCTTTTCTGAATATATGGTTGGTTGGTCGTCGAAATAATCCCTCGAGCAATCGACGTCTAATTCAAAAAGAGCCGAAAATGAATTAAATAACACCAATAATTCAATAGTGACCAAAATTAAATATTTTTACATATTATGGTAGTTCATGATTTTATATGAATTTAGAAATAAAAATAATTTAATTTGGAGTTTTATGCAAAAGTTATTAAGGTTTGAATTCTGTTCGGTTTGGAAAATCCAGAGAAAATAAGAAGGGAAAATTGGTCAAAGGACACTGCAAATTGACACCTTTTGCCAACGGACATCTAAAAAACGGGGTTAGGCCAGAACACACTGTAAAAAGGGGTAATTTTGCCGTAGGACACTGAGATCATTATTTTATCATTTCTGGACCAAAGGGGAGAGAGAAAGCACTTAAATTGTCAATTTTGCCCTTGTTGCCCTCACTCCCCTCTTCTCTTTCTTCTCCCCCGTTCTATTTCTTCTCCCTTGGAGCTCTCTGCCGAATGGTTATTCTCCCTTGGAGCTCTCTGCCGAATGGTGGCTACATGGCGCCACCTCTCCTGGCTCCGGCTCGGCCCAGCCACCGGTGCGCCTCGGCCCTCCATGGCGTCGCCCGTGCTCCTCCCCGCGCCCGACTCCCTCGGCCCTCCATGGCGCCGCCCGTGCTCCTTCCCGAGCCCGGCTCCCTCGGCCCTCCATGGTGCCGCCCGTGCTCCTCCCCGCGCTCGGCTCCATCGGCCCTCCATGGCGCCACCTCTCCTGCTCCCGGCTCGGCCGACGCCGCCATCTACTACTTCGGCCCAATGCCCGACGCCCACGAGCCGCCCCAAGGTGCCTCGATGAAATGGCCACAAGATCAAGGCAACAAAGAAAGCATGAGCCCGATGTTGGAATTAATCCTTCCATTAGTTTCCTTTGATTTCCGTTTTGAGTCATAGAAGTTTTAGTTTTAGCAATCGATTCGCTTTGACATAGTCTGTTTTCTAGTTTTGTTTTCTCAATTCGGATCAAATTGTACTCCGATTTGTAATCCGTTCGTTGTAGAGATTACGTTTTAGGATGTAATCCTGAGTATAAACATACGAGATATTGTCGAAGAGGTGTGCCGATTTGCACCAGAATCGCTTTTGTCGTGTTCTGCTTTTACTCGTTTGTGTCAAAGTGTAGACACTATTCACAAACTAGCAATTGCGAGTACAAGCGTAACTTCGTAGTAACTGAGTCTAAAGTGTTCTGAAGTCGAACTTCAAGAGAACATCTACGATGGAAGGATTAATTCCAACATCGCTCATGCAAAGAATTTCTCAAGTGCCACATACCGAATTTCAATTTACTGTGTTCGATTTTGCTCTAGTGCCACATACTGAAGCAAAGAATTTCTATTATAGCTTCATCTCAACTTGAATTTATAGAGCCATCTATGTGATCATCTAATCAAGAAAGCATCTATTTAATCATCTGATCAAGAAAGCATCGGTTTGATCATCTGATCAAGATTGAACAACCAATACAATATAAGTATATAACACCACTATGACTGAACTTAATAGTCCTTAATAAGTAGCTTTACCTACACATCATCAAGCTATGAAAGCATCACAACCTCAAGAAACCTCTAGCTCCATGCGCCAGCAAATTTATTGGCCGCGGCGAGCTCTCCCAGTCGCTCGCCGCCGCAAGCACCCTCCACAACACGGTCGCCGAAGATGTGCACTGTCCTCGGGTCCGGCCCACAGGACATGACGCAAGTGTGCTCCTCCTCCAACGTCTCCATCTCCTCGCGCGCCGCCTCGCGTCGACGCGCGGCGCGCCATGAGCTCTTGTTCTTGACGCCGAACTCGACGCGCGGTCGATGAAGCGGGACCGATCATCGAGTTACCGCGCCTTGACGGCTCGTGACATCGCCGCAAGAACGCCTTTTTCGCCGGTCGCCGGTGAGAGCCGGATGTGTGAGATGCGTTGCTGGAGGCGAGCGAGCGAGGGGCATCTGTGTCTTTTTTGAAATTTTCTCTCTCCCTCCAGCCCAAAAATGACATAATAATGTGCTTGGTGTCCTACGGCAAAATTACATCTTTTTACAGTGTGTTCTAGCATAACCATGTTTTTTGGATGTCCACTGGCAAATGGTGACAATTTGCAGTGCCATGTAGCCAATTTATACACTTTCTAGCAGAGAAAGTGTATTCTCGCACATGCACTATTGAGGTTTACGCTTTCTAGTAAGGAAAACGTACACTCCTCGGAACTAAAAGCATGTTTTCCATTCTCTTTTGATTTTCTTTATTAACCCGACAAGTGGGGTCCACTTGTCAGTGGCTCGGTCTATGCAACAGCAGATGGACTAAGGTCCATGTGCTTGGTCTGCTAGTTCATGGACCAAGGCCTACTGTGCACTTAAGTGCTTTGGGCCCGCCTATTAGTGTCTCATCAGTGAAACTGGGTTTAAAATGATCCTCATTAACTATTTACGACCCCACATGTTAGTGAAACACTATAGCATTTAATTATCACCTAATCATTGCTTTGTCTAAAGCGGTCGGGATTTGGCTAATTAATTGCCAAGCTACAATACGTCTTTCGTTTAGACAGCGTAGAGCAGCACGATGGTGCTTGCACCTGCCCTCACTGCCATCGCGGTGGCGCTGGCGGCGCCAGGGAATACCCAAAATGGGTTCCCTGTGCTATTGCGCACCTAAGGGTGCCGACGGCAAGGGCTGAGGTGGCTCAATGTGGCGGGCAGCGAAGTTCAGCAGAGGTGGTGGTATGGCATCAAGCCAAACACCAAACTAGCGATGCTCCCAACTAAAGATCACGCACATGAGCATCTATGGAATACTAGAAGTATACTAGAACGACGTAGAGTCAAGGAGATGGGCGGAGAAGGCTCGATGATGAAGATCAGTGGCGGCGCGAGGAGCTTCATGTGAAGAAGATGTTTAGGTGAATACGGAAGCTTCGTGAGGCTTGGAGAAGCTCGGATATGTTCTAGCGGTGCTCCTGGTGTAAGGAATTGGTAAAAGGTTCACTGAGGTGGAAATGGCGATGCAGGCGGTGCTGTCGGCTAGAGACGAGGAAAAAATGTCGATTCGGTAGTTCCTGTGGATCAGAGGTGAAATTG
Source organism: Ampelocalamus luodianensis (assembly GCA_036346255.1). Lineage (NCBI taxonomy): Eukaryota > Viridiplantae > Streptophyta > Magnoliopsida > Poales > Poaceae > Ampelocalamus > Ampelocalamus luodianensis. The sequence goes on from JAYEVH010000425.1 coordinate 168,130, forward strand.
AGTGAGGGAAAAGCTTCAAGGTGTTCTAGAATATGAGATGATGTAGATAGTGTGAAAAGCAGCCCTTCTGAACTGCCGAAACAATGGTGGTGGTGCACGGCCGAAAATTGAGCTCATGCTCTTCGGTGTTTAGGCTCGTGTGAGGAGGAGAAAAGGAGAGGGAAAGTGCGGAGTGAAGGGATACGAGTAGGCTATGATAGTAATAATTCAAAAATCTACTACGTAAATCAGGAAGCCAAGCAAGTAGATGATCACAGATCATTACCACTAGATGCACAGTGTAGCGGAAGAAGAGTTGCAGTAGCCTAGTCCAACAAAGAGCGCGTCGATGAAGTGGTCGTAGTCCATCGTCCAACGTCCTCGCAAGTCGATCGTCTCCTCCAACAACCTTTGAAGTTCCTTCTGAATAATGCGGATTGTCCTCAAGCACAACAGCAACCGCAGCAGCACCTTTACGGTATCCACACATCCAGGGTAGGAACAACCGAACGCCGGTGTGCTAGCACCAAGTCGCACGGTGGGGCTCTCTCGGGGAGATGGCAGATAGGGTTTTGATGGAGCAACTCATGTCTCTCGCATGTCTCCCAATAGCCTCAAGCATCATATAATGCCTATGACGGATCCTATTTGAACATGTTTTGTTCCAACCTGTTAAGTGCGTGGCCCTGTAGGTTAATATGTAGTTCAGTTGTGACTCAGAAACACTTTCCGACCACGAGTCGTTAGCAGTTCCTGGTAGGACATAACAATTCCGGAATACACACAAATTATATCGGACAAACCTTAATGCAATATGATCTATGATTAGGTCCTCATAACTTATGACTAGGTCCTATCCCTATACGATCGGTTCGTATTTGGTCATGACCAGTTTGTAACTCCTTACGATCAGGTTTCGACCACTCTGTGATTATGTTCGAATAGTCTACGACCAGCTCGTATCTCTATACGACTAGTTCGTAATTGATCAAACTAAGTGACCTACTCATGCATTCTCCTTTTTCTCACGATATCTGGTTTGAACTCCAGGTGAGATATTTTTTATGCATGGACTGTTCAATACTTTCTCGATCGCGTGTCGGATAACCTTCTGTGGTCGAACTCTTCGACCACTAGTGGTATGGCCATGCACTTTCTTTATCCGACCACTTCAAGGGGCCCCAGAGATATCTCTCCTATTATGTTAGGAGGGGCAAATCCCATATTCGACCAGTCACATCCCTCTGCATGTTTCATAGTATACCCAAAAGCTACCTTTATAACGACCTAGTTATGAGTAGCATTTTGTAACCCCTAAGAGTGCTATTACACATGTAGGGAACCATGTTGATCTTAGGTCTAAGGAATATACATCATCATTGCTTGAGATCAACTAATGACACATAGAATCATAACAATCTCAGTAGTGTCTCAAGGTGGGTCTATCCAACCCTATGTTCTCTAACATTTATTCACACTATTGATTTGATATCCATATATCCATGACCGTGAAACATGATCATCAATCAATACATGTCTTTGGTCGAGAGTCACCGGTGTTCCAACCAAAGGACATTCGACCAAGGATACCATTTAGAATGACATCATATAAGGTAAAGAGCTTAACCAACAAGTCACATACTTGTTAATCTTTATAACCAATGATTCATTCAAGGAACAAAATAACATTTATTTAACTCATAAACATAGATGTGATACAATCATCTCTATGATTACCTTTAGGGCATATCACCAACAGTCTACCACTTGCACTACAGTCAATTATACGGATATCGAATACCTATAGCTCTTGTCCGCACCTCATGCTTAGGTTGTGGGAGAGGCTTTGCAAACGGATCAGCATTATTCAAATCTGTGTGCACTTTGCATATCTTCACATCACCTCTTTCTACAATCTCACAAATAATGTGATATCGTCGAAGTATGTGTTTGGACTTTTGATGTGATCTAGGCTTCTCAGCTTGTGCAATGGCTCCACTATTATCACAATAGAGATCTATTGGACTGGAAGCACTTGAAACCACACCCAGTTCATTAATAAATTTTCTATTCTATACGGCCTCTTTTGTAGCTTCCAAAGCTACAATGTACTTAGCCTCTGTTGTAGAATCAGCAATCATTCCTTGCTTGGAACTTTTTCAGCCCACTTCTCCTCCATTAAGACAAAAGACAAACCTAGACTGCGATCTAAAATCATCCTTGTCAGTTTGGAAGCTAGCATCGGTATAACCATTTATGACCAGCTCTTCCTCACCCCCATAAACAAGGAATGCATCCTTAGTGCTTCTCAAGTACTTAAGGATATTCTTGACTGTAATCCAGTGACCTTTGTCTAGATCTGACTGATATCTGCTTGTAACACTTAGAGCATACGACATATCTGGTCGTGTGCACAACATGGCATACGTGATATATCCTATAGCCGAAGCATATGGGATTCTACTAATTTTGTCTCACTCATTAGTGGTCGTAGGGCACTCACTCTTGCTAAGATTAATACCATGTGACATGAGCAAGAAATCTTTCTTGGAATCTTGCAAGTTGAACCGTTTCAACACCTTGTCACTGTACACATCTTGGCTTAATCCAATTAGCCTCTTAGATCTATATCTATTGTAATACCCCAAGTCTATTTAAGTGAAAAGAAAGAATTAGAGAAAAGGACCAACTAGAAAAAAAATAGAATTAACAGAGGATTAGAGGGGTTTCTACAATTATTCGACAACCTGGGCCTCGTGCTTTGGCCTAGGAGGCCCGGAGGGCCACCACCAATAAAAGGAGGGGGAAACCCTAGGGTGTTATTGTAGCACGGCGTGCTACAAGAGACGCCATCGCAACAGCACTACCCGATGAAGCGAGAGTCGCCCGCCTCCTTGCGCCGTCTCCTTCAGGTGCTGCCGACCAAGAAGAAGAAGAAGAGGAAGAGGGAGAGGACCTTCTTCGTAGGGGTGGTTCATCGTCTCCCTGCGATTCTTCAAGGGTAACCTCAATTCCCCTTTGATTCGATGCGTTTTTGGATAGTTAATCAAGATCGGTAAATATGGTATGCTCAGGATAGATTTCATTATACAGTCATTTTGATGTAGTTAAGTCCGGATTCTGTTCTGGGAATCTCCTATATTAATGTAGAGGACGTCAATAGCTTTCGATGAAGTACTAGATCGCATTATTTGGACCTCTGTAGCAGAAGTTATGAATTTATTAGTGTGACTGTTCTGCGAATCTGTTAGTACTCTGACAGGTTTTAGTAATCTGACTTGAGCAATCAGTTAAAGGGAAAATTAGAGGAGCGCAGTCTAACGAAAGTTGTAGATAATTGTCGTAGCTTTCAGGGAAGCCCAAGAACTCGAAATGTGGACAAACGAGCTGAAAGTTATGGTAGTTTTAGTGTACTGTCCAGAGAACCTGACGTGAAATCGATGTTTTGTTAATTAGCATGATAGGGATAATAGATGGCCGAATCAGGAAGACCCACCAACTAGGTTTAGTTGGGGAAATTTAGAACCTTTCAATGAAGTCTAAGAACACTTCATTTGGACCCCTGTACTAAAAGATATGAATTTTAGAATGCGACTGTCCACAGAGGGGACAGAACAATATCTAGAAATTGGAGTTGCATTCGCGTTAAAAGAACCATTGCAAGTTCGTATTTGCTTTTGTAGTTTGTGTGCTACATTACTATTGTCTTAGTATGCTTGTAAATGGATTTTAGGTGGGGGATTGGTCCCGGAGGCAGCACCCTCTTCACATCCTCCGTTCCCACGCGGTTAAGGCAAATACTCTGTTTGATAGAGTAATTATGAATTGTTTGACAGTGAGTGCTAGCATTTTGATACATATTAGCTATGCTTGGTTGATAGTGTGATATGTTGATTAAAGATGGTAAATGCTTATGTATGATGTTGATGTTGTTCATGATTACTGTGAAATTGTAATTGTTCATGTGCACCACGAGAGCATACATAAGACTTGGTCACGTGGTGACCAGGTATGCATATTCAAGGTCCCCGTCATGTAGATGACGGGCTTGAGGTCCCCACATTCGTGGAATGTGGGCATTGAAAAGAGGTCCCTATCAGGAAAACGATGGGTTTTTGGTCCCCACATTTGTGGAGTGTGGGCTTGAGGTCCCCTTTACTTGTGGAGTATTGGGCATGGTATGCGGCGACGGTTGCATATCTCGCATTACCGGTAAAATACAAAAAGGAGTGGAAGAGAAAAGATGCATTGCATATTTGCATTCATACATCATGAGCTATATTTCCGAGTAAAGCTTTGGGTTTGAATGTTGTTGCTGTAATTGTGAGGTTAATGATTCTTTTTGGTACTTGCTGTGTCTTTAGGCTCACTCTTGCTTTTGTCGTATTTTAGGTACCTTTTGCAAGAACAATATGCATGGGAGGGAGTAGACTTGAGTTGGAGTCACACACTACCACACATCTTTACAAGTTGATTAATTCTTTTAGATTGTCCATTAATAATTAAACGAACTGCTTAAGAAATGATCATGGTTAGGCCTTATGCATCGAGGTTCTTTGTAATAATGATGAGAAACGTGCATATTTTGGATATCCTTGAATATGTCCTAGTTGTTTAGCCTGTTTCTAATGCTTAGTGATGATGTTGGATGTTGGAATATTTATTTATGATATTCTTTATCTATTGGAACCTCCGTATAGTTAACTATACAAAGGAGGTTCTGCCGAAATTTGATAAATTGTCCTAGGTTATATTTGTTTAATGATTCTTCGGTAGCATTCCAGGCTCATGTTGGGCTAGGGTGTTACATCCTTATACCAAGAATATATACTGTACCTTCTAAATCTTTCAGAGAGAAACTCTTTCTCAATAAAGTTTTAATGATTCAAGCATAGGAATATCGTTTCCGACCAGTAGTATGTCATCCACATATAATATCAGAAACACAAGTTTGCTCTCACTAACCTTCTTGTAAATACAAGGTTCTTCTTCGTTCTTTATGAAGTCAAACCCTTTGAATACTTCATCAAAACGAATGTTCCAACTTCGATATGCTTGCTTTAATCCATAAATGGATTTCTTAAGCTTGCATACCTTACTAGCTTCCTTTGGATCGACAAAACCCTCAGGCTATGTCATGTACACATCCTCACTTAGGTTTTCATTTAGGAAAGCTGTTTTGACATCCATTTGCCATATCTCATAGCCGAAATATGCAGCAATAGCTAGAATGATCCAGATAGACTTAAGCATAGCGACGGGTGAGAAGGTTTCATCATAATCAACACCTTGAATTTGTTTCAAACCCTTTGCGACCAGTCGTGCCTTATGAATGTGAATATTTCTATCTATATCTATCTTTTTCTTAAAAATCCATTTGCACTCAATGGTTGTAACACCATCAGGTGCATCAACCAAGTTCCAAACTTGATTGTCATGCATGGATGTTATCTCGGATCTGATGGCCTCCAAGCCATGACTCAGAGTCTGGGTCCACCATCGCTTCCGAATAAGTCTTAGGCTCATCATTATTTAATAATAAAACATCATGCCCATATCTTATAGGCAATTGACGTGGCCTTTTCGATCTACAAGGGGCTGATGCTTCACCTACAGGTTCAACAAGTTTTTGTTCATCCTGTAGAGGTTCCATAGGAGTTGAAACATTTTTAGATGTTTCCTGAATTTCTTCGAGTTGCACCTTGCTCCCACTAATGGCTCAAATATTCACCTCCACGATCAAATCACATAGATTTGATTGTCTTGCCAAGTTGATTTTGTACCTCATTCTGAAATTCTTTGAACTTTTCAAAGGATTCAGACTTATGCATCATTAAGTAGATATAGCCATATCTACTAAAGTCATCAGTAAAAGTTACGATGTACTGAAAATCACCTCTGGCTGAAGTTCTCATTGGTCCACATACATCCGTATGTACTAGGGCCAACAAGTCACTCGCCCTCTCACCTCTGGTCGTGAAAGGTGCTTTTGTCATCTTGCCAAGTAAACACGATTCACATGTTTCAAACGATTCAAAATCAAATGAGTTTAGAAGACTATCTTTATGGAGCTTCATCATGCGCTTCTCATTTATATAATGTAACATCCCAATTCTCAACTTGTGTTTCAAATGTTTCAAATGTAACATCTTGAAATTTTTGAACTTTTCTGTAATTCCTGTAAAGGAATTGTGGAAAATCAAAAACCTAAATCTCCCATTTGACTAATGTCATAAACTCCTTGTTGAAAATCTTGTGTTCAACTCTCTGGAAATAATCTTCCTTGGTTGAGTGACCCCTCTGAAAAATTTCACAATTGTTAGAAATTGTTTGAAAATTTTACGAGGCAGTCACACCTTAACTCAGAACCTTGCAAAATTTCTAGAAAAAAATGCTCTACATAAAAACCTCGGAAAATTTTACCCGAGGTCAATCCTAAAGTCAGCAAGCTCCTGTAAAATTTTTAGAATTTTTGGAGTTAGTTTGCTACATCAAAATATCCCTCAAAGTTTTAGCTGTTTTTCAAAACCCTAGTCAGGTCCTGTTGGGTTCGAGTCGGACCCGAGCCACTTGACTTGGTCCAACCACCTAACTACACTCGGGCTCGAGCCACTTGGGCGCGTGTGCGGTGGACCGTTGGATGTCAATCAAACGATCGTGATCGCTTGTGCCGTTTGTGTAGGGATACGGGTAGGCTACTCTAGCAACAATTCAAAAATTTCTACCACGTAAACTAGGATGCCAAGCAAGATAGATGATCACAGATCATTACCACCAGACGCGCAGTGCAGCAGAAGTAGAGTCGGAGCAGCCTAGTCCGACGATCAATGCGCCGATGTAGTGGTCGTAGATGATCGTCCAACGTCCTCGTAATCGATCGTCTCCTCCAGAAACCTCCGCAGTTCCTTGTGAAGATCGCGGACCGTCCTTGTAATACCCCAAATGTATTCGAGAGAGAAGAAATAAATTAGAGACAAGAACCAATTAGAAAAGTGTTTTAACAGGAGATTAGAGGGGAATTTACGCATAATTTCGACAACTTGGGCTATGGGCTTCCAGCCCACAGCATTTAGGCCCATGAGGGGCTGGCTACTAATAAAAAGAGGAAGGAAACCCTAGAAGTGGTACTGTAGCATGGTGTGCTACAAGCATTCGCCGCCCCTTCAAGATCAGTGAGCAGTAGAGCCACCCCAATTGGAGGAAGAAGCGATCACCTGGGAGATCGATTGGCCAAGAAGAAGGAGATCGCTGGAGGTGCCCGGCTGTTGGAGGAGGAAGAAGGTGAGGGGAACAGGACCATCTTTGGGGGGAGAGTTAGCTGGTGGGTGCTCATCATGCCCGGCAATCGGATCTTCAAGGGTAACCTCGTTTTCCCCTTGTTTAGATGTTTTAGCGCTTAATTGTTCTATGTCGGTAATTTTGTCGCCTAAGAGCAGATAGTGTTAGAGGGACGTTTTGGTGGGTAGATCTTGACCGTTCAAGACCTCCCCAGGGAGATCTGAGCTGTCCAAGACCTCGTCTCTATTACATCTTATCGCCTAGGACCTCTCTCGGTGAGATCTTAGCCGTTCGGGACCTCCCCCTTGAAATCTTGACCGTCTAGGACCTCCTCTTGTAGATCTAACTTTAGGACCTCCCCGTGTTGACCTGGACCGTCAGATCTAGATCTAACGGGCTAGACTTCCTCGGCGCGTTTAGAGTTCTAAACGTTCCAATCCACTTTTACCATTTATTTCTAGATCTGCGGTTCAGATCTCGTCAACTTTCGGACCTCCGAATGTGACCCTGATCTAAGCCTTTCCCTTTTAGATCCATGGCCCAGATTTGGTGAGCCATTCGGGAAGTCCGAATGTTCCATCTCTTGTGAACTGTTGGATCTAATCCAACGGTGGGCACTGTTAGCTTCGCGCGGGTTGCGCGCGCGGCTGAGATTCAGTGCGCGTGGGCCGTGGGATTCAATATCGTTGGTCCACGTTTGTCCACGTCTTTTCCATTGAGTTAAGTTTGTTTAATTTTCCGGTAAGCTTTTATTTGTCAACTGAAAATAGTATTAAACTTCAAAACTTCATAACTAGTTCATTCTAACTCCAATTTAGATGATTCAAATTGTGTTATATTTCTGTTTAACTGAACTTTAATCTAAAAATGTGTTTAGACACTATTCTATACCAGAAAATTATGTAGAAATTATAAAAATTCATTAAAATTAGAAAAATGCTTAAGTAATTCTTTGTAACTCAAAATTTAGTAAACTAAAATGTGTTAAACTCCTCTGTTAATATGCTTGAGTATAGAGTAGGTTTTAATGATGTTCTTGCCCTTGAAATTAACCGTGTGCTACTTTCACCACTTATAAAAATTATAAGCGATTCAATTTAACTCCAAATGAAGTGAACCCAATTTTGCTGTTCTTAGGATGCCATGTTCTGCCTACTATAAAAATTTTATGTTCAGAAACTTTCTGAAAAATTATGCCATGAACAGTAACAGAAAACAATATAATTTGAATTTACCAGTTGAAAGAAATTGTTTAGGCCATAAATTTTGCGTGCTTAGTCCAAATTGGTTGATTCTTATTGCTAAATTCATTTAAAATCATGCTCTTCCTGCTGTGTAAATTTCATGGATTTTGGAGCACTTTGGGTTTTGAGTTTCTTTCGGTGTTTGTCCTTTTTATTGGATTTTCTCGTTCTTGCGATAGGTTCCGAAGAAATTGTTGATTGTGGGAGCGATCCTCTGCAGCAAGAAAGTGATCTCCAACAAGGCAAGCAGATGTAGCATCATTTGATCATATTGCTCCTATTATTTTCAAAGTCTAATATCTTATTTGCAAAGTCTATGTATGCATTGCTATTTTGTTATTAAACTATCGTCGATTAGTTGACCCATTAGATGCATACTCTGTAGACAAAAGTTTATCCTCTACTACTGAGCCAAGGATTATCTCGCTGTGATTTAGGGTTAGTTGGATGAGCCCTTGTCACTTAGTAGTTCTGAGTTAATGTTGCTTAGTCATGCTTAGCTACCGGTAGATTTGGGCGGTTGTCGACTTAGTCGATGACCTTGATCACACACAAAATTTATTATGGCTTCATGCCCAGCTTGTTGTACCTTGTTATTTGAGAAACTAAAACTAAAAATAAAATATTTTAGACTTGGGCACAATGGTAAGATGGTGTGGTTTTGGGTGTGAATGGTTGGTGCCCGAGTCAACAAGGACCGAACATCTTGTGTCACACTATCCAAGCATTTTTGCGTGTTAATCACACTAGAGGGAAATGGAACCTCTCTTGACTTAGTACTTTGGGGGGTGTTAATTAATGAGTCGCATGGTGGGTTTTATATTTGATTATATGCAACATGGGACAAGGAAAGGAGGGGAGCACCCGAAGTTGCTTAGGCTGGGCCAGTGCATCCTACTCCACGTATGGGTCCTTGTAACCCCCATACGTGCGGCTCTTAATTAGCATTATCCATTGGAAATGTCTCGTAGGACTTAGCCGTGCGGTATACCCAAGGAAATGTGCTTAATAGCTTGGCAAAAGCGATCTGAAGTGTGGGTGTAATACCCCAAATGTATTCGAGAGAAGAAATAAATTAGAGACAAGGACCAATTAGAAAAGTGTTTTAACAGAGATTAGAGGGGATTTACGATAATTTCGACAACTTGGGCTATGGGCTTCCACCTGACATTTAAGCCCATGAGGGGGCTACCAATAAAAAAGGAAGGAAACCCTAGAAGTGAATGCTGTAGTATGGCGTGCTCAAGATCGCCGCACGCTTCTCTGAGATCGTGAGCATGAGCCACCCCAATTGGAGGAAGAAGGCAATCACCGGGAGATCGATTGGCCAAGAAGAAGGAGATCGTTGGAGGTGCCCGGCTGTTGGAGGAGGAAGAAGGTGAGGGGAACAGGACCATCTTTGGGGAGAGTTGGCTGGTGGGTGCTCATCGTGCACGGCAATCGGTTCTTCAAGGGTAACCTCGTTTTCCCTTGTTTAGATGTTTTAGCGCTTAATTGTTCTATGTCGGTAATTCTGTCGCCTAAGGGCAGATAGTGTTAGAGGGACGTTTTGATATAGTTACATGTGGGTTCAGTCTCGGACGTCTCCTAGGAAGTTGTAGAGGACGTCAATATCTTTCAATTAAGGGCTAGAACGTAATTTTTGGACCTCTGTAGCAAAAGTTATGAATTTAATGGTGCGGCTGTTCTGCAACCCTGTCAGTTTCTGGACAGGTTTTAGTAATTTTACCTTTGCGATCAGTTAAAAAGATAATTAGAGGATCTAAGTATAACGAAAGTTATAGATAATTGTCGTAGCTTTCAGGGAAGTACAAGAACGCAAAATTTAGATGAACGAGCTGAACGTTATGATAGTTTTAGTGCTCTGTCCAGAAAGTCTGATGTGAAATCGATGTTTTGTTAATCAGCTTAAAAGTGATTTTAGATGGCCGAATCAGGGAGGCTCACCAACTAGGTTTAGTTGGGAAATTTGATTACCTTTCAATGAAGTCCCAGAACAACTAATTTGGGCCACTTTACGGAAAGATATGAATTTTAGAACTTGACTGTTCACGAGGGCGATTCGAAGATTTAGGAAAGTGGGGTCGGGATCGCGTTGCAATCGCTACTTGATGTGTTCGCTTATATAATTCATGTTTTTCGTTGTTGTGGTCTTAGTTTATATTCTTAATGTATTAGGTGGGGATTGGTACCGAGGCAGACCGTCTTCACGTCCTCCATTCTCACGCGGTTAAGGCAAGTGCATTGTTTGATCCGTGGTTGTGATTGATTGGTCATGTTTGTGTGCTTTTTCGATATGTGATAGCATAGTGAGATTGTTGGCATGATGTTGGTCTAAGATTGGTGGATGCTACAAATATGTTTATGCTCTATTGTCGTATGATGTTATCGTCTTGTGGTAATTTGATGATGATTAAATGATGAGCATGTGCATATTGAGATCATGTTGAGGCTTGGTCACGTGGTGACCAAGTATGTTTTCCTTTGAGATCCCCGTCATGAATGTGACGGGCCCGAGATCCCCACACTCGTGGATTGTGGGCTTGAGGTCCCCATTACTTATGAGTAATGGGCAATTGGTCCCTGTGCTTGCGAGCACGGGCATGGGTATGCGCGCGGTTGCATACTTTGCATTACCGGTAAAATGCAAAAGAGATAAAGAAAGGATCCTTGAGCATTGCATTTGCATGTGAGATGTTCTATTGTTGCATTTCTAGCTTTGGATGCTGATGTTATAATTGTTAATATGTACTTGCTGAGTCCTGTGAGCTCACTCTTGCTTTTATTGTTGTTTTAGGTACTCGATCCAAGAACGACATGCATGGGGAAATAGATTGATAGTCACACACTCACATCATGAACCAAATAAAGATGAATAAACTTGATTGATGTTTCCTATTCTCGGGCGAGTTGCTCAAAGATTTATTATGTTTTATCTCATGCATGGGTTAAGTGTAATAATGATGAGTAGTGGAACTTTATACTTCTCTAGTTATGTTAGACACTTAGCATGATTTGATTATCTATTGAGGATTAGAGTTGATGGCTTGATTATTTGTGATTTACTTGTCTGTTGAAATCCCCCGTGTAATTTTTTACAGGGGAGGTTCTGCTGAAATTTATTAAAATTACCTTGGTTAGAGTTATTTAAGGTTAGTTCAGTAGCATTCCGGGCTCATGTCGGGCTGGGGTGTTACAGTGGGTACATTGGTACACCCCTGTAGGGTTTTGAACTATTCGAATAGCCTCGTCCTAGGTTATGGACACGCTTGGTTAGGTTTTGCAAGAGTTGACTATAACCTTTTAACTAAAAACTTGAACTTGGGCGATACGAATTGGGAATTCGTACTATGTTGTGGTTGCTATTGGGTTAGTCACCTCTAGGTTGTTATTTATGCTACTTATTGTTGTCTCGCTGTTATTTCAACAATTAAAAATAGATTTGATAAATTGCCCTCGATCTATTACATTATTGCAAATAAAAATTGCTTTATGCGTCCAATGAACCATATCACCATCTCCTTTGTTTCAGCTTGCATGTAGCTATGTATAGGCTTGTTACTCGTAAGTCTGGCGAGTACATTTTTGTACTCAACTGCATTGCTTTATTGTTGCAGAGGAGGAAGTGGATCCCCAAGGGATCGACTTCTGTGAGTTTTGCTGTGGTGGGTGCGACTAGCTTGGCGGCCTAGTCGGATGCCTTGTGGGTTATGGCTAACAGGTTGGATTTTGTTATTGCCATCTTATGGCGCTTTTGCTTCCACTGTCATTTATGTTACTTTGTTGTCATTTGGCCGGTCGGCTCTTTTGTAATAACTCTATCTTAAGTATGTCTTTTTCTAGACCTGGTATTGTAAGTTGTATGGAAATGATGCATGATTTTGTAAAGATGTATGTGTGCTGCAATTCTGAGAAGCACATGTCCATCCAGGCTTAGGATATTTAATTGGTAATACTAGAACCAGTTGGAGGTTAATTCCATAACTAATCTTGAGGGTAAGGCTAATAGTGAAATGCCAATAGCTAATGCAGCAACTCTTGCTCCATTGTCCACTTGAAGATCAACATCTCCTCTTACCAAACTTCTACTCCTTATCAGTCCCCGTATCGAATTGCAAATATGAGCAACCGATCCAGTATCAAATACCCAAGAACTGGTCGGGGAAGTGGCAATATTACCTGAACTAGAAGTCTTACTTCCTTTGTTCTTTTTCATTTCTGCCATGTTCTTCTTGCAATTTCTCTTCAGGTGCCCAGTATCATGACAATGGTAACATTCTGTGAGGCTTAGGACCCTTGAGCTTCTTAAGCTTAGCCTTTAGACTCTTAATCTCATCTTGAGTCTTTCTTTTTTCCTTTTCCCTTTCCCTTTGACTTACCCTTCTTCTTGAGGCTAGTAGTCTTTTGAACAATCATCACATGATTAGAACTTTTCTTCATGCTCTCCTCAGCACCCTTAAGCATGCCATGTAACTCAGTCATTGACTTCTCCATGTCATTCATATGAAAATTCAATACTCAAACCTCGCAAGGAGCGATTGGAGAATCACATCAGTAGCCAACTCTTGACTAAGGGGAAAACCAAGCTTTTCCAAGCTCTCAATGAGACCAATCATTTTGTTTACATGAGGACTGACTAGGTTACCTTCTGACAGCCTACAAGAAAACAATGACTTAGATGTATTAAACCTCTCTGCCATTGCTTGATCCTGAAATATACCCTTCAGACTCACAATCATATTGTAAGCATTCGTGGTCTTATATTACTTCTGAAGCTCAGAGTTTATAGTAGCAAGCATTAGATAGTGCATATCGACTCCGTCATTGCAATGCTTCTCATAAGCATTTTTTTCAGCATGAGGAGCATCAGCACTTGGTTCCTCGGGATAGAGACACTCTAGAATATATTCCTTCTTTTCTTGTTTAAGAATAATTATTAGATTACGAAACTAGTTAATGAAGTTTGAACCATTCAACTTTTCCTTTTCAAGAATAGATCACAAATTAAAGGTAGGTGCAGAAGAAGTAGTAGGTGCCATGATCTACAATAGAAATATATGCAAAGATTTAGCACTATGTTTATGTAAAATCTTCTATTAGACATTCATGTTGATGGTTATGTTCGACAAACTCGTGTCACCATACGGCTAGTCCGTATCTAGTCATATATCCATACGACTAGTGTGAACCTGGTCGTATCCCTATACAACTAGTTCATACTTGGTCGAACTTAATCATTAACAGTCAACAAAAGATACTCCCACTAAATGTTCTAAACCATGTTTCCCTCTAACATCATTTACTGAGTTCAAGATCCAAATGTCAACAAGTCCTAGTGAGCTTTGGCATCACTGCTAGAAACTTAGTGATTTAAGGTAGGCAACCCTTTGCCAATCATATCACATATGATTCTTGTTTGTTCGGCAGCATCTCTATACCCCGACGACCAACATTAGGCCCCAAGGCCCAAAACCGTTTTGATAGCCTTGTTAAGTCAAACCAATACTATGTATGTGGGTGTTTGACACCAACCCCATCTTATTAAGATAGTTAATAGCACCCTACTATGGTAGACCTGCCATCTAATGATCAAAATCGTGATAGGCGCAGCAATTGGAAAGGTATCAATTTTACTTAATTTTTCTTGAGGGATACTACTCTATCATGTTAAAACATCCTATGATAAAACATGATCAAATAGCATAACACGAATAAACACAAACATTCACATATAATCAAATTAAACTGTGAAATAGTATGGCCCTTAATATGTCGATCTCCATCGGCATGCTTCCTGTTCTCCGACCACCATGCTCGAAATCTCCAGCAACATTCATCTAATTAGCAATTACTCCTAAAAGCTAGTAATGAATTACATAGGATAATTTCAAGCATCACATGTTGGCACACAAGCCATTCTACAATAATATGTAGCTCGATGGCTGTAATATCCCGTTTAAAAATAAAACAAATAAGTGATTAGTACTGAAATTAAATAGAATTAGAAAAGAAAAATTCGAAGTTAGAAAGAGTATTAGAACTGGGCCTTGCCCATAGCTTTGGCCCAACGAGGAACCACTTAAAAGGGGAGGCAAACCCTAGCCCTACATTGTAGTGGAGTATCTTGAGCACGACACTACAGTAGCGCCATGCCGTAGCACCTCCTCCCATGGCAGCCCCTCCTCATGGCAGCTCCTCCACCGGCGCCTCCTGTGCCGACTCTCCCGGTGCACGACTCCCCGCCGCCGGCCATGGGAGGAGGAAGGAGGTGAGTAGAGGAGGCCGTCTTGGGGGGTGGAGATCGTCGCCGTCTACGTCGTTCGTCAAGGGTAACCGCTGTCCCATCGTCTAGATGTTTAATTGTTGTTTTTCTAGCAATGTCGGGTTTAGATCGCGTTCTGTCCAGATTAGTGTGTGGCTGTTTTCGTATCCTTAGAAGCAGAATCTGGAGACCCCATCTCCTAGAGATATGTGGGGTTTGTTCTTAGGTTTAAGTGGCCGCCAAGAACGCCCAAATCCGATTAACAGTTAGAAAGTTATGATTTGTTTAGTGCTGCTGTCCCAAAATCCTGACGAGAATCTGCAGTTAACTTGTTAATTAAGTAAGAATTTGATAAGTGCCGAATTGGAACTTGGGATCTCCTAGAGAGTTGTAGGATATCTCGTTATCTTTCATTGCTGACAAGAATAACGTCATTTGGACCTCTGTAGCAAAAGTTATGATTTTATTCTTATTGGGTCTATGCTGTGGAATGGTTGCTGGTTTGACAGGTTTTAGTCTTTCGACCTAAGCGTATATTTAGAGGACAAATCAGAGGGTCTCGCCATAACGAAAAATGTAGATAATCCTTCCATCTTTCAGGAAAAGTAAAGATCATGAAATTCGGATGAATGTATAGAAAGTTATGATAGTTTTATTGTTGCTGTCCAGAGACCCGACGCAAAAATTGATGCTTTGTTGAATGGCTTGGTAGGGATAGTAAAGGGCCGAATCAGAGAACCTCACCAACTAGGTTTAGAAGGGGAATTCAATAACCTTTTCAGAATGTCCAAGATCACTTCATTTGGATTTCTGTACAAGAAGTTATGATTTTTTCGAAGGGGGCTATTCTCTGGAAAGGAAATCTGGCAGCCGATAATAGAGTCGGGGATCGCGTCGAGTGGACGATGAGTTCATTTGTGATTACAGTTTTGTTATTAGACCTACATGGTAGCCTTAGCATGTCTCATTTATATGTCCGGTGTGGGTTTGGCTCGGGAGCAGTACCTTATCCTCGACATCCACCTTCGCGCAGTTGAGGCAAGTACAATTTTAGTAGACAGATGTTGAATGAATGTTGAATTGATTGTTTGTGGTGAATGTCGTTGTTTAGTTAGTTTGAGTATGGAAGTGGCTTATATATGATCCTGTTACCTGAAATGCATCTCTATGATGAAGTATGCTTATGAATGTTTTGTTACTGTATTGCAAGTGCATTAAGGAATAGCATTGAACTTATTGAGTGCAGTCTTGTGTTATATTAGATAATGTTTGGTGTGAACCATGAATCTTTGCTGCGATGTGAAAATTATAGTTCGTGTGTAGTGGTGCATATGTTATATACTACGCATTGATGTTGGAAAAGTATGATACCTAAGGATGAGAAAGTTGTATTATGAATAGTCTACTTGTATGCCATGAAGATGTGAATGCATTTGTTCATTTATTGTTCTTATTGAAATTGCATACACGCATCATGTTGGCATTTGTGGGCTCGGTCACGAGTTGACCATGCTATTGTTGAGATCCCGTCATAATGATGACGGGCAAAGATCCCCATGCTCGTGGAGCATGGGCCAGATCCCACATTGGTGGTATGTGGGCAATTGGTCCCTGTGCTAGAAGGCACAGGCATGGGTGTGCATTGACGGATGCACACTCCGCATTACAGGATAAAGTGAAAGTTGAGCATACTACATAGCATGTGCATGGTTTATCCTAAATGTTGTGAAGTGTATTGAGTTTGTTGAATTACCATTAAGAATGTTGTCTTTGATTATAGTGTACTTGCTGAGTCATCGAACTCACCCTTGTTGTTGTTGTTTGTTTAGGTACCTCTCAAAAAGGCGCGACATGCATGGGAGGGCATAGTTATAGTTTTGAAGCCTCGCCACGAACATTGAGATTATAATTCAATAAAGTTAATCATGCTTAAATAACTGAATAAAGCGCTTAAGGGCTTCTCTTTCTTTGGTTATGCCTTATGTTGGATTTGTGTAATAGCGTTGATTAGCATAATATGGATGTCTTTATGATTATGTTTTGAATTGGAAGACTGGTTAATTGATTATTGTTATTGTTTCTTATGCGAACCTCAGGTATGATTATTTATACAAAGGAGGTTCTCACAAATTTTTGTAAAGTGCCTTAGAATTAATTTGTTTTATGCTATTATGGTAGCATTCCGTGCTCATGATGGGTGGGGTGTTCTGATTGGTATCGAGCGGGCTTTAGGTCCGTGGTAGTTGAAATATTAAATTGACACACTGCGTGTACGCAGATAGGTGGGTTGGGTTTTGCATTGCATATACGCTTCGTTATGTTGTATTGTTGATCTCTGTTATGATCGGATATATCTATAGTATTATACCAAGGTTATTAGGTGTGGGATAACCCATGTTGAGAGATTGGGGTCGTGGTTGTGGTACAGGCTTTACCAGGCTACACTACCGCTCATAGTAGGGTAATAGTGAGTATCTTTGGAGAGGTTGTTCTCTTTCCTAATTTTGATTTGGTCTACTCTGGTTCAATCGTGCTTGGTGAATTTCTCTTGGATTAGTAGTTCCTTCCGGTTGATGCGTTTCCACCGATTTAATTTGACCCTTTAAAGCAAGCCTTGTTCTTCCAACCGTTGAGCCGCTTGCGGTTGATGGGTTTCAATTGGTTTATAATTGTTTTATAGAGCAAATGTTGTCTTTTCGACACTTGAGCTATTCTTGCTATTTGTGAATGTCGTCATTGGAAATTTTGTTCCTTATTATGAGAGTTCTACCTTCTTGTTGGCACACTTGACCCATTTATTCGCTTGGCAATGCGGGTAATGAAAGTTTTTTGTTGCAAGTTCCTTAACTCGTGAAACCTTTGGCTTATGTATTTCTCTTGGATTATTTGAGTGATTAAGTTCTATGCCTCTTTTCCTAAAAAAAAAAAGTTAAAACTCATTGCGGTGTCTTGTTGTGATTAAATGGGAGGTGGTAATCATCTAGATTAATTGTTATAGCATAAATTATCAAGAAGGGACATTTCGTGGAGCATAATTGGTTTTAACCTGAGCTTTGTAATTGAAGTTGATTAAGTGGATCTTTGTCTTTTAGTAGTTCTTGATGAACTGTGAGTAAAGGTATGCTTACACCTACTAGGAATCCGAGATTTATTAAAAAAATGTGAGGTATTGATGATCTTACATAATCACAAGATTGAAACCTACGTATATCGGATTAGAGGAATGTTGAGGTAGTACTCTGTGGCCGGTGATTAAAGGAGATGGTGTTATTAAATCTTTAGTTAAACCCTAAGTATATAGTGGAATGTTGACTTTGTGTTCATAAATGGATAGGTGATGGTAAGCAGCAGAGGGCCCTATGAGCATACGTGATGAATACCATTGTCAATTGTTAGTGATAGATGAAGTGTGTGTTGAGAAGCACTAATAGTTGGATGGATAAATGATAAGTGATATCTAAAATCGTGTTTTGCGAAATTGTTATTTGATAAGCATGATGTTGTTGAAAGAGGTTTAGTTTAACCATATGGGTTGTATTTCTTTTGGAGAGGTTGAAGATGGGATCAGAGGCTCGGATGACTTTCACTAAGAGTGTATTATTTTGTTGTTAATGTGATTGTCAATAAGGGATTATGAAGATAATAGTGAATGTTTTGTATGAAGGGATTGGATCGCTTGCCTGACACGGATTAGGTGAAAATGTAACACCCTGGCTATCCGGAAGCCAAGATGTCACCTAATACATCTAACATACATCCATAATGCGGAAGAACTTGAAACAAGTATATCAACTAAAGACAGCATTAAGATAAACAGGACATGGTGAAGGTATCCTTCCTTCACCTTCTAAGTTATTTAATACTGAACATCAATAAAGAAGGTTCACACGCAGTAATAAATCAACATCCAGGTGGAGAAGGTATCCTTCCTTCTCCAATTATAATTTAATTATTACAGTTCATCGTTAACGAATGAAATATGGAACTAAAATTTAGACTTGAACATGAATTTGATGTTGTGAACAAGTAGTGCGTGTCTACTCCCTCCCAAGAGCCAACATCAGGGGTTACCTAAAATAAACAAACAACGCAAGAGTGAGTCCATGACTCAGCAAGTACAGTTATCAATAAGACAATCATTCAATATGAATAAGACAAACTCATCATCAGGTTCCATCACATCACAACTGATTACAAATGAAAACATGATATGAATGCTCAAAATCAAAGGAATGGACTGCACACATGCATATACCGGTATAGCCAGTGAAACACCCGTCGGTGTTCACTCAAGCCCACATCTTAACAAAAATGCGGGGATCCACTTCCCGTATGAAGAACGTTTCATACGGTGTCCAACATTGCCCATCTTGGAGTTAATGGGTCTTACATGCCCATTCGGAATTAATGGGTCTTTCAAATCCACTCCGTGGACGGGACATGACAATGTCCAACACTGCCCACATTGGAATGGTGGGACTTGCAATCCACTTTCGTGGATGAAACATGCATAATGAATGCATAGAATGAAATACGAATATTGAAAGACATGATAACAAAACATGGATTCAACACATATGAAAGAACATAGACAATCCATCTTCTCTCGTATCATACCAAATCACAAAGATGACCATATAAACATTCATCAATCACAATCATTAAGGGTGGCAATGTACTTGCCTTCCACGATGCGACGCGTTAGTCGGCAAAGGTGATACTCCTAAACCCGAGGCTTCACCTCCTAAACAAGTAAAATAATTTCAATAAAGACATAATATACCCAACACTACTAATCGATGCTAAACATCGCTTCCTCGATGACTCTAGTCATTAATACAAAACTTAAAATGAAATCAACAATTTCGACATAACTTAATTCTGACAGTAGTACGGTAATTGACATATCTATTGGTCGGAACTCGGAATGAGGTGAGATCAATTTCCATGGATTCTTAACTGACATATCTACAATATTCTGGTTGGGCAAAAGTTCAGATTTTGCCTCTAATAAAATTTGGCCAACGGCTCAAATCTGTTGACTGAATTAATAGACAGAAATATCGGCTAAATTAAAATATCCATAACTTTTGTTGTACAACTCCAAATTGGACGTTCTTTAACAATCTGAAAAGGTTATGAAATTATCTACAATAACCTAGTTGGCACGACATTCATATATTGTCTTTAACAAAAAGTGGCACACGGGTCAAAATTAAAGATAGAAACTGACACACAAACTGGACAGACTGACATACAATCTGGACAGTCACAAAGAAAAGTGCATAACTTTTGATCTATAAATCCAAATGAGGTGTTCTTTATCAATCCTGAAAGCTAGTGATATCACCTTCAAAAGTTGTTATGGGCAAGACCTCTGAATCACCCTCTAACTAGGCCATAAATCAACCTATACAGAGACTGCTATTTCTCGTCAGGATTCTGGATAGCAGATAATAAATCTATCATAACTTTTGACTCGAAAGTCGGAATGAGGTGATCTTGGCGGCCGCCGAAAGCTAAGAACAAGACCTACAACTCTCCAGGAGACCCAAACTCCTGATTCGGCCTCTAAAGTCACGAAACAGTCCACGCAACATACTGGACAGATTGCTATCTACAGCAGACCGACATTGATCCAAGCAATTCTATTCGTTTCCTCTCCTACGACCAAACCACCAACCCCAACCGAGATACATTACCCTTGGAGCGCCCAGGAGCACGGCGATCGAACCGTGGTGAAGATCCCGGCCTCCTTGATCTGAACCCTGCGAAACACCACCAAAACTACGCGGAAGGCCGCAACGAGGGCTCTACACCGAGGAAAACTCCGGGAGAAGGGGCGCGACTCGGGACCTTGGGGCAGCACCAATGGGGAGGAGGAAGGCGGCACCCTGCTGGAGGTGGCGCACAAGAAGGAGGAAGGTGAAAGTGGCGGTGCACAAGGGGAGAGGTGGAAGGGGTGGGAGCTAGGGTTTCAGCCGCCCCTAAAGGCCCCTATGGCGGCCTTGGTGGGCTTGGGCCCCACGGCTGCCCCCTTGGGCTCCAAGTCAGCCCCCTTGGCCCACAAGGCCTCCTTTTGGGCTTGTTGGCCAAAGGCCCAGCCAAAACGGAAGAATCGGCGAAACGTCGAAATTGTGAATTTTAAACTCGATTTCGAACAAAACTTCCTAAATGAAAGCAGTATTACATTCTTCCCCTTAACAGATTCGACCCGAATCTAAACACACTTTAGAGAAAGAACAACCACGATCGAGAACAAACAACGGTAACCACGTACCGTTGTGAACAACACGTTAAAACTCACGCTACGAAACTCCAACTTCCCAAGTAGCATCTCCTCGGTGAAAATACCACAACACAACGACGTAACGCGGCGTCGTACTAACACTCAACCGGTACTTCGGTACACTCATCGGAGAAAACTCGAAGGTAAGATCTCACTCGATGGTCAACGGCGCAAACGAAAACTCAAACTCTGGATCTCCCAGGTACTCACCCAACACGATAACATACAAGACGTTACGTACTCCACGCATGGACCCGAGACAGTCCTGGCGATTCGCCAACTAGCGAAAACAACCCAATGTACCTTGGGTTAACCTTCCCATTGAAACCGAACCACACGACAAGCACGAAGAACACGAAACTCGTGTTCCACCTTTCAATCGAACTCTTCACTAAAGCAAGGATCACCTCCTTTAACCAGAAACACACTATCGAAACTCTTTTACCGGCAAAACATATCTGAATAAGAAAGATTCACGTCACAACTATATCGTTACCAAGCGGAGTCGAAGAGTAAAATCCGAATCGAGTTTCATCAAGAAAACCTTTCCACTTTCCAAGTGGCTATTTGCAAAAACGTCCACGAAAGCCAAAGGAGATCACTTGAATGCTCAAACCAAATACTTCTTTTGTTTTGCTGAATTGGAAAGAAGCAAACATGCCAACACAACACCAACTCACAATGCGAAGACACGATCAACAACATAAAGCTCAAATGAGTAACAAGCGCTTCAATACCCAAGGAAACATCCTTTTCTCAATTCCTCTTTTAGGAATAAAATTTCTCTCGGACATTGGAATTAATTCATCGCATACCACAGGGCTCAAACCTCTTAATTTAACATCCTCAAATTAGGCTTAAACGAAATACATCATCCACACCTTTGTGGAGAGACTCTATTGATTCCACTGAACACACTGGACCACTCCTTCAATTGATGACATTAATTTGATAGAAGGCACCAAAGCCCTCAAAACCCATGCAATCTCATCACCTCCAACTTTCAAGAATATCACATCAAAATTTTCAGACACCGCTCATGAACTACAACAAAGGGTTCTATCAACAATCATTCCACTACTCGAGAATACTCCAGTTTTCTATCTCCTCTACACACCAATCTTTGGGTGACCAAAAGTTTAGCATGAAAACAGAAAGCCCAAAGTTAACCTCAGAGACCTCTACAACGAATTCCTCTTATAACAAATAGTGAAATCATCGGATTAAATCTCTATGATCCCCACAATTCCGACATACTCACTCATTGACATCATCGAGAATCACTCATACCACATCGCGATACTTTCAATAGTGTTCTTGTATAAAATTGATTACGTTTTCCATACATTTGATAATCCCAACATTTCAACATGAACCAAGGTTACGGAACTACACTATACCATAGGTCCTACTTAGTCGGACAATATACGATTTTATCTCGAAACCAAACATTCCATCCGAATCAACTTCCCTCCAAGAGATTGAGTCAAAACCAACTCATCTTCTATTACTCCTCCAATAGTGGGTAGCAAATCTCACCCCTACAATCAATTAACCACCACCAAACAAACAACAACATACGAGTTGTAAAACTTTCTGACACAAAGCGGTTGATCCTTTCTCAAAAGAAAGAGGCGAACAAGAACAAATTTCACAACACGGGAAAATGTTACTGTTCACGGTGAGCACGAGACCAAAAGAAATAATCAGTAACGAAGATCTGGGAAAGCGAAAATTGAGTTCATAGTGGAGTGCGCATCCTCGAAAAGGAATAGCAAATAACCACCAACAAGAAGAATGACATTGCGATTGAAACTCGACAACTCTTGAGTGAAAAGAGCAAAAGTTTATGAACAATTCAAATAACCACAAGTTACAAAACTTGACTCAATTCTCAAATATTCATAATGCACTCTCTCCTTTAACACTTGTAATTAATTCTTTGACTAACATCACTTTGCCACAAAGAACAAGATGAGGTCTTTAGTCCAAACCACAAGGACTAATTAAGAACCAATAAAAATTCTTCCATACGTTATATTTATTGAGCAGTTCAACTACACAAGAAACATGAGATCCAAATAATCTCACCACCAAACTCGAAACATTTCCAATTCTGAGATTTTGCGAAAAGCAAGTAGATTATTCTCCTCTTAAAGGAACCAACATAACTTCTTTGGTTGCAACCTCGCGTTGCCAACTCAAACCAAAGAGCCTTTAGAGTTAAACCACACAAATCTCTTAAGAAGCAACAAGACAATTCAATACCTTAATTTATTTAAAATAATTTGATTACGGATGATTTAAGAGCTCAAAGAAAATATCACGAAAGCTAAACTTGAAATATTCACATCGAACGATATCACCAAGGGCGATCAAATTACTATGGGTATTAACATCAATTTCACAACAACAATTAGAAAATACTTCAAAAGACCCACGTGAAAAGAATGAGTTGATTCTTTCTCGAAAGAAGAGACAAATGAAAACGATTTTCACCAACTAGAAAACTCATCCACCACTACTTGTGAACATGGGACCAAGAGAAGAAACCAATTAAGCAATGAACTCACAGAACATAAGTGGAGTCCACAGTTGAACGCATAAGTCTCACAAGAAGAGAATATCGAACCTTAACAGATAAGAACAAATAAGTATTCAAAATCGAAACACTTGCATCACTGAAGAACCATTGCAACATTGTAACATATCGTTACTCGATAAACTTCATTTACCACATAAAGCCTGAACCCCCAAAAGATCATGAATACAAATTCGAAATTTGATCATTTAGGAAATATCACCATGGGTGATCAAATTACTCAGAATTAACCTCATTATCACATTCTTGACTATTTAATAACATCGACAACATACATAGTACCAAGAATCATCAAACTTTATTACTTCATCCTAAAACTTCCCAAAGGGAACACAAACCACAAGGTTGAAACAAATTTATCATAACAAGTTTATGCTAAGCAATAACAATATCACAAGGCACGCTAACAAAGACTACTTACGAAATTCATCTACTCAATTGTTGGTGTTGCTCAACACTTTCTTCAGCGCTCATTAACAAATGATGATTGTACTAACCACGCGTATACATACGGTACTAATTCTATTTGCAATCACATAACCATTTATAAACATAGATTCACATTTCACCTTTGTTCAGAAATCATTTCAAAACATGATTAAAGATTCACTAACATAATTTCCTATAAACAAGGTTTCATGAGTCGATACACCAGCACCCATATGGTACTTTATACAAGTTTCAACAATTTTAGCATACTAGGAAATAGATAAATCTAGCTCTTATGTAAGATCTATAGGTTACGAATAGATATTGTGATCTTTATTTAACATACACCATGAATCAAATACAAGGACATATCAAATTAATCAGTTTCACTTCCATGGATGGTAGTTAAGAGTAATTGATTTGCACTATGCTAATAACCCAACTTGGTAACTCATATCATAACAATTTATTAGCTTAATCATAAATTCTCAATTTAAGCATGGCAAGACATCACAAAAGGATTCTAACACCTTACTACAAGAAAAGAGAGACTTCAAACCTCAACGCTCAAGTAATCCAAAGAAACACATAAAGCCAAAGCTTTCCCCAAGCAACAGAACTTACAATGGAAAACTCTTCACTAATCAAGTTATCAAATGAGTAAATGAGTCATTCTTTTTCAATGAGAAAGAAGGAGCAACCAAGAAAACATCAATCTTGTCAATTGACAACGATCACAAGTAGTAGAAACAACTCAACGGTTGAAAGGCATTATTTGTTTGAGAGAACCAAGAAGGATCTATGGAAACCATAACTATCATGGACCACAAATCCGGAGAAGTTCATCAACCACCACAGGACAAGAATTGCCAAATTCGAAATCAAGAAAGAGAACAACTTTCTAAAGCAACTCACGCTTAACACCGAAACTATGGTACTTCGGGTAACTACTCCTCTAACCACGTTCGCGAGCGGTGGTGTAACAGTGAATCCGAGTAACAACCACGACCTCCACTTCTTATCATTTGATAACATCACGCCTCACGAAATACTCAACTATGAATATATAGGATCATCTCATGACAATCATATTATTAGTTCATAGATATTGAATATCATAGAGATCATATATTACCAACAAGGATGATAGTGCGAAGCAATTCAACAATTGCTCAACAAAATGAAACATAATAACGAGATATTGCGGAAGCAATGTAATTTTCAACCCCACCTCACGTACACAATTGTGTCATTTTAATGTTCGTCTATTAACCACGGACCTAAAGCCCGCTCGATACCAAGCGTAACACCACGGCTATCGGAAGCCAAGATGTCACCTAATACATCTAACATACATCCATAATGCGGAAGAACTTGAAACAAGTATATCAACTAAAGACGACATTAAGATAAGCAGGACATGGTGAAGGTATCCTTCCTTCACCTTCTAAGTTATTTAATCTTTGAACATCAATAAAGAAGGTTCACACGCAGTAATAAATCAACATCCGTGGAGAAGGTATCCTTCCTTCTCCAATTATAATTTAATTATTACAGTTCATCGTTAACGAATGAAATATGGAACTAAAATTTAGACTTGAACATGAATTTGATGTTGTGAACAAGTAGTGCGTGTCTACTCCTCCCAAGAGCCAACATCGGGGTTACCTAAAATAAACAAACAACGCAAGAGTGAGTCCATGACTCGGCAAGTACGATTATCAATAAGACAATCATTCAATATGAATAAGACAAACTCATCATCGTTCGATCACATCACAACCGATTACAAATGAAAACAAGATATGAATGCTCAAAATCAAAGGAATGGACTGCACACATGCATATACGCAGTATAGCGATGAAACACCGTCGGTGTTCACTCAAGCCCACATCTTAACAAAAATGCGGGATCCACTTCCGTATGAAGAACGTTTCATACGGTGTCCAACATTGCCCATCTTGGAGTTAATGGGTCTTACATGCCCATTCGGAATTAATGGGTCTTTCAAATCCACTCGTGGGCGGACATGACAATGTCAACACCGCCCACATTGAAATGGTGGGACTTGCAATCCACTTTCGTAGATGAAACATGCATAATGAATGCATAGAATGAAATACGAATATTGAAAGACATGATAACAAAACATGGATTCAACACATATGAAAGAACATAGACAATCCATCTTCTCGTATCATACCAAATCACAGCATGACCATATAAACATTCATCAATCACAATCATTAAGGGTGGCAATGTACTTGCCTTCCACGATGCGACGCGTTAGTCGGCAAAGGTGATACTCCTAAACCCGAGGCTTCACCTCCTAAACAAGTAAAATAATTTCAATAAGGACATAATATACCCAACACTACTAATCGATGCTAAACATTGCTTCTGATGACTCTAGTCATTAATACAAAACTTAAAATGAAATCAACAATTTCTGACATAACTTAATTCTGGACAGCAGCACGGTAATTGACATATCTATTGGTCTGGAACTCGGAATGAGGTGAGACCAATTTCCATGGATTCTTAACTGACATATCTACAATACTCTGGTTGGGCAAAAGTTCAGATTTTGCCTCTAATAAAATTTGGCCCACGGCTCAAATCTGTTGACTGAATTAATAGACAGAAATATCGGCTAAATTAAAATATCCATAACTTTTGTTGTACAACTCCAAATTGGACGTTCTTTAACAATCTGAAAAGGTTATGAAATTATCTACAATAACCTAGTTGGCATGACATTCATATATTGTCTTTAACAAAAAGTGGCACACGGGTCAAAATTAAAGATAGAAACCGACACACAAACTGGACAGACTGACATACAATCTGGACAGTCACAAAGAAAAGTGCATAACTTTTGATCTATAAATCCAAATGAGGTGTTCTTTATCAATCCTGAAAGCTAGTGATATCACCTTCAAAATTTGTTATGGGCAAGACCTCTGAATCACCCTCTAACTAGGCCATAAATCAACCTATACAGAGACTGCTATTTCTCGTCAGGATTCTGGACAGCAGATAATAAATCTATCATAACTTTTGACTCGAAAGTCGGAATGAGGTGATCTTGGCGGCCACCGAAAGCTAAGAACAAGACCTACAACTCTCCAGGAGACCCAAACTCCTGATTCGGCCTCTAAAGTCACGAAACAGTCCACGCAACATACTGGACAGATTGCTATCTACAGCAGACCGACATTGATCCAAGCAATTCTATTCGTTTCCTCTCCTATGACCAAACCACCAACCCCAACCGAGATACATTACCCTTGGGCGCCCAGGAGCACGGCGATCGAACCGTGGTGAAGATCCCGGCCTCCTTGATCTGAACCCTTGCGAAACACCACCAAAACAACGCGGAAGGCCGGCAACGAGGCTCTACACCGAGGAAAACTCCGGGAGAAGGGCGCGACTCCGGGACCTTGGGGCAGCACCAATGGGGAGGAGGAAGGCGGCACCCTGCTGGAGGTGGCGCAAGAAGGAGGAAGGTGAAAGTGGCGGCTGCACAAGGGGAGAGGTGGAAGGGGTGGGAGCTAGGGTTTTCACCGCCCCTAAAGGCCCCTATGGCCGCCCTTGGTGGGCTTGGGCCCCACGGCTGCCCCCTTGGGCTCCAAGTCAGCCCCCTTGGCCCACAAGGCCTCCTTTTGGGCTTGTTGGCCAAGGCCCGGGCCAAAAACCAGAAGAATCGACGAAACGTCGAAATTGTGAATTTTAAACTCGATTTGAACCGAAAACTTCCTAAATGAAAACGAGGTATTACAGAAAAGGTTTCTAGTTTTGGGTCTGGGATCTTTCAGACCTCATGTTGATATGGTAACTGAATTTGTTTTGAGCAACATGAAATGTTGAGAGGTTTTTTTTTTAGCTCCCTAGTGATCTGTATGATGTGGTCTTCAAATCTCTTCTTGGTGGAGTTGGCATGGTGACGTTGTACCCAAAGAAAGTTGCTTTCTTTGTTAAAGGAAAAATAGAGTCAAGTTTTGTAACTTGCTGGTTATTGAAGTTTGTTTAAAGATTTTGATCTTACTCATAAGAGTTTTTCCCGAATCTCAAAAGCAAAGTTTTATTTCCGTTTGAGGCTTGTTATTCTCTGCTTGTGGGACGTGTGCCTCAATTATGATTTTATCAGTTTATTCGAGATCATTGTTATTTGATTGTCTCTCTTGATCTTCTAATTCTTTGTAAGTGGTAACGTTTTCCTTAGCGCTGAAATTTATTTCTATTTGCCTCTTCTTCTAAGAAAGGGTTAATCGAACTAAGTTGCAAAGTATCTTGGATGTGATCGGCAATGAAATAGTGGTGGTCTAGTGGATGACATGTGAACCTTTGGGAGAGGCATTGAGTAATAAATTGGTTTATTGAACCTTAGAGAGGATTTGATTTAAATAGGGTGTTTGACTTTGGAGTTAACAGATTCGTGGTCGCAACTAGGAGGACCTATAGCGAGATGTGGTCCAGGTTGCACACAATGTGGCGAACATTAGAGTTAGCAAGTATGGATAACTTGATCAAGAACATATTTATGTATGGATGTTAGTGATTGAGTATGTTTGAATCCTAGTCAATTAGTTAGGGTTTTGTGAATGGGTATATTGTGGTCGAGTAGCCGTTTTGCTTGGTGTGGGTTGGAGAAGGTCTAAGATTGATGAAACGAGTTAACTTGAGTGGTTACTTGATTGGTGACGAATGCTAACATTAATAACTAAGGTTATTGTTGAGTGTATGAAATTCGAGTCTTGGATCTGAGGTTACCTATCAAGAATACCGAAAATTTATTGTAAGAGTCTTAGAGGTTGAATTGGGTATTACATTTTCACGCTAGCATCTTGGTTCCCGTGATTAGGTTCCAAGAGATATGGTGAACTTTGATAGAATCTTTTGGATGCACTAAATGAGCGTGAATGTGGTAAATTTCAAGTCGATTATCCTAAAAGATTGAGATGATGTGATTGTGGCGAAATCTATATTGTGGTGTGTTGGGAATTATTTATCAAAGTAATTCCTTTGTGTAGAGGACTTGATCGAGTATGTTATTATGGGTTGGAAGAGTCTCTCTACATAGGCGTGGAATATGTGTTCACCTTGAGCATAGCTTTGAGGTTGCCAAACTAAAGGAAATGAATTAGTATGTTATGTGATGATTGGAATCTCATGGTTTAAGAGAAAATTGAAGTCTTACAAGAAAGTTTGAAAAAAAAGGGTATTATTCTCGGATAATGAAATGTTTCCCCGGTTTTTATTTGAGCATAGTCTCTATGACAGGTGCCAAATATAAATTGGGAAGATTCTCCTTGGTTTGCCTGATTCTTTTTGGTTTAAAAAAATGGTTATTTTGGTCATTTGAGTGATTTCGCCTCTCGCTATTGTGGTGTTTTTGGCAACTGCCAACTTGAAAGCGGAAAAGTTTTCTTGATATATTTATTGATTTTGGATTGAGCTTTTCTAGTGGGAGATGGTTTTGAGTTGGATGCATTATGACTTGGTTTTCCGTTGAGTTCTTGGATAAGTGAGTTGGTAGGCGAGTTCTTTGTCGTCCCTTGTCAAAGGAGATCTGCTTGCATAGGTAAAGTGATCGTGAGAGTTGGAATTAGAGTTCCGTGTGTTTTTGTGCGAGATGGTGTAATTCGGTACAAAAGGAAGTTTAACCAAAGGTGTGTTGGATAGGTTCCGATAGTTCTGGAGTTTTGTAGATTAGCGTATCGTTAAGACCATTTTAGTACATGCGTGGAGTACGCAATGTCTTGTATATTCAGTCTTGAGTGAGTACATGAGAGGTCCAAGTTTGAGATTTTGTTAGAGTGTTGGCCAACAAATAAGAACCTACCTTTGAGTCCGTGTGTTGAGTGTACTGTAAAGGTCGAGACTAGTGTTGAGGTGTAAGAGGTTAGTATCCGTCAAGGCGATGTGATCCCATAAGTTCGAGAGGAAGCAACTTGTGAATTGGAATCTTGTATGGCGAGCGAATCACGAGTTGTTTACTTGAGTGCGTGTTAATTGTGATTAATTTCAGTTGTGGTGTTCTTGCAAATAGAGCGACAAGTAGAATTCGGGTCGAATTCTGTTTAAGAGGGTAGAATGTAATATCCCGTTTAAAAATAAAACAAATAAGTGATTAGTACTGAAATTAAATAGAATTAGAAAAGAAAAATTCAGAAGTTAGAAAGAGTATTAGAACTGGACCTTGCCCATAGCTTTAGCCCAGCTGAGGAACCACTTAAAAGGGGAGGCAAACCCTAGCCCTACATTGTAGTGGAGTACTGTGCACGACGCTACGATAGCGCCGCACTGTAGCACCTCATCCCATGGCAGCCCCTCTCCGCCTGCGGCAGCTCCTCCACGGCGCCTCCTGTACACGACTCTCCCGGTGCACGACTCCCGCCGCCGGCCATGGGAGGAGGAAGGAGGTGAGTAGAGGAGGCCGTCTTGGGGGTGGAGATCGTCGCCGTCTACGTCGTTCCTCAAGGGTAACCGCTGTCCCATCGTCTAGATGTTTAATTGTTGTTTTTCTAGCAATGTCGGGTTTAGATCGCGTTCTGTCCAGATTAGTGCGTGGCTGTTTTCGTATCCTTAGAAGCAGAATCTGGAGACCCCATCTCCTAGAGATATGTGGGGTTTGTTCTTAGGTTTAAGTGGCCGCCAAGAACGCCCAAATCCGATTAACGGTTAGAAAGTTATGATTTGTTTAGTGCTGCTGTCCCAAAATCCTGACGAGAATCTGCAGTTAACTTGTTAATTAAGTAAGAATTTGATAAGTGCCAATTGGAACTTGGGATCTCCTAGAGAGTTGTAGGATATCTCGTTATCTTTCATTGCCGACAAGAATCACGTCATTTGGACCTCTGTAGCAAAGTTATGATTTTATTCTTATTGGGTCTATGCTGTGGAATGGTTGCTGGTTTGACAGGTTTTAGTGTTTCGACCTAAGCGTATATTTAGAGGACAAATCAGAGGGTCTCGCCATAACAAAAAATGTAGATAATCCTTCCAGCTTTCAGGAAAAGTAAAGATCATGAAATTCGGATGAATGTATAGAAAGTTATGATAGTTTTATTGTTGCTGTCCAGAGACCCGACGCAAAAATTGATGCTTTGTTGAATGGCTTGGTAGGGATAGTAAAGGGCCGAATCAGAGAACCTCACCAACTAGGTTTAGAAGGGGAATTCAATAACCTTTTCAGAATGTCCAAGATCACTTCATTTGGATTTCTGTACAAGAAGTTATGATTTTTTCGAAGGGGGCTGTTCTCTGGAAAGGAAATCTGGCAGCCGATAATAGAGTCGGGGATCGCGTCGAGTGGACGATGAGTTCATTTGTGATTACAGTTTTGTTATTAGACCTACATGGTAGCCTTAGCATGTCTCATTTGTATGTCCAGGTGTGGGTTTGGCTCCGGGAGCAGAACCTTATCCTCGACATCCACCTTCGCACGGTTGAGGCAAGTACAATTTTAGTAGACAGATGTTGAATGAATGTTGAATTGATTGTTTGTGGTGAATGTCGTTGTTTAGTTAGTTTGAGTATGGAAGTGGCTTATATATGATCACATTACTGAAATGCATCTCTATGATGAAGTATGCTTATGAATGTTTTTGTTACTGTATTGCAAGTGCATTAAGGAATAGCATTGAACTTATTGAGTGGAGTCTTGTGTTATATTAGATAATGTTTGGCGTGAACCATGAATCTTTGCTGCGATGTGAAAATTATAGTTCGTGTGTAGTGGTGCATATGTTATATACTACGCATTGATGTTGGAAAAGTATGATACCTAAGGATGAGAAAGTTGTATTATGAATAGTCTACTTGTATGCCATGAAGATGTGAATGCATTTGTTCATTTATTGTTCTTATTGAAATTGCATACACGCATCATGTTGGCATTTGTGGGCTCGGTCACGAGTTGACCATGCTATTGTTGAGATCCCGTCATAATGATGGCGGGCAAAGATCCCCATGCTCGTGGAGCATGGGCCTAGATCCCCACATTGGTGGTATGTGGGCAATTGGTCCCCGTGCTAGAAGGCACAGCATGGGTGTGCATTGACGGATGCACACTCGCGTCTGAGTGTAATGCTAAGAGACAAAGTAAAGGATAAAGTGAAAGTTGAGCATCTTGCATAGCATGTGCATGGTTTATCCTAAATGTTGTGAAGTGTATTGAGTTGTTGAATTACCATTAAGAATGTTGTCTTTGATTATAGTGTACTTGCTTTGAGTCATCGAACTCACCCTTGTTGTTGTTGTTTGTTTAGGTACCTCTCAAAAGGGCGAGACATGCATGGGAGGGCATAGTTATAGTTTTGAAGCACGCCACGAACATTGAGATTATAATTCAATAAAGTTAATCATGCTTAAATAACTGAATAAACCGCTAAGGGCTTCTCTTTTGGTTATGCCTTATGTTGGATTTGTGTAATAGCGTTGATTAGCATAATATGGATGTCTTTATGATTATGTTTTGAATTGGAAGACTGGTTAATTGATTATTGTTATTGTTTCTTGTGCGAACCTCAGGTATGATTATTTATACAAAGGAGGTTCTCACAAATTTTTGTAAAGTGCCTTAGAATTAATTTGTTTTATGCTATTATGGTAGCATTCCAGGCTCATGATGGGCTGGGGTGTTACAATGGCTATCTCATAGCATGACGCGCAGGCCATGAAAATCCATTCATGCATCACATACACAATGGGCCATACTATTCACATCAAACCCTGTAAAAATGAGTTATGCATAAAATCCAATTCTATCGGGTGA
Organism: Ampelocalamus luodianensis; assembly: GCA_036346255.1. Taxonomy (NCBI): domain Eukaryota; kingdom Viridiplantae; phylum Streptophyta; class Magnoliopsida; order Poales; family Poaceae; genus Ampelocalamus; species Ampelocalamus luodianensis. The sequence goes on from JAYEVH010000425.1 coordinate 200,993, forward strand.
CATGAAGACATACTACCTATAACACACAGTATGATTGTGAGGACCCCAATTTATTTGGCTTGTAATGCTTAACCAACCGCCTGGTCCTAGCATCACAAATCAAATAAACTGAGTCTCGAGATATGTATACTTCCCAGAAAGCAGTATACACACTTCACCACAAAATTATGCATCAACTCCATTCCAAACATAGAGTCCAAACATCACACTACAAGCGTAGTAACAATGATGAGAGTTATTACAGGACAATGGCCGACGGCCAAGCGATACATGAAAAAACAAGATAGACAGGCGGAAGCAAAAGTGCCATAAGATGGCTATAAACAAAGCCAAATCGTGCCTTCAACCCACAAGGCATCGGCCAGGACCGCCAAGCCTAGTCGCGCACACGCAGCAGCGACACGACTCACGAAGTGAGGCCCTTGGGGCTCACCTTCTTCTCTGCAACAAAACATTAAGCAAAGCATCGAGTACAAAGATTGTCTTTGTACCCGCAAGGCGACGTGTGAACTAGCGGACTGTTCATAGGCTACATGCGAGCTTATTTGGTGGAGGCCATATGTTTCATTTGCACAAAGCCGATTTGTTTGCAATAATGTAATCTGATTTAAAGGCAAGTTTGCAATTCATTTTTAATGTTGAAATACTGATAAAGGTAATAATAACAAAAGAGTAAAGAAAAACAACCTAGAAGTGACTATCCCAATAGTCACCATTAACAATAGCACGAATCCCGATTCGTACCACCCAACAAGTTTTAATTTAAATGTTGTAGTCTAACTCTTGGAAGACCTTGCCAAGCGTGTCCATAACCTAGGGCGAGGCTATTCGAATAGTTTTAACCTGCGGGGTGTACCAATGTACCCACACTTGAGACACGCCTTTAAGCCAAAGCACACTACGAAGGTATGCAAGCATGACTAAGTCCTACGAGACTTTTTCCAATATTGTGTATTAACTACGAGCAGCTCGTATGGATAGAAATCCATATGCTTACATGGTAAAGCCGAAAGACAACTACCTTTGCGGGGTAAAGCTTTTCGGACAACTACCATGCTCCCAACACCATCCCTCCTGCGACCTCCTGCGACCCGGAGCCAATACACGCCAAAGTACTAGGTCAAAAGAGGTCCCATACCCTCCAGTGTGGTTAGCACGCTAAATGCTTGGTTTAGTGTAACAAGATGTTCGGTCCTTGTTGACTCGGGCACCTTTCCAGTCACACCCAACAGATCGCACCAATCTTACCATTGTGCCCAAGTCTAAATCATTTTTTTTGTTTTCAGTTTTAGTGTTGCAATAACATAGCAAAAAAATGCTGAAACATAAAGTTATAGAAAATTTTGTGTGATCAAGGTTACCGACTAAAGTCGATAACCGCCCAGTTCTACCGATAGCTAAGCATGTCTAAGCAAATTGACCCGGATCTACTAAGTGACAAGAGATCATCCAGCGATCTCTAATCACAGCAAAACCTAGGCTCAGGTGGTAGAGGAATATCATTTGCCTACAGATTATGCAACTAACAGGATTAACTAACCAATTTAACACAAAATAAGCGATGCATACATACAGTTGAAACAAAATATTAGACTTTAAAATACTGGATTAACATGATCAAAAGCTTGCCTTCTAGATGTTGCTCAATTTGTTGCGGAGGTCGCTCTCGTGGTTACGCAAATGTCGAAAGCCTAACGATTGAACAAATAACGAATAAGAACGAATAACACCGACAAAACTCAAACATACACAACATCAAAACATTCCAAGCTTTACACAGCAGCCTAAACATGTTCTAACACATTTTTAGAAACAGAAATAATTATTTGAAGTGGTGATGAATTTTCTAGCAATTTCCTAAGCTAACATACACATTAAAGCACTAGTTAAATACTTAGCAAAATTTTAATAACAGAAACATACCCAAAACCTATTACGATAATTAGTTCACTAAAAAAATGATAATTTACAAAATTGGTTTCACCGATTTGGACAATTATTGAAAGAGATATGCATTTTATAATTTGGAAATTACAATATACACCATTTAATTAATTAACAGATTTTGCTAACTGAGACAAGGTTGAAACTAATTTTAGTAAATAATACATTTAAAATGAAAATTAACGAACTGGTTTCATGCGATTTGGATAAAAATTGATTTAGTTATGAATTTTCTAAGTTTAATCGAATTATGACACAAAAGAAATACATTTCGAAAATCCCTAAAGCATTTCTCCCTTTTTACACCCACGATCGGCTAGCCACAGTGAATGACAGGCGGGCCCGCGCGAGGGCGCTGACTGAGTCAAGCCTGACTCAGTCCCGGCCGAGGACGACGTCGAAGGCGTATTTTGTGAATACGTCTTGGCCGCCCAAAACGTAATCCTAACATACATGCACAGAGAACTACGCTTTCTAACAAAGGAAACGTATTAACGAAACTACACAATCCTTAACTGGCAACCTGGGCCCGCATGGCAGCGACTTAGAGGAAAACATAACGGCTGGATTAAGATTTTCTAAACTCGATTAACCACAGAGGGCCCGCATGGCAGCGACATAACTAAACAAAGGTTAACGATAAACTAAACTCCACCGGCGCTCACCGCACGCGACGGGGCGGCATATGCGCCGCGCGTGAACTCGCAAACCGGTGAGTTTCAAGGCGAGTGAGTGATACCTTCGGGTACCAGAGACTTCGCGAACCCAGTGGCGGCGACGCGGAGCCCGATGGTCGACGGAGATGAGCTCACGATGGCCGGAGGCGGAGAAGAAGGTGCGGTGCTAGCGGCGATGACGCTACGGGCGACGGAAGCCGGCAGTGCGCACCGGCCGCCTTGACACGGGAAGGCTATGCCACGATCAAGATGACGAAGGAGCACCAGGTGGCGAATCGTTGCGCGACGAATCACCACGCGTGGGAAGAAGGGTCGCGCCGCCTCGGTGATGCATCAAAGAACGAAACAAGGTCACGTTAGACTCGGTGCGGTGATGCGATCCTAAGGGACGGTGGCGGCTAGAAACTCACGGAGCGCAATTGAGCTCGCGAAGTCGCGCAACCGGAGGCGAAGGCGGCGAAGTGGCTCGGACGATTCACCAGGTGCCACGAGCTCGGAGCGGGCAAAATGGATGCGGCGAGGAGAGTGGATCGCGATGGAGGTTCTTTGCGCGCGGCGGCGCTAACGCGGCGGCGCTACCTTCGCTCTCTTCTCCGGCCGAAACAGAGAAACGAGCGGAGAGGGCGAGAGGGCGAAGGAAACGAAGGACAGATGAGTACGGTGAGGCTATAAAGCTCTGGTGAAGCTTCGGAGAGGAACACGCGTCCCCGACGTGGCAGCGACGAGGGACGTGGCAAGCATGCGAGCGCGGCCGCGAGCTCTGGTGAGACGCGGAGAAGACGAGGGTGATGCTGACAGGAATGGCCCACATGTCAGTGACAGCGGTGAAGAGGCACGAGTCGGAGACAGGTGCGGCGCGATCAGATGGTTAGACTCGATCAATGACGCGCCGACCGTTGGATCTAAAACGGACGGTCGAGATCGATGCATGCATTCGGACAGTCGGTTGATTCGACGCGACGCGAGGCGCACGATCTGCATCGGACGGATGCGACAATGATCAGGCTCGGCGGTGCAGCTAGGCGGCGCGTTGGACTCGAGCAGGAGGTTAGGTCCGAGCCGAGAGCAGTGATTCGATTTGAAATAAAAAGGCAGATAAGGTTTGGGGAATTTTTAGAGGTAGCTCTGAGCTCCAAAAATTCCGAAATTTTTATGGTAGCTACTTGGGACAGAGGTCAACCTTGTGCAATTTTTCCAGGAGTTTTCATGTACTAGATTTCTCCCAATAAAATTCACAAGCTGCTGTTCAGAAGAATTGACCAGATTTCAAACTGGTTTGACTTGGGCATTTGAAAAAGCAAATAAAATCTAAAAATTGTGAAATAATTCAGGAGGTAGATAGGATGATCAAGATGATAGGAAAAATAATTTCAGAGGATGATCACAAGTTTGAATGCTAAGAATTTCTTGACAACGGTTTCCATTCACAAGAATTTAATTCTAGAAAATGGAAATTGCTAGGAAAATTTGGAAAACTTCCAAATGATTTGATGAGACAACAAAAGTTTTTATTTCTCCTCAAAATTTTACATTTGAAATACAAACCCTAAGTTAGGGTTGTTACAAATCTCCCCTTACGGGAATCGCCCGAGATTACGATCCTTTGGGAGAAAAGGGCGGGTAGTGCACTGCACGAGGCGATCTTCTCGCTCCCAAGTGGCTTCGTCCTCGGAGTGATTTGACCACGAACTTTAAGGAACTTGATCACACGGTTCCTCGTTCGCGTTGACTTCTTCGAGGATACGAACGGGTGCTCACGATAAGACAGATCTTCTTGCACATCGATATTTCCCAATGGCGTTTCCTCAACTGGAACACGGAGGCACTTCTTCAATTGCGATACATGGAAAACATCATGCACTCCTTCGAGTGTAGCTAGCAACTCCAACTGGTATGCAACGACTCCCACTTTCTTGATGACGCGATAAGGCCCGACATACCGAGGAGCCAGTTTGCCCTTGACACCGAAACGACGATGTCCCTTCAAAGGTGAGACTTTGAGATACACAAAGTCATTGGGCTGCAAGCTCAACTCACGGCGACGCCGATCTGCATAGCTCTTCTGCCTGGACTGAGATACGCGCAAGTGCTCACGATTCAACTGCACTTGACTTTCAGCTTCATTGATCGACTCGGGCCAAGGCGCCTTTCACCGATTCGACCAGTTCAACAGGTTACGCATCGCCTCCCATACAAAGCCTCAAGCGGCGCCATCGCGAGGCGGCACGGAAGCTTTGTTGTAGGAGAACTTCGGCAAGTGGTAGACACTTCTCCCAATTCTTCCCATAGGAAAGAACACAAGCACGAGCATATCTTCAAGCACACGTTGACGCGCTCCGTCGACCATCGATCCCGAGGATGATAGGCGTCTTGAAGGTAAGGCGAGTTCCCATGGCCTCCTCGCGGACTATGCCAAAACCGAGAGGTAAACAGCGCACGGTCGGACACAATCGTCTTGGGTACACCATGCAAGCTCACAATCCTTGATACATAGAGTTCGGCTAGAGGTTCCACGGAGTGAGCCTTGGCGGAAGGAAATCGCCACTTTAGTTAGCTTTGTCAATGACAACCCAAATGGCGTCATTTCCTTGGATGAACGGGCAAACCGGTGATGAAATCCATGCCCACGGAATCCCACTTCCACTCTGGTATAGGCAAGGGCTGGAGAAGGCCTGCTGGACGCTGATGCTCGGCCTTCACGCGACAACATACGTCGCATCTCGCAACGAACCCGGCAATCTCGCGCTTCATGCGAGTCCACCAGAATCTCTGTCGCAGATCTTGGTACATCTTGGTAGCCCCGGGTGAATAGACAAGGGGAATCATGGGCTACGGAGAATCAAATCCGTAATTCCGGAACCTTTGGAACCACGAGGCGCTGCCCAAACCACACAACACCATGCTCATCTTCTGAGAAACACCTGGCTATCCCATCCTTGATATTCTGCTTGATCTGGTTCACACCGTCATCTTTCTTTGACTGCTGTGTTGCCTTGACTTGATCCACCAAGGTTGGTTGCACAACCAAGGCAGCAAGGGAACCATGCTCAACCAAACCCAAGTTGAGACGCTGAAACTCTGCAAGAAGTGCAGGTTGCCGCTCTTGGATCATCAAAGTATTGCAATACACCTTTCGGCTAAGTGCATCAGCAACCACATTGGCCTTGCCAGGATGGTACTGAATACCCATGTCATAATCTTTGATCAATTCTAGCCATCTCCTCTGCCTGAGGTTCAGATCTCGCTGAGTGAACAAGTACTTCAAGCTCTTGTCATCGAATACACCTCACAATGTTTCGATCAAATAATGCCAAATCTTGAGTGCATGCCCCACAAAGAATGAGCTCTAAATCATGGGTGAGATAATTGAGCTCATGAGGTCTCAATCGCCTAGATGCATAGGCAACCGCTTTGCCTTCCGCATGAGAACGCATCCGAGTCCCCACGAGAGGCATCGCAATAGATATCAAGCTCTTGTGGACATCGGGAAGAGTAAGACTGGAGCTGAAGTCAAACGTTGTTTGAGCTCCCAAAGCTCTCATCACAAGCAGGAGGACCACACAAACTTCTTGTCCTTCTTAAGCAATTCGGTCATCGGCTGCGATCTTGGAGAAGTTCTCGATAAAGCGGTAGTAGCCCGCTAAACCGAGGAAACTCGCACATCTGTGATGACTTGGTGACCCCAAGATAGAACATCGACTTTGCTAGGATCCACGCCACGCCTCGGTGAAAGAACATGGCCCAAGAATGCCACTTCCTTCAACGAACTCGCATTTCTTTGAACTTTGCATATAGTTGGTGTTCCTTAATTTGCCCAAAACAATCTTGGATGCTCAAGATGCTCGCTTCATCTTGGAATAGATGAGAATGTCATCAATGAAAACCACCACGAACTTATCCAAATATTCCATGAATACCGAGTTCATGAGGTGCATGAAATATGCTGGAGCATTGGTTAAGCCGAAAGACATGACGGTATACTCGTAAAGACCATAACGAGTAGTGAAAGCCGTCTTCGGAATATCCTCAGCCCTGATCCGGACCTGATGATATCCCAATCTCAAGTCAATCTTGGAGAACACCTGAGCTCCAGACAACTGGTCAAAAAGATCATCAATGCGAGGCAAATGATATTTGTTCTTCACCGTCACTTCATTGAGCGGACGGTAATCAACACACATGCGCAAAGTCTTGTCCTTCTTCTTCACAAAGATCACCGGACAACCCCAAGGAGATGAACTGGGACGGATGAAACCCTTTGCTTGGAGCTCACCAAGCTGCTTCTTCAATTCTTCTAGCTCATTGGGAGGCATCCGATACGGTGCCTTCGAGATAGAGCGATGCACGGCAGCAACTCGATGACAAACTCCAGATCTCGAACCGGAGGCATCCCAGGTAAATCATCAGGAAAAACATCCTCAAAATCACAAACAATGGGAACCTCCTGAATCTTCAAAGCTGGCTTTGCTACAAGTGCACAAAGGTGTGACCCTTGCAGCTGCGGGGAAAAGCCAACTGTTCGCGTAAAGGTTGGTGAGAAAACCATCTTCTTGGCACAATCGATCTGTTCCAACTGTTGGGACAACCAATCCATGCCAAGAATTACATCCAGGCTCGCTGAGTTGAGCAGGATGAGATTTGCCAAGAATCCCACTCCTTCGACTTCGATAGGAACATTCCGACATTCTAAACCAGCTCTCATCTCCGACCCCGGAGAGCGAATGAACAAAGGAACCCTCAAAGGAACACAGTGAAGACCACTAGCAGCAGCAAATGATCTTGAAATAAAAGAATGCGATGCTCCAGAATCAAATAATACTGCAGCAGGACGATAATTGACAAGAAGTGTACCCATCACGACATCTCGGCGCCTCGAGCCTCCTCGGTGAAAGATGGTTGACTCGACCATTGCGCCGCACTCGGTCTTCGGATGATCTTCCGGTCGTGGGTGGTTACTCTCCGCCCGCGTCCTCCATTAGGGCGAGGTCGTTGCAACATTCGAGGCAAGCGTTGGCGTAGTGGCCCTTGTTGTGGCGCGAAAACAAGTAACCTCGGCGCCGGATTGCGAGGCCACCTGCTCTTGGATCGCAGCGCGCGTGATCGAAACACGGCCTACGGTGGGCGAGAGCGGGCGCTGATGGCCTCGCGCGCGGTGGAGCAAAAGAACGGGCCCTCGTGCCGCCCACCGAGGACGAGTGAGGCCGCTTTGTGCGGATCGATGGGCCTCCCATTTGCGCCATGGACTCACCCGGCGCCTTTGCCTTGTGTCAAGCAACAATGGCCTTATCAACCAAGGCACGAAAGTCGAAGTCACAACAGACGGCTGTCCTCGGCTCCTCGGATAGGCCATCCATAAACTTCTCTGCTTAGCCTCATCAGAGGCCACCTCCCGGAGCATAACAGGCCAAATGATTGAACTCGCATGGTACTCCGTCACGGACTTGCGCCCTTGCTTGAGCGCGAGAATTCTTTCTTCTTGACTTCATCAAGGCCATCGAGGATGTGGGCCCGACGAAAAGCGACACGAACTCCTCCCATGAGACCACATTCGCGGCTGCATGGCGAGATAGTTCTCCCACCGGGAAAGTGTTGCACCCTCGCCGTTGGGATGCGAAAAGTGCCTTCTCCGGCTCGACATCGAGCTATGTTGAGCTTTCGCTCAACCATGCGCACCAATCATCCGCATCGAGAGGTCCTCGGGCGGGAGAAAGTCGGCGGCTGCGTACGGAGGAACTCTGCAAGTCCCCCGCGAGTCTGATGCCCGCCACCTCCAGATCCGGAGGCACCGGCAGGAGTGGAGGTATTCCTAGCAATAACCTCCAAAATACGCGTCTGGTCCATGCGGTTTCGCTCGATCTGAGCGAGAACCTCAGCCATAGTCGGAGGAGGGGGAAGCTCCTCATCATGACCAGCCGGCTGACTGCCACGCGTCCTCCCGGCCATCCTGTTTCACTAAAATAGGTTAGTGACAACTGAGAGCAAGAAATCGATAAATCACCGAAACAGTTTAAAAACAGCACGAACTAAACGCAAAACTTCAAGTCACAAAGCCAACTGACAAAATTTAGAGACTTAGCAGACTTACAACACATTTTACCCTTATGTTCCCACAAGTTTTAGTTAGATTAATCCCTCATGGTTCTCCCAAAACTAATCCCACCGGATGAGTAACTATCTTTTGAAAGGAAAGAGAGAAACCAAGTTTCAAAACCCAAATTAGAGTAAGGTGAGAGTAGAAAGCTAAGATAGGTAAGGAGTAAAATCTGAGAATCTGCCTAGGTTTTCATAAACCTTTTTATAATTTGAAAATAAGCTTTTCTAAAATATCCTAAGGACGACTATGCTTGGGTTACTACGGTCAGAATGGCTCTGATACCAACTTTGTGAGGACCCCAATTTATTTGGCTTGTAATGCTTAACCAACCGCCTGGTCCTAGTATCACAAATCAAATAAACTGAGTCTCGAGATATGTATACTTCCCAGAAAGCAGTATACACACCTCACCACAAAATTATGCATCAACTCCATTCCAAACATAGAGTCCAAACATCACACTACAAGCAGAAAGTAACAACAGTAGAGTTATTACAGACAATGGCCGACTGGTCAAACGATACATGAAAAAAAACAAGACAGACAGCGGAAGCAAAAGTGCCATAAGATGGCTATAAACAAAGCCAATCAGCGTGCCTTCAACCCACAAGGCATCTGACCGGACCGCCAAGCCTAGTCGCCGCACACGAAACGGTAGCATAGCTCACAGAAGTGACGCCCTTGGGGCTCACCTTCTTCCTCTGCAACAAAAACATTAAGCAAAGCATCTGAGTACAAATATTGTCTTTGTACCCGCAAGACTGACGTGTGAACTAGCAGACCTGTTCATAGGCTACATGCAGGCTTATTTGGTGGAGGCCATATGTTTCATTTGCATAAAGCGATTTGTTTGCAATAATGTAACAGTTTAAAGGCAAGTTTGCGTTCATTTTTAATGTTGAAATACTGATAAAGGTAATAATAACAAAGAGTAAAGAAAAACAACCTAGAAGTGGCTATCCCAATAGTCACCACAACAATAGCACGAATCCCGATTCGTACCACCCAAACAAGTTTTAATTTAAATGTTGTAGTCTAACTCTTGGAAGACCTTGCCAAGCGTGTCCATAACCTAGGACGAGGCTATTCGAATAGTTTTAACCTGCGGGGTGTACCAATGTACCCACACTTGGATCGCTTTAAGCCAAAGCACACTACCGAAGGTATGCTAAGCCTGACTAAGTCCTACGAGACTTTTTCCAATATTGTGTATTAACTACGAGCCGCTCGTATGGATAGAAATCCATACGCTTACATGGTAAAGCCGAAAGACAACTACCTTTGCGGGGTAAAGCTTTTCGGACAACTACCATGCTCCCAACACCATCCCTCCTGCGACCTCCTGCGACCGAGCCAATACACGCCAAAGTACTAGGTCAAGAGAGGTCCCATACCCTCCGGTGTGGTTAGCACGCTAAATGCTTGGTTTAGTGTAACAAGATGTTAGGTCCTTGTTGACTCGGGCACCTTTCGATCACACCCAACAGATCGCACCAATCTTACCATTGTGCCCAAGTCTAAATCATTTTTTTGTTTTCAGTTTTAGTGTTGCAATAACATAGCAAAAATGTGAAACATAAAGTTATAGAAAATTTTGTGTGATCAAGGTTACCGACTAAAGTCGATAACCGCTTGATTCTACCGATAGCTAAGCATGTCTAAGCAAATTGACCGGATCTACTAAGTGACAAGGATCATCCAGCGATCTCTAATCACAACAAAACCTAGGCTCAGTGGTAGAGGAATATCATTTGCCTACATTATGCAACTAACGAGATTAACTAACCAATTTAACACAAAATAAGCGATGCATACATACAGTTGAAACAAAATATTAGACTTTAAAATACTGGGATTAACATGATCAAACTGCTTGCCTTCTAGTTGTTGCTCAATTTGTTGCGGAGGGTCGCTCTCAGGGTTACCGCAAATGTCGAAGCCTAACGATTGAACAAATAACAGCGAATAAGAACGAATAACACCGACAAAACTCAAACATTCACAACATCAAAACATTCCAAGCTTTACACAGCAGCCTAAACATGTTCTAACATATTTTTAGAAACAGGGAAATAATTATTTGCAGTGGTGATGAATTTTCTAGCAATTTCCTAAGCTAACATACACATTAGTTCACTAAAAAAATGATAATTTACAAAATTGGTTTCACTAGATTTGGACAATTATTGAAAGAGATATGCATTTTCTAATTTGAAAATTACAATATACACCATTTAATTAATTAACATATTTTTGCTAACTGAGACAAGGTTGAAACTAATTTTAGTAAATAATACATTTAAAATGAAAATTAACGGAACTGGTTTCATGCGATTTGGATAAAAATTGATTTAGTTATGAATTTTCTAAGTTTAATTGAATTAACAGCACAAAAGAAATACATTTCGGAAATCCCTAAAGCATTTCTCCCTTTTTACACCCACGATCGGCTAGCCACGATGAATGACAGAGCGGTGCGAGGGCGTGACAGAGTCAAGCGACTCGATCCGGCGAGGATCGACGTCGGCGTATTTTGTGAATCGTCTTCGACACATCCAAAACGTAATCCTAACATACATGCACGAGAACTACGCTTTCTAGCAAAGGAAACGTATTAACGAAACTACACAATCCTTAGCGGCAGCACAGGCCGCATGGCGGCGACTCGAGAGGAAAACATAACGGTGGATTAAGATTTTCTAAACTCGATTAACCACGAGGCCCGCATGGCGCGACATAACTAAACAAAGGTTAACGATAAACTAAACTCCACCGGCGGCTCACCGCGACGCGACGGGGGGGCGGCGCGCGCACGGCGTGAACTCGCAAACCGGTGAGTTTCAAGGCGAGTAAGTGATACCTTGGGTTCACAGAGACTTCGCGAACCCGGTGGCGGCGACGCGGAGCCCGATGGTCGGCGGAGATGAGCTCACGACGGCGGAGGCGAGAAGAAGGTGCGGTGCTCGCGGCGATGGCGCTTCTACGAGCGACGGGAAGCCGGCAGTGCGCGCGGCCGCGCTTGACACCAGGAAGGTTACGCCCACGATCAAGATGACGACGGAGCACCGAGGTGGCCGGAATCGTTGCGGCGACGAATCACCACGCGTGGGGAAGAAGGGGTCGCGCCGCCTCGGTGATGCATCAAAGAATGAAACAAGGTCACAGTTAGACTCAGCGCAGTGATGCGATCCTAAGGGACCAGGTGGCGAAGCTAGAAACTCACCGGAACGCAATTGAGCTCGCGAAGTCGCCGCAACCGGAGACGAAGACGACGAAGTGGCTCCGGACGATTCACTGGGTGCCACGAGCTCGGAACGGGCAAAATGGATGCGGCGAGGAGAGTGGATCGCGATGGAGGGTTCTTGGCGCGGCGGCGCTAACACGCGGCGCTACCGCCGCTCTCTTCTCCGGCAAAAAGAGAAGCGAGCGGAGAGGCGAGAGGCGAAGAAACGGCGACGATGAGTGCGGTGAGGTTATAAAGCTCCGGCGAAGCTTCGGAGAGGAACACGCGTCCCCGACGTGGCAGCGACGAGGGACGTGGCAAGCATGCGAGCGCGGCCGCGAGCTCCGGTGAGACGCGGAGAAGGCGAGGTGATCTTGGCGAGGATGGCCCACATGTCGCTGGCAGCGGTGAAGCGGCACGAAGTCGGAGACAGTGCGGCGCGATCGGATGGTTAGACTCGATCAATGACGCGGCCGTTGGATCTAAAGCGGACGGTCGAGATCGATGCATGCATTCGGACAGTCGGTTGATTCGACGCGACGCGCGGGCCACACGATCTGCATCGGACGATGCGACAATGATCGGGCTCGGCGGTGCAGCTAAGCGGCGCGGCGGAACCAAGTGGCGCGGTTGGACTCGAGCCGAGGTTAGGTCCGAGCAGAGGAACGATGATTCAGATTTGAAATAAAAGGCAGATAAGGTTTGGGAATTTTTAGAGGTAGCTCCTGAGCTCCAAAATTCCGAAATTTTATAGTACCTACTTGGGACAGAGGAAAACCTTGTGCAATTTTTCCAGGAGTTTTCATGCCCTAGATTTCTCCCAATAAAATTCACAAGCTGCTGTTCAGAGAATTGACCAGATTTCCAAACTGGTTTGACTTGGGCATTTGAAAAAGCAAATAAAATCTAAAAATTGTGAAATAATTCAGGGAGGTAGATAGGATGATCAAGATGATAGGAAAAATAATTTCAGAGGATGATCACAAGTTTGAATGCTAAGAATTTGCTGACAACAGTTTCCATTCACAAGAATTTAATTCTACAAAATGGAAATTGCTAGGGAAAATTTGGAAAACTTCCAAATGATTTGATGAGACAACAAAAGTTTTTATTTCTCCTTAAAATTTTACATTTGAAATACAAACCCTAAGTTAGGGTTGTTACAATGATTACCCAGCACGGCGGTCCTGAGACATGAATCTTATTCACGTAACCGAGCCTTCGAAATCATCGGATTAATCAAATTAACCCTATTCCAAACCAATCTGATCACTGCCTTGATACGACCACGCACTACGGCATACTCTAATGGTGGAATTTCGACCGGTAGGAGTATCATGCAAGGTAGTCGAGTAAATCATCTGCTGCTCTTAACTTGTACCTCCTCTAAAAACCCATCTACTATCGCCGAACACCGATCGATCCTATCGACCAGTGCCTAGATTATTCCATCCATATGAACCAATCTAGATTATCATACCAAACTAGTAATAGATCCAATCTACCACTACCACATATCAAGTATATACGACTGATCTAGATCAAAGACTATGCAGGATGGCTCTGATACCACTGAAGGGATACGGGTAGGCTACGATAGCAACAATTCAAGAATCTACCACGTAAACTAGGAAGCCAAGCAAGTAGATGATCACAGATTGTTACCACCAGACACACAGTGCAGTGGAAGAAGAGTTGGAGCAGCCTGGTCCAACGAAGAGCGCGTCGATGAAGTGGTCGTAGTTGATCGTCCAACGTCCTCGCGAGTCAATCGTCTCCTCCAACAACCTCTGAAGTTCCTTGTAAAGATTGCGGATCATCCTTAAGCGCAACAGAAACCGCAGTAGTGCCTTTACGGTATCCACACGTCCACGGTAGGAACAAACGAACGCCGGTGTGCTAGCACCAAGTCGCACGGTGGGGCTCTCTCAGGAAAATGGCGGCTAGGATTTCAGTGGAGCAACTCACGTCTCTCGCATGCCTCCCAATAGCCTCAAGCATCTCCTTATATAGTGCCCATGACGGATCCTATCCGAACACGTTTTGTTCCAAACTGTTAAGTGTGTGACCCTGTATATTCATGTGTAGTTCGGTTGTGACTCAGAAACCCTTTCTGACCACGAGTCGTTAGCGGTTCCTAGTAGAACATAACGATTTCGGAATACACACAAATTATATCTGATGAACTTTAATGCAATATGATCTACGACCAAGTCGTCATCACTTCGACCGAGTCCTATCCCTATCTGACGATTCGTATTTGGTCAAGATCGATTCGTAACTCCTTACGACCTGTGTTTTGACCACTCTGTGATTACGTTCGACTGTCTACAACCAGCTCGTATCTCCATACAACTAGTTGTAATTGATCGAACTAACCGACCTACTCATGCATTCTCCTTTTGCCTCACGATATCTGGTTTGAACTCCGGTGAGATATTTGTCATCCATGGGTGCTCAATACTTTCTCGATCGAGTGTCGGATAACCTTATGTGGTCGAACTTTTTGACCACCGGTGGCATGGCCATGCACTTTCTTTATCAGACAACCGAGGGGTCGGAGATATCTCTTCATTATGTTAGGACTGCAAATCCCATATCCTACTAGTCACATCCCTCTGCATGTTTCATAGCATACCCGAAAGCTACCTTTATAACTACCCAGTTATGAGTACCGTTTAGCAAACCCTAAGAGTGCTATTACACATGTAGGGAGCCATGCTGATCTTAAGTCTAAGGATTATAAATCATCATTGCTTGAGACCAACTAATGACACATAAAATCATAACAATCTCAGTAGTGTCTCAAGGTGGGTCTATCCAACCCCATGTTCTCTAACATGTGTTCACATTATTGACTTGATATCCCTATATCAATGACCGGTGAAACATGGTCATCAATCAATACATGTGCTAGTCATAAAGTCACTGGTGTTCCGACCAGTGACATCCGACCAGGGATACCATTTAGAATGATATTTAAGTAAGAAGAATTAATTTAGGGAGAAGGGCCAATTAGAAAATGGTTTTAACAGGAGATTAGAGGGGGCTTTATGCATAATTTGGACAACTTGGACTGTGGGCTTCCGGCCCACAGCATTTAGGCCCAAGGGGGAAGGGCATCCGGCCACATAAGAAGAAGAGCGGGTAACCCTAGGGTTGCTATAGTACCGCAGCTACAGTACCACCATCGTGCTACAATGTTGCGCTATGCTACAGTGCCCTCCCACCCTGAGCTTTCGCTGCCGGCCAAGGAGGACGGAAGAAGCCTCCTCGGGTGCTGCCGGCCAAGGAAGAGATAGGAAGAAAGAAGAAGGAAGGGGAGAAGAGAGAAGGGAGGGGAAGAGGGATCACGTGGTGTTCTTCACGTTCTTCGGCAGTCCTTCGAGGGTAAATCCCGATCCCTTTTGATTAGTGGTGTAATCTGGAATTTAGGTGATGTTGGTTTTAGACCGGTTCTGCGGCGATCTATAGTATTCGTTCGATTTGGGGCAGTTAGCCACGAAATCTAGTCTAGCCATCTCCTAGAGAGTTGTAGATAACGTCGGTAGCTTTTGGTAGGTTCTTGGATCAGGTCGTTTGGATGATCAGATTAGGAGATATGATTTTCGTAGAACCGCTGTTCTGCAGTTCTGTCATAATTCTTACAGTCAATATTAATCGGTCATTAGCAAATAGTTAATGAATTATTTAGAGGATCTCACCAAAACGAAAGTTGTAGGTATGCTCGTAATCCGTTTAGAGAGCTAAATATAATAATTTTTTGATAAGTGTACTGAAAGATACGTTAGTTATAGTCTCGCTGTCCAGAACCTCTAATGGGATTTAGCAGTTCTAGTAACCTGTTTGGTTGGGATAGAAGATGACAAAATCATCTAGTACCAACTAGTTTTATGTGGCTAATTTATTAAGATTTTAGGAGAATCAAAGAACAATAGATTTGGACAAGTATATGAAAAGTTATGAATTTTGGAAGAAGACTGTTCTGTTTTGGGAAAGATCGATGTCTATTGAAGTTGCTATTTTGGGTTGCGCTAGGGAGCATAGTTCGTTGTGTACTTATTTCTAGCAAATTCTTGTCCAAAAATATCCTCTTAGTGTGGTTGTTATATTTATTCAGGTGGTTTGATTCCGGGGGCAACGCCCTCTCCGCATCGTCAAGCTTCGCACGGTTGAGGCAAGTACAATTAGTGGTAGAACAATTAAGCGTGATTGTTCATGAATGCTAGTAGTATGTGTATGTTCTTTGTTCATGTATGCTAGCATGATGAGTATGTTCTTCGTTCATGAATGCTAGTACTATGAATATGTTCTTTACTCATGTATGTTGCTGCTGGCTATTACATGTTTATGTTGGATAAAAGGATTGTTTCATATGCATCATGCTATCATCCTTGAGACTTGGTCATGTGGTGACCAAGTATTGATTTTGAGGTCCCTGTCATGTATATGACGGGCTTTAGGTCCCCACACTTGTGGAGTGTGTGCTTGTGGTCCCCACACTTGTGGAGTGTGGGCTTGTGGTCCCCATACTTACGGAGTATCAGCTCTTGGTCCGTGCGCTTCAGGGCACAGGCATGGGTATGCATCGACGGTTGCATACCCTGCATAACTGGTAAAATACAAAGAGAGTCAAAGAGAAAGGGTGCATTGAACATTTGCATTGCATGTGTATATGATTCTGTTTAATATACAGAATTGTGGTTGGATGATGATGATAGAGGTGTGTATTTAATTGTTGTGTTAATTGTACTTTACTGAGTCTTGGACTCAAACTTGCTATTTGTTTATGTTTTTAGGTACCTCTGGCACGAATGTCATGCATGGGAGGGGCTAGAATGAGATCTATTGCACACAACCATGAACCACTCATGAATGATTGATTTTAGACAATGAATTAATAATTGAGCAAACTGCGAGGATGTTTTCTTTTGGTTTTGTGTTAATGCCTCTATTGTTTTGTAATAGAGTTAATTAGCATTTCATGGAAGATTTTATGATTATGGTTGAGATTGGATGTTGGATTAATTGATTATGTTTTTGATACTTGCTAGATCCTCTTGTATGGTTGACTGTACAAAGGAGGTTCTGCCGAAATTTAGTATTATGACTTAGGTTTTAAATTGTTACGCTGTAATTTTAGTAACATTGCAAGTTCATGTTGGGCTGGGGTGTTACAGTTGGTATCAGAGCAGGCTGTAGGTCCGTGGTATTTGAATTATTAATCTTGACACACTCTGCACAGTAGGTGGGATTGGGTTAGTGCATTGCATTTACATTTCTGTTACATCGTATTGATGATTGCTGATATGACTTTAGTATGATTGTTAATTAATTGATTATTTTGGTTCTGTGTGATGATGGTTGATGTTGAGAGGTTGAGGTCGTGGTTGTGGCTCTGGGCTTTACTAGGTTACACCATCGTTCATGGTAAGAGAATAGTGCAGTGGATTACCTCGGATATCTTAGTACAGGTGTTGAGAGTGAGTATCTTTAGAAAAGTTGTTCTCTTCCTTTAATTTCAATTTGGTCAACTCTTGTCCATTTATGGTTTATGAATTTCTTTTAGGATTATTAGTTCATTGCGGTTGATGGGTTGCTTTGAGAAAGGTTGATGTTTTTCCATTGGTTTAATGTGTCCCTTAAAGCAGTTATTGTTTTCCCAATTGTTGAGTTATTCTTGGGGCTGGTGAACTTGGTTAATTGTCAAGATTGACCTTTGTATTGGAGTTTTGTCTTTCTCATTGGAAAACATGACCCATTTATTCGCTTTATGTTTTTAGATAATGAAAGTTTCCTTTTTGCAAGTCCTTTAGTATGTGGAAGCTTTGACTCAATGTATCTCTTTTGGGTATTTTGAGTGTTGAAGTTGAATGCTTCTCTTTTATGAAAGAAAATGCTAAACCCTTAGCGATGTCTTTTCATGGTTAAGTGAGAGGCTATAATCAAAGAGATTAATGTATATGATTTGAGTTTTCAAGTTGGGTCTGTACCGTGGTGCATAAACGATCTTAACTAAGATCCTTGGAAGGGAAGTTGATTAATTTGATGGTGTCTTGTAGTAAGTAGTTCTTGATGAACTGTGATTAAGGGTATGGATATACCTAATTGGACTTAAAGGAGTTATTAATAAGTGTGAGATATTGATGATTTGGTCTGATCATTAAGATTATGGGATTTGGTAAATTTATTGGATAATTTGGTGTAATAGGTCCCAATGGATTAATCTACCCATTAGTGATGGTTATGTCAAGGATGTGTTTGAACGTTGTCTTAGAGGACATTAATCTGGAAATTTTCATAAACTGGCTACTTAATGATCATACATAATTGCTAGATTGAAACATGTATATTGGATTAGATGAATGTTGAGGTAGTACCTTGTGAAACCTTATTTTACTGGAGATGATGTTATAAATTTTTAATTATATTTTGCCCTAAACTCTGAGCATAGTGGCATGTTGACTCTGTGTTTATAGATAGTTATGTGACTACAAATAGAAGTAGGACCCTATTTTCATACATGATAAATACAATTGTCAACTGTTAATGATAGTTGAAGTGGGTGTTGAGCAATACTAATGGTTGAGCGGATGAATGAATAAGTGGTCTCTGATAGTGTGCCTTGTGAAATTGTTATTTGATAACATTATCTTGTTAAAAGAGGTTTGTTTCAACCTTATGGCTTGTATTTCTTTTGGAGAGGTTTATGATGGGATAGGAGGCTATGACGATTCTCACTAAGAGTGTATTATTTTATTGTTAGTATGATTATCAGTAAGGGAATATGATGATAATGTTAGATGTTTTAAATAAAATAATTTGATCGCTTGCGTGATATTGATTAAATGAAAATGTTTCTAGTTTTGTGTTTGTGAACTTTTGGACCTCATGTTGTTGTGGTCTTCAAATCTCTTCTTGTTGGAGTTGGCATGGGGATACTGTAATCAAAGAAAGTTGCTTTCTTTATTAAAGGAAGGAGTGAAGTAGAAGTATTTGAGATTGAAGTCAAGTTTTGTAACTTGCAGGTTATTGAAGTTTGCTTGAACTTTTGTTTTTGCCCATAAGAGTTTTTCGAATTTCTGAAGTAATTTTTTATTCTCGTTTGAGGTTTGATATTTTCTTCTTGTGGGACGTGTGCCCTCAACTACGAAATCATCTTTTGTTTTCTGAGCTCTTTGACTATTTCCCTTGATCCTGTATATACCGTGAGGGGTAACGTTTCCGTGTACTGAAACTGCTTCTATTTGCCTCTTCTTCTAAGAAAAGATTAATCGATTTGTGTTGCAAAGTCCGTTCGGATGGGTAATAGCAATTAGATAGTGGTGGTTTAGTAGATAATTTTGTGAGCCTTCAGGTGTCAAGTTGTTTGAAGGGCATTAAGTAATAAATTGATTTACTAGAATAATCTTTGGAGAGGATTTGATTTAAGCAGAATATTTGTCTTTGGAACTAACCGATTATGTTGTCGCAACTAGTACAACCTATAGAGAGATGTGGTCCAATATCTTTTATTCATTTTGACAGAACATTAGAATTAGAAAATAAGGACATCTTGATCAATTTATTAGATCATCGCAATTGGGTACTCGGTAAGATTGTGTAGAAGAATTATGATAGGATAGTTTAATGAGAGTAGCAGTGTGGAGAAATTTAATCGTCGTGTTAATTAATGGGATAGTAGGGATTGTTGAGTTATTGTCACATATAACTTGGCCTTAGTGAGTGACCCTCTGGGAGTTAGATTATCTCTAAGGATAATTTGGTCAAGGATATATTTATTTATTGACGTTAGTGATTATGTATGTTGAATCTTGGTCAATTAGTTAGGGTATAGCGATGCATATATTGTGATCGTGTAGGTGAATTTGAATGGTGTGGTTTAGTGAAGGTCCAAGATTGGTGAAGTGAATCACCTTGGGCGGTTACTTGACTAGTGAGAAATGTTGATATTAATGACTGAGGTTATTATTTGAGTTGTGTGGAATTTTAGAAAAAAACGAATATAAGGATTTCCTATCAATTATACCAGAAATTTATTGTATGAGACTTGGAGATTGAATTTGGGCTTTGTATTTTTATGCTAGGACCTTGGAGGCCCAATATTATGTGTAGAAGTAGAAGAACAAAAGTAGATTCCGAACAATATGTTGATCTTTGAAAGAATACTTTGGGTATAGTAAATGAGTATGGGTGCTTGTTGGTGAAAAAGAAATCTTTATTGAGGTGTTAGGAATCATTTGTCAGGAATCATTTGTCAAAATAATTCCTTTGGTATAGGAGAGGACTAGAGAATCCTTTTGTGGATTAGTTGTAATACTCCAGAGTAGAAATCGGGAGAAAAATTAAATATTTTAAATAAAAAGTATTAATTCGAAAGAGATTACGTTTGAATTAGGAGAAAGAACATATATAAAATAGTTTAATCAGCGTTTAGAGGAGTGGTTTCCTGCTTAAGTTGGGCAACCTGGGCCTGGGCCTTGGCCTAGGTGGCCATGTGGTGGCCGGCCAAGGGGGGGGGCACCACCCTCCCCCAAAACCCTAGCCGCCCCCCTTTCCCCCTCCTCCCACTTGTGGCCGCCACCCCCCATCCCTCCTCCTTCCTCCCCCTTGGGCCGCCCCACTTCCTCCCCTCCCACGCCACCTCCCTACTGCTCCTCCCCTGCTGTTGTCCAAGGAGGTGCCCCCCCGTTGCCGGTGTCGAGGAGGAAGAGGGAGGACCACCCGGGAGATCGCTTGGTCAAGAAGAAGGAGAAGAAGAAGGAGAGGAGAGGGGGAGGGAGAGATCGTGGCCTCTGCTGGGAGTTCTTCACGTTCGGCGGTGTTTCGTCAAGGGTAATACCTGTTTTCCCCTGAGTAGATGCATCTTTTGATTGTTGTAGCAATGTCGGTATTTCTGTCTCCTCAGGACAGATCGCGTTAGACAGACGTTTTGATGTAGTTAAGTGCGGATTCAGTCTTGGGCTTCTCCTAGAGAGTTGTAGAGGACGTCAATAGCGTTCGATGAAGTGCTAGATCATATTTGTTGGACATCTGTAGCAAAAGTTATGAATTTATTAGTGCGACTGTCCTGCGAATCAGTCAGTGTTTTGACAGGTTTTAGTAATCTGACTTGTGCGATAAGTTAAATGGGGAATTAGAGGATCTCAGTATAACAAAAGTTGTAGATAATTGTCGTAGCTTTCAGGGAAGCACAAGAATGCGAAATTTGGACAAACGAGCTGAACGTTATGATCAATTTAGTGTACTATCCAGAGAACCTGACGTGAAAACGATGTTCTGTTATTTCGCATGTTAGGGGTAGTAGATGGCCGAAACAGGAAGGCTCACCAACTAGGTTTAGTTAGGGAATTTGATAACCTTTCAATGAAGTCCAAGAACACCTAATTTGGATCCATTTACGAAAAGATATGAATTTTAGAACATGACTGTCCACAGAGGGGACAAAGCGACATCTAGAAATTGGGGCTGGGTTCGCGCTAAAGGAACTTTTGTGAGTCCGTGTTTACTTTTATGGGTTGAGTGGTCCTCTATTGCTGTCTTAGCATTTCTTAATTGAATGTTTAGGTGGGGGACTGGTTCCGGAGGCGGCACCCTCTTCGCGTCCTTTGTTCCCGCACGGTTGAGGCAAGTTCATCGTTTGATCCTTATTTGTGATTGCTTGGACATGAATGCGGGTTTGATGCTTGTTAATGTCGTGTGGCTGTTGATAAGTGTGCATAATCAGAGTGGTGAATGTTCAAACTATGGATATGCTTTATTCATGAATGTTGTTATCGCCTTAATTCATGAATGTCGTTATTGTCTTTATTCATGAATGTTGCTACCGCCATTGGTGCTTGATGTTGAAAAGAGATGGTGCATATGCATTTTGATATCATGTTGAGGCCTGGTCATGTGATGACCAAGCATGCACATCTTTGAGGTCCCCGTCATGAATGTGACGGGCTTGAGATCCCCACACTCGTGGAGTGTGGGCTTGAGGTCCCCAATACTTACGGAGTATTGGGCAATTGGCCCCTGTGCGTGCGCGCACAGGCATGGGTATTGTAATACTCCGGAAGTGTGAGAAGTCAAGAATCGGGTTAATTAAATTTAATCGGTAGAGAATTATTTAATCGGAGAAGATTTTATTTTCAGAATTCGCCAAAACAAGATTAAAGAGGGTCTTTTCCACTTGTTCTCATCCACTTGGGCCTGGGCCTTGGCCCATCTAACCTAGTAGTGGCCGGCCAAAGGGGGGGAGGTGCCACCCTCCCCAAACCCTAGCCGCCCCCCCCCCTTTTCCCTCCTCCCACTTGCAGCCGCCCCTCCCCTTTCCCTTGGCCAACCCTCCCCTCTCCCTTGCGCCTCCCTCTGCCCAGTGCTGCTCCTCGCGACTCCCTTCGTCTGAGGCTGCCCTTGCAAGAAGGAGAAAGAGAGGAAGAGAAGAAGGAGAAGAAGATCTTGTGTGTGATTGGTTCAGCAAATTCTAAGCGGTTCTACAAGGGTAACGAGATGCCTTCCCGCTGTTTGATCCATAGTAGATGCGAAACCGATTAGAATTGTTGGTTAAATGTTGGGCTGCAGAAGATTCGATTCTGTCCAGTACATTGCGTGGGGATTTTCGTGTTTTTAGAGGCTGAATTTTAAGATTCCATCTTCTAGAGTTATGTGGGTTATGTCGTTATCTTTCAGTAGCCGTGAAGATCACTCGATTCCGAGGTCTGAGTCAAAAGTTATGGTCGATTTAGTATCTGCTGCCAGAAATCTAACGAGAATAATCTGTCTGGATATTTCCTAAAATATGAAAGGGAAATTGGTAGAATCTGAAAGTTCACACAACTAGGTTATTGTAGATAATTCGATAACCTTTTCAGATTGATAAAGAACGATCAATTCGGAGTTACCTATTAAAAGGTATGGTCATTTTAGTTTTGCTGTTCGATTGTGTAGGCAGTTTCTGTACTGAAAGTTCAAACAATGGTTAGCCTAATATTTTGGCCGAATTGGATTATCGTGTCAACTAGAGTATTGTAGATTAGTCAGTTAAGAATCTACAGAAATTGGGTTTACCTCTTTTTGACTTCCAGTTCTTGAGTTATGTCATTTACCGTGCTGCTGTCCAGAAACGGTATATGGCAGGAAACGTTGTTTTTCAGTTTCAGCTTTGTAAACTCGTTTTGAGTCGTCAAGTAAGCGTTGTAGAATGCCGATTAGTAGCGCTGAGTATATTATGTCCTTATTGAAATTATTTTACTGGTTTAGGAGGTGAGGCCTCAGGTTTAGGAGTATCACCTTTGCAGGCTAACGCGTCGCATCGTGGAAGGCAAGTACATTGCTAACCCTAATACTTGTGATGGATGAATGCTTATATGATCATGCAAGTAAATGCAGCGGTTGTGCTACGGTTTAACTTGTTATTCTTACTACTTGCAATATACATGTTTTTTTTCATAACTTGAAGTTATATGCCATGGTTGCATGTTTTATGGATGAGGTCGTGGTAGCAAATTAATATTCATTTTTGTCATGCGTTGGAAGAGTTGTTGGTAGTCATGTGGTAATTTGCTTAATGAGCCAAATGCGGAATATGAAAATAAACTCAAGGTGGACATATTGATAATTCCTTGTGGTTATATTCATGATGATCATGTTGTGGTCTATGTGGTAGAGTTCCCTTTAGATCGATTGATTTTGATCTTGGTGAATCGGGTGTGGGTTATGTGGTAATGGTCTTATGACACAATGGTATTGTGCTTAATGAGACACATGTGGATTATGAGAAAATATTCATGATGAGTATGTTGTTGACCTTCGTGGTTAAATTCTTGTGGTTTATGATTATCATATCATTCATGACATATCATGACATTTGCATTGTGAATGTCGCCGCTTATAGCCGCGACCGTACCGGTACAACATCGTGCATTGCCGTAGCACGATGCATACTTTTACCTTGTTGGGTAAAGGTGCAGTGGAGCATAGCATACATATGCATTACATTGTGGAAAGATCATTTGCATACTTATGCAAGATATTGTGGTGAAGTTATAATACAAACAACTGCAACTTTATAGTTGTAATGTGGGCGGCTCATGAGAGTCACTTGTGGTGTGAGGAAAGTGGCTATGGTCGTGGATTGGGGTTCATCCCTTGTGGAATGGTAGTGGTTGTGATTGTGGCTTGAGATTCTACTCTCTTGTGGTAATTGTTGATAGCGATTGTGGATGCGAGAAGTAATCTGCATTATGAGGTAAAACATGTTAATACTTTATTGTCATTGGTAGTGGTAGTGGTGAATAATATAAAGCGATTGATCAAGATTCAATTGTTAATATTTTACTTGTCATTGGTAGTAAATATGGTTGAGGCTATAATTGTGATCATTATGGGAATTGGATATTGATGCTTAATATCTTTGTAGTTAAATTAGCTTGTAAATGAATGTGGATTCACATCATGGATGTGGACATATGGATACTTTAATGATGTTGTATTTTTGTTTGTAGTCTGAATAGCACATTAAGCAGTGTGCTTCTTGAGATTTTTATCTCACCCTTGTTTTCCCCTACGGTGATTGTTGAGCATTCATGGGATGGGTAGAGCGGCACCACAATAATGCACTTGGTTCATCAACTCATGTTGTAATAAAGTCGATGAAATTCTAGCCAAATGTCTAACTATTTGTTGATGATTATGTTATTTAATAAGGATGGACTTATGAACCATTCTTTGATTAATCTGCTAGAGGTTGTTTAATTATTGAACTTGTTACCGTTATCTTTATTCCCTTAGTTGTTTATGCTTCCGCTTAATGCTTCTTGTCTAGAGATGTTGCCGAAATAATTTATCTTGAAATTATTGGCTAGCTGTAGAGTGGTTTAGTAGCATTCCAGGGTAATGTGGATCCTGGGGTGTTACAGTTGGTATCAGAGCAGGCTTTAGGTCTGTGGTAATTAAAAATATTAAATTGACACACTGGTGCATAGTAGGATGGGATGGGACAAGCATTGCATTCATGCTTTGACATGTTATATTTATGATTCATGCTTTGAGATAATCTTGTATGTTTATGATTGTTTATACGACTGCTTTGAGTGAGGATAGTCAATGATAAGAGGTAGGGATTGCGATTGTTGCCTTGGGCATTGCGGTTATACCCGTTCGTAGTGCGGGGATATTGATCTGATTACCTTAGGTAACTTAGTTGCGGATGTCATGGGTAAGTTTCTTAGAAAAGTGTTATCCTCCTTGAATTGATGTTGGTCGATTCCTGGCCTATTGCGGTTAATGATTTTCTCTCGAGTTATTTGTTTATTGCGATTGTTGGGTGCCAATAGGCCTCAATTGTTCTTGAGACCAAATATTGTTTCTTTTTGATTGATGGGTTGTTTTACTGCTCGTGAGCAGTGCTTTTGGAAAGACTGGTATTTGTATCTTTCTCACTGGAAAACATGACCCTTGTATTCGTTTGATATTTTGAACAAAAAAAATCAAAGGTTTATGTTGGAAGTTCGTTATCTGGTGGAAGCCTTGGCTCTATGCATTTCTTCTGAGTTATTTCGACTTTTGAAGTTTGATTTCTCCCTAGAAGGGAGTGTTAAAATCCCTTTATGATGTTTTGTTGTGTTTAAGTAGTAGGTGGCAATTATGTAAATAATCGATAGATTATGAATTATCAAGTTGAAAAGTTAGTGTGGTACATCATTAATTTCTACTAACATCCTTAGAAGTTAAGTTGATTATTATGATGTTGTCCTGTTGTAGTTTCTTGAAGATTTGTGGCTAAGAATTTAGCAATACATGTGTAGAACTCATGCATTTATTAAGGAATATGAAAAATAATTGTTTTGACTATTGTAGTTGTTTAGTTTTCCCGACTTGTTGGATAGATTGGATTGATCGATCTTAAGTAATTAATCTGACCATTCAGGATGGTCAAGTAAGGAGGTGTTGGAATATTGCCTTAATAAGATTAACCTTTAATATGTTCTCTCTTTACATACTTGATGAGCATGTACAACTGTTAAATTTATGTAACTTTTACCATGCTAAATTGTTGAAACATGTATCTGAGAAATGGATGAAGGTTGATGTATTGACTTGTGGAATCTTGTCTTATAAAGCTGGTATTATTGGTGTTTAAAGTTATTTTATTTTAATATCTTAACATAAGGTGGAGTATTGAATCTGTGCTCTTTATTATCTTTGTGATTGCAAATTAGAGATAGGATCATTAATGCTATCTTGATGAAAAATTAATAATCAATTATTGACAAAGAATGGCTAGAGTGTAATTACTTTTGCTAAACTAGAGTTGAGCATCGATGATGAGATAAATGTATGAAATCTAATAAGAGATCCATACTAGCATGTTTGTGAGGTTGTTATGTTCTAATATCATCTTGTTAAAGAGTTTGTTTTAATATGATGGCTTATGCAATAGGTTTAACTAGATTAAGTAGTTGGAATCTTATTTGGATAATAAGAACATGATGAAGTGATTTATGGTGTTCCTTTTGGAAAAAGTATGAAGGAGTGAGATGATATGATGATTTTTTGCAAAGAATGTTTTATCTTGTTGTGAATACAATCCATAGCCTGTAGTTGTGATTATAGTGTTGAATGTTTTAAAAATAAAGGAATTTGTTAATTCCATAATACTAATTGAATTGAAGGGTGTGAGATTTACAGTTGGAATCTTTTGGACCTTATGACTTATGTGATAGCGAGGTTGCCTTGAGTAAGCGACATGTTGAATGATCTTTTGGTTTTTATCGAATCTCGTGTTGTGGTCTTCAAGCATCCTTTGTTGGAATTGGCGGGATCTTGTTATAAAAGAAAAAATGTTTCTTATTGAAAGAAAAGTTGTACTATAAGTATTTGAGTGCAGATGATCTATCTTGTGTTTTCCAACCTCAATGCTATCTATTTTTTCCTTGGTCTTTTAGCTCTGTGAATGATAGCAATTTTACGTATCTTTGGAATTTATTTCTTCTTACCTCTTCTTCTAAGAACATGGTAATTGTTGTGGGTTGCGAAGACTTTTGTTGCGTGATGACAACTTAATAGCGGTAGTGTAGTAATGTTTTTGTGGGAGCCTTAAATATCACAATATTTAAGATATAATGGATGATATATTATTTTTCATGGAATAATCCTTGGGAAGGGTATGTTTTAAATAGAATGTTTATCTTGGAGCCAAGCGATTTATTAATGTTAAGAAATGAGTGTTTGTTAATTGTGGTATAGTAGGGCGTTCACGAGGTTTTCCTATCTTATATGGGAAGTTGGTCGTAAGAACTTGGAAGTGAGTTTGGGCTTCACTTTTTGTTATGCTAGAATTTTTTTAGAGGCCCAGTGTCTCGTGTTGGAATAGTGGATCGAGTAGAATCCAAATAGTGTGATGATCGGGATAGCATTCTTGAGGTGCGATGAATTGAGTATGTGTGGGTGTGATATGAATCCCGAGTTGTTATCCTTAAGGGACTGAAGTGCGTTAGGAATTATTTGTCAAAATAATTCGTTGGTCATGGTTTTGGCTAGAGTATGATTTGCGGGGCCGTGAGAGTCTATCTACAATGGTGTAGATGATGTACTCAATTGAGCTAATTGTTGAGGTGGTCAACTTGAGATAAATGAGTTGGTGTGTTGGGCAATGACTTGAAAATCCTTGGTTCAAGGAAGTTAAATTATTAAAAGAAATAGATTGAGAAATTATTGTTATCTCAAGTAGTGAGATGCTCTCTTGATTCTTGTTTATCTTTGTGTGTTTATGGCGAGGCCATTTGCAAAATTGAATTGTGTTTATGTTGAGGCGTAGTCTTTTCCAGTTAGGAAAAGAAATTGATTGTTTTAGTGCATCGAGTGATTTCCACTCTTAGCTTATGTGGTGTGGTTCTCCAATTGTCTACTTGCCGAGTAGAAATATTTTTTGTGGTGAATCCTTTGATTTGGATCGTGGTCCTTTGAAGGAAAGATGGTTGCTAGTGTGATGCTTGAGAGTTCTTTACTCTTCTGTTGCTGGGTTCTATTTGCGAAAGAAGTACCCCGAGCTCTTCGAGGTGGTGAGTACCCTAGTTTGGGTGGTTTTTTTGCTTGTTGTTCTTTTCTTTGTGGTGCAGAGAGTTGGATTCGAGGCGAATCTTTTTAAGGTGGAAGAATGTAATACTCCGGAAGTGTGAGAAGTCAAGAATCGGGTTAATTAAATTTAATCGGTAGAGAATTATTTAATCGGGAAGATTTTATTTTCAGAATTCGCAAAACAAGATTAAAGAGGGCTTTCCACTTGTTCTCATCCACTTGGGCACAGGCCTTGGCCCATCTAACCTAGTAGTGGCCGGCCAAAGGGAGGTGCCACCTCCCAAACCTAGCCGCCCCCTTTTGTAACACCACGGCTATTCGGAAGCCAAGATGTCACCTAAAACATCTAACATACATCCATAATGCGAGAAGAATTTGAACTAAGTATTTCAACTAAAGACGACATTAAATTAAACAGGACATGGTGAAGGTATCATTCCTTCACCTTCTAAGTTATTTAATCACGATCATCAATAAAGAAGGTTCACACGCAGTAATAAATCAACATCCATGTGGAGAAGGTATCCTTCCTTCACCAATTATAATTTAATTATTACGGTTCATCATTAACGAATGTAAGATAGAACTAAATTTAATCTTGAACATGAATAGGATGATGTGAGCGAGTAGTGCGTGTCTACTCCTCCCAAGTGAGCCAACATCGGGGTTACCTAAAATAAACAAACAACGCAAGAGTGAGTCCATGACTCAGCAAGTCTGATGAAAGAAAAAGAACACATATACAAACAGGACATCACCATTTAAGAATGCGAACCTTGCATCGAGTGAACACTTATGAAAACATGAAATGAATGAATGTAATCAGGATGGACTGCACACATGCATATCTGGTATAGTGAGTGACACACCCGTCGGTGTTCACTTAAGCCCGCACCTTAACAAAAGTGCGGGGATCCAAGTCCTATATGAAGAACGTTTCATATAGGTGTCCAAAGCTGCCCATCTTTGGAATTGATGGGTCTTACGTGCCCATACTTTGGAATTGATGGGTCTTTCAATCCACTCCGTGGGCGGGACATGACAATGTCCAAATTTGCCCACATTGGAATGGTGGGACTTACAATCCACTCCCGTGGACATAACATGAATAAAAGGATGCATGATATGAACATGAACAGTGATAATACCATCTCTCAGTATATACTCCACATAATGAAAGAACATAACCAATTCCGCATCTCGGGTAACACAATATGTCACACTATATTCATGAAAACATTCACAATCACAGCACTCAAAAGCAACAAAGTACTTGCCTTCCGCGTTGCGACGCGTTAGCAGGCAACGATGGCGCTCCCAAACCCGTAGCCTCGTTGCCTAAACAATTAAATAACGAAATAAGAACAACATAGAATCCAACCCGAATTAATAGTCTACAATACCCCCCTTGAACTCCCAAGGAATCGCCATAAAACCTAATCTGAAAAACAGGCTGCAACCCAAAAACGTGTCGGGACAGCAGCACGAAAATGACAGTAGTTAATGACGTGGGACTCGAAATGAGATGAGTCCAGATCCTACCTCATCTTAACGAACATATCTATAACATTCAAGTTGATGAGATTTCCCAATTCGGCCAATAAACTTCTCTAATAAAGAAAACAAAACAGCAGCACAGCTTCTGTCTGAACAAACAAGACAGCAATACTAAAACAACCATAACTTTTAATCTACAACTCCGAATTGAGCGTTCTTTAACAATCTGAAAAGGTTATGAAATTACCTACAATAAACTAGTTGGCACGACATTCAAATTTTGCCTGTAACAAAAAGTGGCACACGGGTCAAAACTAAAGATAGAAACTGACATACAATCTGGACAGACTGATCTACAATCTGGACAGTCACAAAGAAAAGTGCATAACTTTTGATCTATAAATCCAAATGAGGTGTTCTTTATCAATCCTGAAAGCTAGTGATATCACCTTCAAAATTTGTTATGGGCAAGACCTCTGAATCACCCTCTAACTAGGCCATATATCAACCTAAACAGAGACTGCTAATTCTCATCAGGATTCTGGACAGCAGATATTAAATCTATCATGACTTTTGACTCGAAAGTCGGAATTAGGTGATCTTGGCGGCCACGAAAGCTAAGAACAAGACCTACATATCTCTAGGAGATGGGAAACTCAGATTCGGCCTCTAACATCACGAAAAAGTCCACGCAACAATCTGGACAGAATCGAATTTCTACCCGCAACAAATCGATATAATCAAAATTGAACCAAAACACATCTACCACTAATCAAGCGATGAGGATCGGCACTCGTTACCCTTGTAGCAACCAGGACGTAGGTTGGAGAACCTTGGAGAAGATGATCTTCCTCCTCCTTTCTCCTTCTCCCTTCTTCTCCTTCCACCATGGCCCGCGGCACCTGAGACTTCTTCCTCATCTTGGTAGAGCAAAGACGGAGGGGGCTGCTACGATGCAGCGTGCTACTGCATCTGTGGCGCGGTACTGTAGCAGAGGGTAGGGTTTTGGGAAGGAGACCCCCTTCTTGACTCCACTACAAGGCCGCCCACTTGGCTAGGACACCTTGGGCTAAAAGCCGAAGGTCCAATTCTCTCTCAAATCCTGAATTTTCTTTCAATTTTCCTCTAAACTTTAATGCATTCAAATTTGAATAAATTTCTCTTCCGAATAATATGTTCTCTCTATTTGATATTCGAGGTATTACATTCTACCTCTTAATGAATTCGACCTCGAATTCTAACCGTCGAAATAAACGAAAGAATAATTGCCACCAAAAGAAACATCTATTAACATATGCCGGAGCAAACATGTGCGGATACAACTCGCGCATGCGAGACTCAGTCCCAAATGACCTATCTCTCGATCGACAAGACCACAAGACATTGACGTAAACTACATCGACCTAACACTCAATCCGACATTGCCAAGTACACTCATCGGAAGAGATTCAAAGGTAAGATCCTACTCGATGGTCAATGGCGTTAACGAATATTCAAACTCTAGTTCTCACGGTACTCACTCGGCACCAAACATGCTAAATGTAGTACACCACATATGGACCGAGACGGTCCTTGCGACACGCCAACTTCCGAATTCCGTAGCTAACTAAAAACAACCCAAAGTACCTTGGCTAACCTTCCAATTGATCTTGAACCACACAACATGCACATAGAACACGAACTCTTGTTCCACCTCTCAATTGAACTCTTCACTAAAATAAGGATCACCTCCTTTAACGAAACACACAATGAGCTCTCTTTAAGCAAACTCTTTTACCGACAAAACCCATCTGAAAAGAAAGATTCACATCGCATCTATGCGTTACACTCGATACTAAAGAGTCAAACACAAATCGAATTTCATCACGAAAAACCTTTCCACGTTCCAAATGGCGACTTGCGAATAAACGTCACGAAATCCAAAGGAGAAATCACTTGAATGCCCAAAAAATCATTTATTCCGTCTCAATGGAAAGAATCACACATATCAACATAAATGTCGAGCTCAACTTGCGAAAGACATCTGTCAAAACACATAGCTCAAACAAGAATCAAGAAAACGTGTCTCTACTTTAGGAAGCATCAATTTCTCAGTTTCTCTTTCAGGAATAAAACTTCTCTCAAACTTTGGAATTCCAATTCATCGCATAACACCCTAACTCATCTCTCTTAACTTGGCATTCTCAACGCTATGCTCAAGTCGAAATACATCATCCACACCTCGGTATAAAGGCTCTATCGACTACACTGAAACTTTCTCTCAACAACTCCTCTACCGATGAAATTAATTTGACAGATGACTTCCAATGCATCTCAAAATAGATTTCACATGCAATCACATCACCTCAATGTTTTAAGAATAAACAACTCGAAATTCCCAGCACACACATTCATATACTTCCTCAAAAGGGTTCTATCAATGACCATCTCATTGTTCGGAATCCACCCTTATTCTACTTTCTCTACACATAATCATTGGGAGACTCAAGGTCCTAGCAAAAGAATGTGAAGCCCAAAATTAAACTCCAAGACTCCTACCATGAACTTCTCATATAGAAGATAGGGAAGCCTCAAATTAAATCCCTAAAATTCTCACAATCCAAACATACTCGCGCATTGACATCAACACAAAAACATTTCTTCGATCCAATTATCTTTATCAAGATTCTAATTCTTAGAGAGTTACTTACTACGTCCAAGTCATTCATGGCAATAATCCAACAATCTCGGCTATCTCTTTAATCTCTTTAACGATCGATCACTTTGCTAATATTACTCCCATTACAACACCATCATATTTCATCTACACAACCACGCAAGGTACTCAACCGCGACACTCTAATACATTGATCAAGATTTTCATACTTTGGATAATTCTATGTTCCATTGAAATGAACAAAAGAACTTGGACTACGTCTCGCTATAGATTCTACTAGTTGTAACCATGCAATCAGTTTAACCTCCAAAGGCAACCTTCTAATGAGATAAACTCCTCTTAAATAACTATATTACGAAATTATTTCATCCTCCAATGCTCATCGAATAATTTCCAACCCAAAGTTTCACAACTACAATCATTAAACACCTCAAAAGACTCCGGTGAAACGAATAGATTGATTCTTTCTCAAAAGGAAGAGCGAATGAAATCAATTTTCTTCAACTAGGAAAACATGTGCCACCGCATGATGAACAAAGGATCAAGAAAAAATAGTCACTTAGGCAAAGTACTGGAAAACATAAGGAAAATCAATAGTCGAGGCTCAAGCCCTATTGAAAGCAAATACCAAACCACAAATGAGAAGAAGGTAATGCCCTTTGAAAATTTGATAAACTCTTATGGAACAAATGCATAAGGTTTAAGCACACCCAAATAAACTGCAAGTGGCGAAACGCGACTTAAATCTCAAATACTTTTACTTCACTCCTTCCTTTAACCGGGAAAGTTATTTTCTGTGATTACTACATCACTTTGCCAGCTTAAACAAGATAAGCTCTTAAGACCAAATCATAAGAACCACTTAAGAACCAATAAAATCTTTCAACCCGTCTCTTTGCTCGAAACAGACAAAGTTACCACATAACTCATGAGGTCCAAAGATAACAAACGCAAAACTCGAAACACTTTCACTAAAACAGTATCATGCAAATGATTTTTCGTTGAACATTATCATCACAACCACAGTCTGACAATCACACTAATCAACGAAATAATATGCTATTGGCGAGAATCATCAAATCTCTTAACACTCCATGAACTTTTGAAAAGAATCACAATGAACTACTTCATCATGTCTCTAAAATCTAAATAAGGTTACATATACTTGATCTAGGGAAAACCTAGTGCAAAAACCTTATAATTGAAACAAACTCTTTCAACAAGATGATAATAGAACATGACAATCTCACCAATGTACACCAACAGAAATCTCTGATTAGCTTTCATCCATTTAACTCTTAGTGACACTCGATGCCAAGATAGTACACACTAAATGCTCTCTAGCCACACATGGCACAAACATGATCCTACCTCTGTTTGCAACCTCAACAACAGTTAAGAGGATATAATCAGCATTCTAACTTATGATCAGCAATTAGAATAAAATGTCCTTAACTTCAATAATATAGGACACATAAGTCAAGGTTTCACAAGGCGATACATCATCGTTCATCTAGTCATTTAAACATGTTTCAATAATTTTTAGCATGGCAAGAATCAAGTAAAGCTATCATTTAAATAAGATCATCAAGATCCAAATAGAAGACAAATTCAAGATTAATATTTATCAAGACAACATTCGAACACATCCTTAACTTAACCATCACTAGCGGTTAGAATAACTGAAAGAGGACCTAGATTTCAACTTATCTAACAAATTTATCAGATTATCCGATCGTAAAGATCAACCCGATACATCCACATTTTTTCCACAATTCTTAACAACAATAGCTTCTTGAACA
Organism: Ampelocalamus luodianensis; assembly: GCA_036346255.1. Taxonomy (NCBI): domain Eukaryota; kingdom Viridiplantae; phylum Streptophyta; class Magnoliopsida; order Poales; family Poaceae; genus Ampelocalamus; species Ampelocalamus luodianensis. Next base: position 234,951 of record JAYEVH010000425.1, read on the forward strand.
AATATGAACAACCTCTTATCTAAAACTCATCCTGTACCAAATACAACGACATTTCACTTTAAGCAATTCACTTCCACGGATACTAGTTAAGAATAGACTGTTTGCACAAAGCTAATAACCCAAATCTGATAACTCATACCATAATAATTAATTCATTTAATTAACACCTCGTACTTAAGCATGTCAAGACATCACTTAAAGATTTTAACCTAATCTTTCGGAAAAGAGGCATTACATTCCAACACCGGAACTAATCCAAAAGAAATACATAAAGTCAAAGCTTTCACATGTTAAAGAATTTGCAATGAAAACTTTCAGTGCCAGAATACTCAATGAATAAATGATTCACATTCTCCAATAAGCAATGCAGAACTCCCAAGAAAAGATAAGTTTTTTTTGCCGATATCCAACGATCCCAAGAACAACTTTAGACCTGCGATCGGAGAACAAGTAGTCGACTTATGGAACCAAGAAAGTCAATGAGAACTCATCGGAAGAAATGTAAAACACTAACTCAAGAAAACTTCATCAAACGCAACTATTACCGAATCGCCACATACGAACCAAGGAAGAGAATAATATTTTCTAAAGAATCTCACCCTCAACACTCCACTATGGTATTCGGGTAGATACTACTCTATTTTGCTACCACAAATACGGTGCAATCGACAAAGTCGGGGCCACAACCACGGCCTCCACTTCTTAACCTCCATCATCGACACGTTTAAACAATATAATCAATTATGATTATACATGATCATATCATGACAATCATAGAATAGATTCATAGATATGGAATATCATAACATATCATAGATTAACAACAAGAAAGATAATACAAAAGCAATTCAACAATTGCTCAACAAATGAAACATAACAATAGAAATACGAAACAATGGATTTCCCAACCCCACCTCATGTACGCGGTGTGTCAATTTAATATTCAATTACCACGGACCTAAAGCCCGCTCGATACCAAGCTGTAACACCACGGCTATTCGGAAGCCAAGATGTCACCTAAAACATCTAACATACATCCATAATGCGGAAGAATTTGAACTAAGTATTTCAACTAAAGACGACATTAAATTAAACAGGACATGGTGAAGGTATCATTCCTTCACCTTCTAAGTTATTTAATCACGATCATCAATAAAGAAGGTTCACACGCGATAATAAATCAACATCCATGTGGAGAAGGTATCCTTCCTTCACCAATTATAATTTAATTATTACAGTTCATCATTAACGAATGTAAGATAGAACTAAATTTAATCTTGAACATGAATAGGATGATGTGAACGAGTAGTGCGTGTCTACTCCCTCCCAAGTGAGCCAACATCGGGGTTACCTAAAATAAACAAACAACGCAAGAGTGAGTCCATGACTCGGCAAGTCTGATGAAAGAAAAGAACACATATACAAACAGGACATCACCATTTAAGAATGCGAACCTTGCATCGAGTGAACACTTATGAAAACATGAAATGAATGAATGTAATCAAGGATGGACTGCACACATGCATATCTGGTATAGTGAGTGACACACCGTCGGTGTTCACTTAAGCCCGCACCTTAACAAAAGTGCGGGATCCAAGTCCTATATGAAGAACGTTTCATATAGGTGTCCAAAGCGCCCATCTTGGAATTGATGGGTCTTACGTGCCCATCTTTGGAATTGATGGGTCTTTCAATCCACTCCGTGGGCGGGACATGACAATGTCCAAATTTGCCCACATTGGAATGGTGGGACTTACAATCCACTCCGTGGACATAACATGAATAAAAGGATGCATGATATGAACATGAACAGTGATAATACCATCTCTCAAGATATACTCCACATAATGAAAGAACATAACCAATTCCCATCTCGGGTAACACAATATGTCACACTATATTCATGAAAACATTCACAATCACAGCACTAAAAGCAACAAAGTACTTGCCTTCGCGTTGCGCGCGTTAGTGCAACGATGGCGCTCCCAAACCCGTAGCCTCGTGGCCTAAACAATTAAATAACCGAAATAAGAACAACATAGAATCCAACCGAATTAATAGTCTACAATACCCCTTGAACTCCCAAGGAATCGCCATAAAACCTAATCGAAAAACAGGCTGCAACCCAAAAGCGTGTCGGGACAGCAGCACGAAAATGACAGTAGTTAATGACGTGGGACTCGAAATGAGATGAGTCCAGATCCTACCTCATCTTAACGAACATATCTATAACATTCAAGTTGATGAGATTTCCCAATTCGGCCAATAAACTTCTCTAATAAAGAAAACAAAACAGCAGCACAGCTTCTGTCTGAACAAACAGGACAGCAATACTAAAACAACCATAACTTTTAATCTACAACTCCGAATTGAGCGTTCTTTAACAATCTGAAAAGGTTATGAAATTACCTACAATAAACTAGTTGGCACGACATTCAAATTTTGCCTGTAACAAAAAGTGGCACATGGGTCAAAACTAAAGATAGAAACTGACATACAATCTGGACAGACTGATCTACAATCTGGACAGTCACAAAGAAAAGTGCATAACTTTTGATCTATAAATCCAAATGAGGTGTTCTTTATCAATCCTGAAAGCTAGTGATATCACCTTCAAAATTTGTTATGGGCAAGACCTCTGAATCACCCTCTAACTAGGCCATATATCAACCTAAACAGAGACTGCTAATTCTCATCAGGATTCTGGACAGCAGATATTAAATCTATCATGACTTTTGACTCGAAAGTCGGAATTAGGTGATCTTGGCGGCCACCGAAAGCTAAGAACAAGACCTACATATCTCTAAGAGATGGGAAACTCAGATTCGGCCTCTAACATCACGAAAAAGTCCACGCAACAATCTGGACAGAATCGAATTTCTACCCGCAGCAAATCGATATAATCAAAATTGAACCAAAACACATCTACCACTAATCAAACGATGAGGATCGGCACTCGTTACCCTTGTAGCAACCAGGACGTAGGTTGGAGAACCTTGGAGAAGATGATCTTCCTCCTCCTTTCTCCTTCTCCCTTCTTCTCCTTCCACCATGGCCGCGGCACCTGAGACTTCTTCCTCATCTTGGTAGAGCAGCACGGAGGGGGCTGCTACAGATACAGCGTGCTCTGATCTGGCGCGATGCTGTAGCAGAGGGTAGGGTTTTGGGGAAGGAGACCCCTTCTTGACTCCACTACAAGGCCGGCCCACTTGGCTAGGACACCTTGGGCTAAAGCGAAGGTCCAATTCTCTCTCAAATCCTGAATTTTCTTTCAATTGTCCTCTAAACTTTAATGCATTCAAATTTGAATAAATTTCTCTTCCGAATAATATGTTCTCTCTATTTGATATTCGAGGTATTACACTTTTCCCACCTCCCACTTGCAGCCGCCCCTCCCCTTTCCCTTGGCCGACCCTTCCCCTCTCCCTTGCGCCTCCCCTCGCCTGGTGCTGCTCCTCGCGACTCCCCTTCGTCTAGGCTGCTGCCTCATGCAAGAAGGAGAAAGAGAGGAAGAGAAGAAGGAGAAGAAGGAGAAGAAGATCTTGTGTGGGATTGGTTCAGCAAATTCTAGCGGTTCTACAAGGGTAACGAGATGCCTTCCCCGCTGTTTGATCCATAGTAGATGCGAAACCGATTAGAATTGTTGGTTAAATGTTGGGCTGCAGAAGATTCGATTCTGTCCAGTACCTTGCGTGGGGATTTTTGTGTTTTTAGAAGCTGAATTTTAAGATTCCATCTCCTAGAGTTATGTGGGTTATGTCGTTATCTTTCAGTAGCCGTGAAGATCACTCGATTCTGAGGTCTGAGTCAAAAGTTATGGTCGATTTAGTATCTGCTGCCAGAAATCTGACGAGAATAATCTGTCTGGATATTTCCTAAAATATGAAAGGGAAATTGGTAGAATCTGAAAGTTCACACAACTAGGTTATTGTAGACAATTCGATAACCTTTTCAGATTGATAAAGAACGATCAATTCGGAGTTACCTATTAAAAGTTATGGTCATTTTAGTTTTGCTGTTCGATTGTGTAGGCAGTTTCTGTACTGAAAGTTCAAACAATGGTTAGCCTAATATTTTGGCCGAATTGGATTATCGTGTCAACTAGAGTATTGTAGATTAGTCAGTTAAGAATCTACAGAAATTGGGTTTACCTCTTTTTGACTTCCAGTTCTTGAGTTATGTCATTTACCGTGCTGCTGTCCAGAAACGGTATATGGCAGGAAACGTTGTTTTTCAGTTTCAGCTTTGTAAACTCGTTTTGAGTCGCCAAGTAAGCGTTGTAGAATGCCGATTAGTAGCGCTGAGTATATTATGTCCTTATTGAAATTATTTTACTGGTTTAGGAGGTGAGGCCTCAGGTTTAGGAGTATCACCTTTGCCGGCTAACGCGTCGCATCGTGGAAGGCAAGTACATTGCTAACCCTAATGCTTGTGATGGATGAATGCTTATATGATCATGCAAGTAAATGCAGCGGTTGTGCTACGGTTTAACTTGTTATTCTTACTACTTGCAATATACATGTTTTTTCATAACTTGAAGTTATATGCCATGGTTGCATGTTTTATGGATGAGGTCGTGGTAGCAAATTAATATTCATTTTTGCCATGCGTTGGAAGAGTTGTTGGTAGTCATGTGGTAATTTGCTTATTGAGCCAAATGCGGAATATGAAAATAAACTCAAGGTGGACATATTGATAATTCCTTGTGGTTATATTCATGATGATCATGTTGTGGTCTATGTGGTAGAGTTCCCTTTAGATCGATTGATTTTGATCTTGGTGAATCGGTGTGGGTTATGTGGTAATGGTCTTATGACACAATGGTATTGTGCTTAATGAGACACATGTGGATTATGAGAAAATATTCATGATGAGTATGTTGTTGACCTTCGTGGTTAAATTCTTGTGGTTTATGATTATCATATCATTCATGACATATCATGACATTTGCATTGTGGATGTCGCGCTTATAGCCGCGATCAGCACGGTACAACATCGTGCATTGCCGTAGCACGATGCATACTTTTACCTTGTTGGGTAAAGGTGCGATGGAGCATAGCATACATATGCATTACATTGTGGAAAGATCATTTGCATACTTATGCAAGATATTGTGGTGAAGTTATAATACAAACAACTGCAACTTTATAGTTGTAATGTGGAACTGCTCATGAGAGTCACTTGTGGTGCGAGGAAAGTGGCTATGGTCGTGGATTGGGGTTCATCCTTGTGGAATGGTAGTGGTTGTGATTGTGGCTTGAGATTCTACTCTCTTGTGGTAATTGTTGATAGCATTGTGGATGCGAGAAGTAGTACAGTTATGAGGTAAAACATGTTAATACTTTATTGTCATTGGTAGTGGTAGTGGTGAATAATATAAAGCGTTGATCAAGATTCAATTGTTAATATTTTACTGTCATTGGTAGTAAATATGGTTGAGGCTATAATTGTGATCATTATGGGAATTGGATATTGATGCTTAATATCTTTGTAGTTAAATTAGCTTGTAAATGAATGTGGATTCACATCATGGATGTGGACATATGGATACTTTAATGATGTTGTATTTTTGTTTGTAGTCTGAATAGCCTGTTAAACAGTGTGCTTGCTAAGATTTTTATCTCACCCTTGTTTTCCCCCCTACAGGTGATTGTTGAGCATTCATGGGATGGGTAGAGCGGCACCACAATAATGCACTTGGTTCATCAACTCATGTTGTAATAAAGTCGATGAAATTCTAGCCAAATGCTTAACTATTTGTTGATGATTATGTTATTTAATAAGGATGGACTTGTGAACCATTCTTTGATTAATCTGCTAGAGGCTGTTTAATTATTGAACTTGTTACCGTTATCTTTATTCCCTTAGTTGTTTATGCTTCCGCTTAATGCTTCTTGTCTAGAGATGTTGCCGAAATAATTTATCTTGAAATTATTGGCTAGATGTAGAGTGGTTTAGTAGCATTCCAGGGTAATGTGGATCCTGGGGTGTTACAGGTATGCAGCGACGGTTGCATACTTTGCATTACCGGTAAAATGCACAAAGAGATTGTGAGGACCCCAGTTTATTTGGCTTGTAATGCTTAACCAACCACCTGGTCCTAGCATCACAAATCAAATAAACTGATCCTCGAGATATGTATACTTCCGAAGCGATATACGCACCTCGTTACAAAATTAGACATCAACTCCATTCAAAACATAGAGTCCAAACATTACACTACAAACGGAAGATAAACAAATAGTAACAATATTACAGACATAGGCCGACAGGCCACAAGATACACAAATAACTACAAAAAGACAGCGGAAGCAAAAGTGCCATAAGATGGCTATAAACAAAGCCAATCGGTGTGCCTTCAACCCACAAGGCATCGGACGGACCGCCAAGACTAGTCGTCACCACGGCGACAAAGACACTCACGTAGTGAGGACCACGAGGCTCACCTACTTCCTCGCAACAAAAACATTAAGCAAAGCACACGAGTACAAAGATTGTCTTTGTACCCGCAAGACAGACGTGTGAACTAGCGGACTGTTCATATGCTACATGCGGGCTTGTTTAGTGGAGGCCATATGTTTCATTTGCATAAAGCCAACTTTCATTTGCAATAATATAATACAGCTTTTAAAGGCAAGTTTGCAATTCATTTTTAAGATTGAAATAACAAGAAGGATAGTAATAACAAAAGCGAAAGATAAACAACCTAGAAGTGACTATCCCAATAGTCACCACAACAATAGCACGAATCCCAGATTCGTACCACCCATCAAGTTTTAATTTAAATGTTGTAGTCTAACTCTTGAAAAGCTTACCCAAGCGTGTCCATCACCTAGGACGAGGCTATTCGAATAGTTTTAACCTGCAGGGTGTACCATCGCACCCACACCTCGCATCGCCTTTAAGCCAAAGCACACTTCGAAGGTATGCCGCCTGACTAAGTCCTACGAGACTGTTTCCAATATTGTGTATCAACCCCGAGTCGCTCGTATGGGTAGAAACACCATACGCTTACATGGTAAAGCCGAAAAGACAACTACCCACTCAGGATAAAGCTTTTCGGACAACTACCATGCTCCCACCTCCATCCCTCCTGCGACCTCCTGCGACCGGAGCCAATACACGCCAAAGTACTAGGTCAGAGAGGTCCCATATACTCTAGTGTGGTTAGCACGCGAAATGCTGGATAAAAATTCACTCACAAGATGTTCGGTCCTTAATTGACCGGGCACCTTTCGATCACACCCAAAAGATCACACCAATCTTACCATTGTGCGCGTCCAAATCATTTTTGTTTTCATTTTTAGTTTTGCAATTAAACATAGCAGAATCTTTGAATCATAAAGTTGTAGTAAATTTTGTGTGATCAAGGTTACCGACTAAAGTCGATAACCGCCCAGTTCTACCGATACTAAGCATGTCTAAGCAGTTGAAATCGTATCTACTAAGTGACAAGAAATCATCCAGCGATCTCTAATCACAGCAAATAACCTAGGTTCAGGTAGTAGAGATCAATATTTTGTCTACAGGATATGCACTACGGATTTAACTAATCAATTTAACACAAATTAAGCGATGCATACATACAATTTGAAACAAAATATTAGACTTTAAAATCTTGGGATAAATATGATCAAAGCGCTTGTTCGGTTCTTTGTTGCTCAATATGTTGCGGAGGATCGTCCTCAGGGTTGCCGCAAATATCGAAGCCTAACGATCGAACATAACAGCAAATAAGAACGAATAACACCGACAAAACTCAAACATTCAACAACATCAAACAAGCCAAAACTCACACAGCAACCTAAGCAAGATATAACAAAATTTAGAAACAGAGAACAAATCATTTTAAGTTATTAATAATTTTCTATGAATTTTCTAAGCTAAAAACACAACAAGTTACTAGTTAATTACTTAACAAATTTTCATGAACAGAAACAGGGTGTAAAACCTATCCTAATAGTTAGTATACTGAAAATGAAATTTTACAGAGTTGGGTTCATTGAATTTGGTCAATTATAGGAAAGATATGAATTTTCTAATTTTGGAAAATGCATAAAGCATCAATTAATCATTTAACAGATTTTTGATACAGAGACGAGGTTGAAACTAATTTTAATAAATAGAACATTTAAAATGAAAATTAACAGCACTGGTTTTATGCAATTTGGATAAAAATTGAATTAGTTATGCATTTTACAAGTTTAATTGATTTAACAAAGGCAATGTAAAAGCATTTCGAAATACTAAAGCACTTAATACTTCTTCTATCGACGCACGGCTAGCCCCACCATCGAGCAGAGCGGCGCGCGAAAATGTCGACTGAGCGATCGCGCATAAGGTGGCGTCGAAGGCGTATTCAAAGAATACGTCTTCGCTTAATGTAACGTAATCCTAACACATATGCCCAAAAAAAATACTTCATGAAAGAGAAAACGATTAACAAAACTACACAATCCCTAACCGACATTCAGGCCCACATAACGGAGACTCGAGAATTAAAACGATTAGATTTGAATCCTAAAAGCGGACTTAACACGTAGAGGGCCCACAAGTCGGTGACCTAACAGAACCAGTTTAGCGATAACTAAGCAGCCGGCGGCTCGTCGACGACGCGACGCGGCGGCGCGGCGCGCGGTGATCTAGCAAACCGGTGAGTTTCAAGACGAGTGAGTGGTACCTTAAGGTTCGCAAAGACCTCACGAACCCGGTGGCGGTGACGCGGAGCCCAATGGTCGCGGAGATGGGCTCACGACGGCGGAGGCGGAGAAGAAGCTACGGCTCGCAGAGAAGATGCTCTGCACTTCGAGAAGCTGGAAGGTGCGCCCGCGGAATCGCCGACTCGAAGCAATAAGCACAAGATAACGTCGAAGAAGAAGGTCGAGGCGGCGGAATTGCCACGCGGCGAACACCGTGATTGGAGAAGAAAGGGTCGCGCAGCCTCAACGATGCACCAAAGACAAAAATGAAGCCATCATTAACTTGATTGCATCAATGCGATCCGAAGGACCAAGTGTCGGCCGAAACTCACGAGCACTAGCAAGCTTGCGAGCCGAGACCAACGGAGTTGGGGACGAAGAAGTGGCTCGGACGATTCACCTGGATGCCACGAGCTCGGGATGGGAAAATGGATGCGCACCGAGTGTGGTTCACGATGGTGAGGTTGCGGGCTCAAGGGCTTCTCCAACGCGTGATGCTAGCCGTTTCCTTCTCCGCGAAACAAGAAATCGGGCGGAGATAACACGAGAACGCAAAGGAGAAGAAGTGGATGAGCTCGGGGCTTTTATGAAGTCACGGCGATGCCTCCCGGTAGGACACGAGGGCATAAAGGTGGCGGCGCAGGCAGTGCGTGGCAAACATGCACGCACGCCGCGAGCTCCGGTGAGGTGCGGAGAAGGCGAGGTTGATGCCGGCGGTGGGACCCACATGTCGGCGGATGCAGCGGTGCGAACCGGTGGTTTGATTTGATCAGCAACACACCGACCGTTGGATCTAAAACGGACGGCTGGGATTGGTGTATGCATTCGGACAGGTCGGTTGCGCACGCGACGTGGATCGTTCGATCTTCATCGGACGGTCACGATTGATTGGACTCGGGCGATACGTTTAGTTGACGCGACCGAGCCAAGTGGTGCGAGTCGGACTCGAGCCGGGCTCGGGTTCGAGCCCGAGGAACAGTAAATACTTATTTGGAGTTTTAAAAGGCTGAGAGAGTTTGGAGAATTTTTAAAGGTAGCTCCTGAGCTCCAAAAATTTCGAAATTTTTATGGTAGCTACGAGAGACAGAGGAAAACCTTGTATAATTTTTCCAGAACTTTTTATGCACTGCATGGTTCTAGAGAAAATTCACAAGCTCTTTGTCTGAGGAGTTTGACCAGATTTCAAACAGAGTTGACTTGGCCATTTGAAATAGCAAACAAAATCTAAAAATTGTGAAATAATTCAGGGAGGTAGATAGGATGATCAAGATGCTAGGAAAAATAGTTTCAGAGGATGATCACAAGTTTGAAGGCTAAGAATCTGATAACAACAATTTCCAATCACAAGAATTAAATTCTACAAATTGAAAATTGCTAGGGAAAATTGTAGAAACTTTCAAATGATTTGAAGAGACAACAAAAGTTTTTATTTCTCCTCAAAATTTTACATTTGAAATACAAACCCTAAGTTAGGGCTGTTACAAATCTCCCCTTACGGGAATCTACTAGAGATTTCGATCACGGGAGAAGAAGGATGGGTGTCTGCTCGAAGGCGGTCTTCCCGCTCCCAAGTGGCTTCATCCTCGGAGTGGTTTGACCACTGAACTTTGAGGAACTTGATCACACGGTTCCTCGTTCTGCGTTCAGCTTCTTCAAGGATACGAATGGGGCGCTCACGATAAGACAGATCTTCCTGCACATCGATATTTTCCAATGGCGTTTCCTCAACTGGAACACGAAGGCACTTCTTCAACTGTGACACATGGAAAACATCATGCACCCCTTCAAGTGTAGCTCGCAACTCCAACTGGTATGCAACGGCTCCCACTTTCTTGACGACGCGATACGGTCCGACATATCGAGAGCTAGTTTGCCCTTGACACCGAAACGACGATGTCCTTCGTGAGGTGAGACTTTGAGGTACACAAAGTCATTGGGTGGAAACTCACTCACGGCGCCGTCCGCATAGCTCTTACGCACGGGTGAGCTACGCGCAAGTGCTCACGAATCAATCGCACTTGACTTTCACCTCATTGATGGAATCGAGCCAAAGAACCGCCTTTCACCGGTCTCGACCGGTTCAACGGGGTTCGGCGCCTCCCATCTGAGCCTCAAACGGTGCCATCCGAGACTAGTCTGGAAGGCGTTGTTGTAGGAGAACTCGGCAAGTGGTAGGCACTTCTCCCAATTCTTTCCATAGGAAAGGACACAAGCACGGAGCATATCTTCAAGAACTTGGTTGACTCGCTCCGTCTGACCATCAGTCTGAGGATGATAGGGTGAAGCCGAAAGAAAGACGGGTCCCCATGGCTTCCTGCAGACTATGCCAAAACCGAGAGGTAAACAGCGCCCCACGGTCAGACACAATCGTCTTGGGCACACCATGCAAGCTCACAATGCGGGAGATATAGAGATCCGCCAATCGTTGACGAGAGTGGTAAATCTTGGCGAAGTGCGCTACAACCGTCAATCGATCGATAACAACCCGGATAGCATCTTCCCTGAAGAAGCACGGGTAGACCGTTGATGAAGTCCATACCAACGGAATCCCACTTCCACTCCGGTATGGGCAAGGGTGAAGAAGACTCGCTGACGCCGATGCTCGGCCTTCACGCGACAACATACGTCGCATCGGCAACGAACTGGCAATCTCGCTTCATGCGAGTCCACCGAATCTCGACGCAGATCTTGGTACATTTTAGTGGCCCGGGATGGATAGACAAAGGCGAATCATGGGCCTCTGAAGAATCAAATCCGCAACTCGGGACCTTTGGGACCACAAGACGCGTTGCCCAAACCACACAACACCGTGCTCATCTTACGTGAAACACTTGGTGATCCATTCTCGATGTTACGCGATTTTACCCACACCATCATCGATTGCTGCGCGCCTTGATTTGATCCACCAAGGTTGGTTGCACAATCAGGCGATGAGGAACCGTGCTCAACCAAACCCAAGTTGAGGCGCTGAAATTCGCAAGTAGGCGCGAGTTGTCGCTCTTGGATCATCAAAGTATTGCAATACACCTTTCGACTAAGTGCATCGGCAACCACATTGGCCTTGCCAGGGTGATACTGAATACCCATGTCATAATCTTTGATCAATTCTAGCCATCTCCTCTGCCTGAGGTTCAGATCTGGCTGGGTAAATAAGTATTTCAAACTCTTATGATCGGAATACACCTCACAGCGGTTTCCGATCAAATAATGCCGCCAAATCTTGAGTGCATGAACTCACAGCAGCAAGCTCTAAATCATGGGTGGGATAGTTGAGCTCATGAGGCCTCAATTGCACGGATGCATAGGCAATCGCCTTGCCTTCCTGCATAAGAACACATCCGAGTCCCCGACGAGAGGCATCGCAATAAATATCGAAGCTCTTGTGGATATCAGGAAGTGTAAGGACTGGAGCTGAAGTCAATCGCTGCTTGAGCTCCTGAAAGCTCTCATCACAAGCAGAGGACCATACAAACTTCTTGTCCTTCTTAAGCAATTGATCATCGGCTGCGATCTTGGAGAAGTTCTCGATAAAGCGCGATAGTAGCGGCTAAACCAAGAAAACTCCGCACATCGTTGGTCGACTTGGTGGCCCCAAGATAGAACATCGCGACTTTCTTTGGGATCCACAGACTATGCCTCCACTGAAAGAACATGGCCCAAAATGCCACTTCCTTCAACCGAACTCACATTTCTTGAACTTCGCATACGGTGATGCTCCGCATTTGCCCAAAACAATCTTGGATGCTCGGCATGCTCGCTTGATCTTGGAATAAATAAGAATATCATCAATGAAGACCACCACAAATTTGTCCAAAAACTCCATGAATCTGAATTCATCAAGTTCATGAACAAAGCTGGAGCATTGGTTAATCCGAAGACATGACGGTGTACTGCATGCGAGCCATAACGAGTAGTGAAAGCCGTCTTGAATATCCTCGATACGATCCGGACTTGATGATAGCCCGATCTCGATCAATCTTGGAGAACACACGAGCTCGGACAATCGGTCAAAAGATCATCAATGCGGGGCAGAGGATATTTGTTCTTCACCGTCACTTCATTGAGAGGACGGTAGTCAACACACATGCGCAAAGTCTTGTCCTTCTTCTTCACAAAGATCACCGGACAACCCCAAGGAGATGAACTGGGACGGATGAAACCCTTTGCTTGGAGCTCACCAAGCTGCTTCTTCAATTCTTCTAGCTCATTGGGAGGCATTCGATACGGCGCCTTCGAAATCGGAGCAGTACCGGGCAGCAACTCGATGACAAACTCCAGGTCTCGAACCGGAGGCATCCCGGGCAAGTCTTCGGGAAAGACATCCCCAAAGTTAGATACTATGGGAACATCCTGAATCTGCAAGGCTGGCTTTGTCTCTAATGCACATAGATGTGGCCCTGCGGTGCGCGAAAATCCGACTTGCTCGCTGAAGAGGTGGTAAGGTAGACAATCTTCCGCACAATCGATTTGCCCCAAATGTTGGGACAACCAATCCATGCCAAGAATCACATCGGACTCACTGAATCGCGAGAATAAGATTTGCTAAAAACCCCACTTCTTGGACTATGATAGGAACATCCCGACATCGCTGACTCGGCTCTCATTTCCGATCCCGAGAGCGGATGAGCAAAGGAACTTCCAAAGGAACACGGTGAAGACCACTAGCAGCAGCAAATGATCTTGAAATAAAAGAATGCGATGCTCCGTAATCAAATAATACCGCAGCGGGGACGAATTGACAAGAAGTGTACCAATCACGACATCCGGCGCCTCCGAGCCTCCTCGGTGAAAGGTGGTTCACTCGACCGCCGCTCGCACCACAGGTCTTCAATAATCTTCAGTCGCGGGTGACCGCTCCCGCCCGCGTCCTCCATTAGGGCGAGGGCCGCTGCAACACTCGAGGCGTGCATTCGCATAATGGCCCTTGTTGTGGCGGCGAAAACAAGTCACCTCGGCGCCGGATTGCGGAGGCCGCTCTGCTCTTGGATCGCGGCGCACGTGGCTGAAAACACGCCTGCGGTGGGCGAGAGCTGGTGCAGATGGTCTCGGCGGCGGTGGAGCAAAAGAACGGGCCATCGTGCCGCCCACCGAGGACGAACGAGGCCGAGTGAGTAGACCGATGTGCCTCCCATTTGCGCTTGGGACTCACCCAGCGCCTTTGCCTTATGCTCGCAACAATGGCCTTATCTACCAAGGCACGAAAGTCGAGAAGTCCACAATAGATAACTTGTCTGCGGCTCCTCGGACAAGCCATCCATAAACTTCTCTGTTTAGCCTCATCCGAGGCCACCTCCTGAGCATAACGAGCCGATGATTGAACTCGCATGCGATTACTCCGTCACGATTTGCGCCCTTGCTTGAGCGCGAGGAATTCCTTCTTCTTGACTTCATCGTGCCATCGGGATGTGGGCCCGACGAAAGTCGATCTAAACTCCTCCCACGCGACCACATGGCTGCGGGCTGCATGGCGAGATAGTTCTCCCACCATGAGAGTCTGCGCCCTCAAGCCGGTGGGACGCGAAGAGTGCCTTGTCCTGCGCCGGCATCGAGCTATGTTGAGCTTCCGCTCAACCATGCGCACCAATCATCCGCATCGAGAGGGTCCTCGAGCGGAGAAAGTCGGCGGCGTGGTATGCGGAGGAACTCTGCAAGTCCGCGAGTGCGGTGGCCGCCACCACGGCGAGTGGAGGTATTCTAGCAATAACCTCCAAGATTGCGCCGGTCCATGCGGTTTCGCTCGATCGAGCGAGCACCTCGACCATGGTGGAGGAGGGGAAGCTCTCATCATGACCACCCGCTGATCGCCACGCGCGTTCTCCGGCCATCCCGGTTCACTAAGACAAGTTAACAATAGCCGGAAAACATGAAGTTGATGACCCACTGCAACTAACTTGCTAACAAACACAAAACAAGCACAAGACTTTGAAGTTACAAAACCAAGCGACAAAAATCGACACTTAGCAAACTCATACATATCTTACCCTTATGCTCCCACAAATTTTAATTAGACTAATTATCTATGGTTCTCCCAAAGTGATTCCAGGTAGTAACTATCTTTTGAAAGGAAGAGAGAAACCAAGTTTTAAACTCAAATTAGAGTAAGATGAGAGTAGAAGGCTAAGATAGGTAAGAGTAAAATCGAGAACACGCCTAAGTTTTCATAAACCTTTTTATAATTTGAAAATAAGACTTTCAAAATACCCTAAGGACGACTATGCTTGGTTACTACGGTCGAATGGCTCGATACCAACTTTGTGAGGACCCAGTTTATTTGGCTTGTAATGCTTAACCAACCACCGGTCTAGCATCACAAATCAAATAAAGCGATCCTCAGATATGTATACTTCCTGAAGCGATATCGCACCTCGTTACAAATTAGACATCAACTCCATTCAAAACATAGAGTCCAAACATTACACTACAAACGGAAGATAAACAAATAGTAACAATATTACGACATAGGCCGACAGGCCACAAGATACACAAATAACTACAAAAAGACAGTGAAGCAAAAGTGCCATAAGATGGCTATAAACAAAGCCAATCGGTGTGCCTTCAACCCACAAGGCATCGACCGGACCGCCAAGACTAGTCGTCACCCACGGCGGCAAAGCCTGACTCACAGTGAGGACCACGAGGCTCACCTACTTCCTCGCAACAAAACATTAAGCAAAGCACACAGTACAAAGATTGTCTTTGTACCCGCAAGACCGACGTGTGAACTAGCGCACTGTTCATATGCTACATGCAGGCTTGTTTAGTGGAGGCCATATGTTTCATTTGCATAAAGCCAACTTTCATTTGCAATAATATAATACTGTTTTAAAGGCAAGTTTGCAATTCATTTTAAGATTGAAATAATGATGAAGGATAGTAATAACAAAAGCGAAAGATAAACAACCTAGAAGTGACTATCCCAATAGTCACCACAACAATAGCACGAATCCCGCATTCGTACCACCCATCAAGTTTTAATTTAAATGTTGTAGTCTAACTCTTGAAAAGCTTACCCAAGCGTGTCCATCACCTAGGACGAGGCTATTCGAATAGTTTTTAACCTGGGGTGTACCATGTACCCACACCTCGCATCGCCTTTAAGCCAAAGCACACTTAGAAGGTATGCTGTAAGCTGACTAAGTCCTACGAGACTGTTTCCAATATTGTGTATCAACCCCAGTCGCTCGTATGGGTAGAAACACCATACGCTACATGGTAAAGCCGAAAGACAACTACCCACTCGGGATAAAGCTTTTGGACAACTACCATGCTCCCACCTCCATCCTCCTGCGACCTCCTGCGACCGAGCCAATACACGCCAAAGTACTAGGTCAAGAGAGGTCCCATATACTCTAGTGTGGTTAGCACGCCGAAATGCTGGATAAAAATTCACTCACAAGATGTTCGGTCCTTAATTGACCGGGCACCTTTCGATCACACCAAAGATCACACCAATCTTACCATTGTGCCCGCGTCCAAATCATTTTTGTTTTCATTTTTAGTTTTGCAATTAAACATAGCAGAATGCTGAATCATAAAGTTGTAGTAAATTTTGTGTGATCAAGGTTACCGACTAAAGTCGATAACGCTTGATTCTACCGATACTAAGCATGTCTAAGCGGTGAAATCGTATCTACTAAGTGACAAGAAATCATCCAATGATCTCTAATCACAGACAAATAACCTAGGTTTGGTAGTAGAGATCAATATTTTGTCTACAGGATATGCAAACTACTGATTTAACTAATCAATTTAACACAAATTAAGCGATGCATACATACAATTTGAAACAAAATATTAGACTTTAAAATACGGGATAAATATGATCAAACCGCTTGCACATTCTGTTGCTCAATATGTTGCGGAGGATCGTCCTCGGGGTTGCGCAAATATCGAAGCCTAACGATCGAACATAACGACAAATAAGAACGAATAACACCGGCAAAACTCAAACATTCAACAACATCAAACAAGCCAAAACTCACACAAGCAACCTAAGCAAGATATAACAAAATTTAGAAACAGAGAACAAATCATTTTAAGTTATTAATAATTTTCTATGAATTTTCTAAGCTAAAAACACAACAAGTTACTAGTTAATTACTTAACAAATTTTCATGAACGAAGCAGAGTGTAAAACCTATCCTAATAGTTAGTATACTGAAAATGAAATTTCTGAGTTGGGTTCATTGAATTTGGTCAATTATAGGAAAGATATGAATTTTCTAATTTTGGAAAATGCATAAAGCATCAATTAATCATTTAACAGATTTTTGATACAGAGACGAGGTTGAAACTAATTTTAATAAATAGAACATTTAAAATGAAAATTAACAAGACCGGTTTTATGCAATTTGGATAAAAATTGAATTAGTTATGCATTTTACAAGTTTAATTGATTTAACGATTACAAATGTAAAAGCATTTGAAATACTAAAGCACTTAATACTTCTTCTACCGACGCACGGCTAGCCCAGCCAGCGAGCGGGCCCGCGAAAATGTTGACAGAGCGGATCGCTCGCATAGGTGGCGTCGGCGTATTCAAAGAATACGTCTTGACTTAACAACGTAATCTAACACATATGCCCGGCAAAAATACGCTTCATGAAAAGAAAGCGCATTAACAAAACTACACAATCCCTAAGCGACATTCGGGCCCACATGCGAGACTCGGAGAATTAAAGCGATTAGATTTGAATCCTAAAAGCAGACTTAATACGTAGAGGGCCCACAAGTCGGTGACCTAATGAACCGGGTTTAGCGATAACTAAGCGGCCGCGGCTGCTTCACGCACGCGACGGGCGGCGGGCGCGGCGCGCGGGTGATCTAGCAAACCGGTGAGTTTCAAGACGAGTGAGTGGTACCTTAAGGTTCGCAAAGACCTCACGAACCGGTGGCGGTGACGCGAGCCCAATGGTCGCGGAGATGGGCTCACGACGGCGGAGGCGAGAAGAAGCTACGGCTCGCAGAAGATGCTCTGAACCGAGAAGCTTGGAAGGTGCGCCACGGAATCGCCTCGACTCCGAAGCAATAAGCACAAGATAACGTCGAAGAAGAAGGTCCGAGGCGGCGGAATTGCCACGCGGCGAACACCGTGATTGGAGAAGAAAGGGTCGCGCGGCCTCAACGATGCACCAAAGACAAAAATGAAGCCATCATTAACCCGATTGCATCAATGCGATCGAAGGACCAAGTGTCGGCCGGAAACTCACGAGCACTAGCAAGCTTGCAGAGCGAGACCAGCGGAGTTGGGGGCGAAGAAGTGGCTCGGACGATTCCTTTGGATGCCACGAGCTCGGGATGGGAAAAATGGATGCGCACCAGTGTGGTTCACGATGGTGAGGTTGCGGGCTCAGGGCTTCTCCAACGCGACGGTGCTACGCCGTTTCCTTCTCGGCCGAAACAAGAAATCGGCGGAGATAACACGAGAACGCAAAGGAGAAAAGTGGATGAGCTCGGGGCTTTTATGAAGTCACGGCGATGCCTCGGCCGGACACGAGGGCATAAAGGTGGCGGCGGCGAGTGCGTGGCAAACATGCACGCACGCCGCGAGCTCCGGTGAGTGCGGAGAAGGCGAGGTTGATCTTGGCAGTGGGACCCACATGTCGGCCGCGATGGCGGTGCGAACCGGTGGTTTGATTTGATCGACAACACACCGACCGATTGGATCTAAAGCGGGCGGGTGGGATTGGTGTATGCATTCTGACAGTCGGTTGCGCGACGCGGCGTGGATCGTTCGATCTTCATCGGACGGTCACGATTGATTGGACTCGAGCGATACGTTTAGTTGACGCGGCCGAGCCAAGTGGTGCGAGTCGGACTCGAGCGGGCTCGAGTTCGAGCAGAAGGAATAAATACTTATTTGGAGTTTTAAAAGGCTGAGAGAGTTTGGAGAATTTTTAAAGGTAGCTCCTGAGCTCCAAAAATTTCGAAATTTTTATGGTAGCTACGAGAGACAGAGGAAAACCTTGTATAATTTTTCCAGAACTTTTATGCACTGCATGGTTCTAGAGAAAATTCACAAGCTGCTGTACAGGAGTTTGACCAGATTTCAAACAGAGTTGACTTGGCCATTTGAAATAGCAAACAAAATCTAAAAATTGTGAAATAATTCAGGAGGTAGATAGGATGATCAAGATGCTAGGAAAAATAGTTTCAGAGGATGATCACAAGTTTGAAGGCTAAGAATCTGATAACAACAATTTCCAATCACAAGAATTAAATTCTACAAATTGGAAATTGCTAGGAAAATTGTAGAAACTTTCAAATGATTTGAAGAGACAACAAAAGTTTTATTTCTCCTCAAAATTTTACATTTGAAATACAAACCCTAAGTTAGGTCATTCTGAGAGATAAAGAAAAGAATCCTTGAGCATTGCATTTGCATGTGGAATGATTTAGTGATGTGCTCTGAATATGGATGCTGATGTTATGGATTGAATTATCGTCTTTTTATTTATGTACTTGCTGAGTCCGTGGACTCACTCTTGCTTTCTTGTTGTTTTTAGGTACCAGTTCAAGCGCAGTATGCATGGGAGGGAGTAGCATTATGCTTTGCACGCTTTGCTTGTCATGAACTTTAATTCTCGGATCATGCCTTATTAATTAAGCTACTGATAAAAGATTTGACCTGTTTATGTTACCGTATCGGATTATTTGTAATAATGATGAGTAGTCTAGTTGGAAGTTTGAGGATTTGTTCAGTCGATTAGTAAGCTCTTGAGTACTTATTGTTGATCTTGATTATTGCAGTACTTCGTTATAACTCCCTTTTTAACTATTGAAACCCATGTGATGTTAGAAAAATAAAGGAGACTCTGCCGAAATTTAGTAAATTATCTTAGTTTAGTTTTGTGTAAAGTTACTTTAGTAGCATTCTTGGCTCTTGTGGAGTTGGGGTGTTACAGTTGGTATCAGAGCGGGCTGTAGGTCCGTGGTGAATAGATTAACGACTTAGGTAACTTAGCTTGCTAAAAAAATTTAATGGTTAATGAACTTGAAAATTTGACACACTAGTGCACAGTAGAATGGGAATGGGCATAGCATTACATTTTCGTTTCCGTTATATCGTATTGATGATTGCTGGTATGAATTGAGTATGATTGCTCATTATTTGATTATATAATTATTATGTGTGGGGATAACCCATGTTGAGAGGTTGAGGTCGTGGTTGTGGCCTTGGGTTTTACCAGGTTACCCCACCGTTCACGGTTTGAGAATAGGGAAGTGGTTACCTCGGATATCTACGCAAGCAGCATCTCCACGTACAGGGATATTGTTGCCTAGAATGCTGCTGAAACTAAACTATTCTAGCACAACTACAAATTTTTGGCAGAATCTCCTTTATTTAATCAGCTAAACTAAGAGTTCAACAATAACGCATGGCATAACAAAGTTCTCATAATCAAATTACTCTATCATACATGATAATCAAATGAACCAACCAAGACTGGCAATCTCATTATTACAAATAAGCAGCTACTCAAACCAAACCATCTATAGGTGATAATCAAATGGTTTATTTATTTCTAAATTGAAGATAAGTAGCAAACGCCATATGAGTGTGAGGTAGTGAGTGCATCCAACAACTACTCCCTTCCATGCATGTTGTTCCTGCCATTGGTACCTAAAACACATTTAAGCAACGGTGAGCCCAAGGACTCAGCAAGTATCAATAAGGCTATAAAACAAGAACATTAGCATAGCATCGATAATCCACAATAACATTATACTAAATATAGCCATTTTTTTCATGATATGCAATCAATGCAATACTCCTTTGAACTTTATCTCTTTTCGCATTTTACCGGTAATGCGGGGTATACAACCGTCGCTGTATACCCTTGCGTGTGCCCACTGGCACAGGGACCAAGAGCCTATACACCACATGTATATGGACCTTTGCCCATCATCTTAATGATGGGGACCTCTTTGCTCATAGCCCACATTCCACGAATGTGGGGACCTCAAACCCGTCATCTACATGACGGGGACCTCAACTGTATGTGCTTGATCACCACGTGACCAAGGCACCTGTATGCTCTCAACATGCATATGCACCATGATAACATTCTTCATATGCAAGAATTCAACATATTCTCATTAACATGTAAGCATTAACAACATGCGGGAAAATCTTTAACCAACTGGCAGTCATCAAGTTAAACAGTAACTCATCTTATAAACAGGTATGCATGACTAAAGCGAACAAGACACATCACAATCACATCATGCAGGCATACATATACCATAGCCCGAATACTTACCTCAACCGTGAGAGAACGGTGGACGCGACGAGGGTGCTGCCCCTGGAACCACGCTCCCACCTGAATATAAAGATACCCCAATCTAAGACCAACATTCTGAACCAAGAGCGAAAAGAACAACACAAATGAACTTGCTAAACTCCCAAGTGTTTCCCAACTCCCAATTTCTAGCGATCGGATTGGCGCACACTGTGGACTGTCAACTTCTAAAATACATAACTTTCTGCTCAGGTGTCCAAATAAGATGTTCTTAGACTTTCTGAAAAGGTAATTAAATTATCTAAATAAACTTAGTAGGGGAGCCCTTTTGATTCTACCATCTACTGCCCCTAGCAAACCAATCTATCAGACATCAGAATTCACGTCGGGTTCTTTGGACAGTACACTAAAACCTCCATAACTTTTGCTACGAGAATCCAAATCTTGTGTTCTTTATCTCTATGAAAAGTTACAGAAATTACCCACATGTTTCGTTATATTGAGGTCCCCTGATTCTCCCTTTAATTAGCAGTTCTAACCAGTTTTCTACAGACTGTCCAGAATCTGACAGAACAACAGGACTGCAATACTAGAAAATTCATAACTCCCAGACCGTTAATCGGATTTGGGCAATCTTGGCGGCCAACGAAATCTAAGAACATAGCCTACAATTCTCTAGGAGACCAAAACCTCTGATTCGACCTTTAACCACATGAAATTAACCCCGCAAGCTTCTGGACGAATCTGCACGAACAGCAGGCAGATTGCAACCTAGCCAAAAACTACCCGATTACTCTTCTATGATAAATTACCCAACAACAACAACGCGTTACCCTTGATGCTGCTGAAGGTCGCGAACCACGGATGACGATCCCTCTTCCTTCTCTTCTCCCTTCTCTTCTTCTTCCTTTCTTCTTCTTCCTTTCTCTCCTTCTTTTCTCCTCTTTGCATAGAAGGGGGTGTTGCTCTGATGCTAGGCCTACAGATGCAGGGCGTGGGCTGTGGCGACTACTAGGGTTTCCCCTCTTTTATTGGTGGCCAGACCCCTCATGGGCCTCTGGGCCAAGGCACGAGGCCTGTGTTGCCAAAATCGCAGAAAACCCTTTATCTAATTGCTGCTTAATCTATTTTATATATGGTCCTTCTCCGAATTCACATAATCTCTCCCGAATACTCTTTCGAATATTCTCGAATATTTTTGGGGTATTACAGGACCAATTAGAAAATGGTTTTAACAGGAGATTATAGGGGGGTTTATGCATAATTTTGACAACTTGGGCTGTAGGCTTCCGGCCCACAGCATTTAGGCCCAAGGGGGAAGGGCAGCCGGCCACATAACAAGGAGAGGGGTCAACCCTAGGTTAGCTACGTACCGCCACCGTGCTATAGTGCCCTCCCACCCCTAGGTTTCGATGCCGGCCAAGAAGGAGGAAGGGAGAAGCCTCCTCGGGTGCTGCTGGCCAAGAAGAGAAAGGAAGAAGAATCAAGTAACACTAGATTTGGATAAGTATACGAAAAGTTATGAGTTTTGGAAGAAGACTGTTCTGTTTTAGGACAGATCGATGTCTATCGAAGTTGGCGTTTTAGGTTGCGCTAGGGAGTGTAGTTCATCGTGTACTTATTTCTAGCAATGTCTTGTCCAGAAATATACACTTGGTGTGGTTGTTATATTTATTCAAGTGGTTTGATTCCGGGGGCAGCGCCCTCTCCGCATCATCAAGCTTCGTAGGGTTGAGGAAAGTACAATTAGTGGTAGAACAATTAAGCATGATTGTTCATGAATGCTAGTAGTATGTGT
Organism: Ampelocalamus luodianensis; assembly: GCA_036346255.1. Taxonomy (NCBI): domain Eukaryota; kingdom Viridiplantae; phylum Streptophyta; class Magnoliopsida; order Poales; family Poaceae; genus Ampelocalamus; species Ampelocalamus luodianensis. Next base: position 257,690 of record JAYEVH010000425.1, read on the forward strand.
ATGTTCTTTGTTCATGTATGCTAGCATGATGAGTATGTTCTTTGTTCGTGAATGCTAGCATGATGAATATGTTCTTTACTCATGAATGTTGCTGCTAGCTATGACATGTTTATATTGGATAAAAGGATTATTTCATATGCATCATGCTATCATCCTTGAGATTTGGTCACGTGGTGACCAAGTATTGATTTTGAGGTCCCCGTGATGTATATGACGGGCTTGTGGTCCCCACACTTGTGGAGTGTAGGCTTGTGGTCCCTGTGCTTGAGAGCACAGACATGCGTATGCATCGACGGTTCGCGCACGTGCACTGCGACACGGTAAAATGCAAAGAGAGTCAAAGAGAAAGGATGCGTTGAGCATTTGCATTGCATGTGTATATGATTTGGTTTAATATACAGAATTGTGATTGGATGATGATGATGGAGGTGTGTATTGAATTGATGTATTAATTGTACTTTACTGAGTCTTGGACTCACACTTGCTGTTTGTTTATGTTTTTAGGTACCTCTAGCATGAATGTCATGCATGGGAGGGGCTAGAATGAGATCTGTTGCACACAACCACTATAATATCCCGTTTGTTGTTAGTGGATGCAATAAAAAATTAGAGAGGGAATTAAGATAATTAAAAGAGAAAAATCAGAAATTGAGAGAGGAATGGGTCACGCAGCCCATAGTCAAGTGGAGGAAAAACAACTTAGTGGCCCATGGCCCATGAGGAAACCAGAAATCAACTAAAGAAGGAGGGGGGACCCTAGGGTGCTACAGTACCACCGCTGCCATTGTAGCATGGTACTGTAGCAACCCCTCTTCTCCATGGTGGTGCCCCTCTCCTCCGATGCCTCTTCATTGTGGTGGTCGGCAAAGAAAAAAGGAAGAAGAAGGAAGAAGGGAGAAGGGAAGAAGAGAGGGAAGGGGAAGTTTCGCGGGCTGCATCGTGGTCTACAGCGGTTCGTCAAGGGTAACCCCGGTTTGCCCCCGAATAGATGCATATTTGATTGTTGTAGCAATGTCGGTATTTCTGTCTCCTCAGGACAGATCGCGTTAGACAGACATTTTGATGTAGTTAAGTGCGGATTCATTCTTGGGCTTCTCCTAGAGAGTTGTAGAGGACGTCAATAGCTTTCGATGAAGTGCTATATCGTATTATTTGGACCTACGTAGCAAAAGTTATGAATTTATTAGTGCAACTGTTCCACGAATCTGTCAGTATTTTGAAAGATTTTAGTAATCTGACTTGAGCGATCAGTTAAAGGGATAATAAGAGGATCTCAGCATAACAACAGTTGTAGATAATTTTCGTAGCTTTTAAGGAAGCCCAAGAACGTGAAATTTGAACAAATGATCTGAAGGTTATGATTGTTTTAGTGTACTGTCCAAAGAACCTGACGTGAAATCGATGTTTTGTTAATCAGAATAAAAGAGATAATAGATGGCCGAATCAGGAAGGCCCACCAACTAGGTTTAGTTGGGGAATTTGATAAACTTTAAATGAAGTCCAAGAACACCTCATTTGGACTCATGTACTAAAAGATACGAATTTTAGAACATAACTATTTCCACAGGGGGTAGATCAGTATTTAGGAAAATTGGAGTTAGGATTGCGTTACAAGCTTTTGCTAGTTCGCGTTGCTTATATAGTTTATTTGGTCCAATACTGTTGTCTTAGTAAGCCTTTAAAATTAATTTTAGGTGGGGTACTGGTCCCGGGTGCAACGCCGTCTTCACATCCCCCGTTCTCACGCGGTTAAGGCAAGTGCTTGTTTGTTGGTTTTGTGAATAAATGTGATATCTATGGTTGCTTGAGTGTTATGGATGTTGATGACCATGACTTTATTTGGCGTTGTGAATATATATATATATATATATATATATATATATATATATCATGCATGGATGTTGGAGTGTGTGGATGCTTATGATATGAATGATAGAAGTATGAATGAGTTGAATTCATATGTGATGTTGCTGAAGAGGTATGACTATGATGATTCATGATTTGTGCATATGCATCATGTTAACAAAACAAAGACTTGGTCACATGGTGACAAAGTTTTTGTTGAGATCCCCGTCATGTACATGACGGGCTTGAGGTCCCCATACTTGTAGAGTGTGGGCTTGAGGTCCCCTTTACTTGCGGAGTATTGGGCAATTGGTCCCTGGGCTTGCGAGCACAGGCATGGTATGCGGCGACGGTCGTATATCTCGTATTACCGGTGAAATGCGACAAAGAGTGAAAGATAAAAGTTGCATTGCATAACCGCATTCATACATTGTGAGACATGTTTTCGAGTAAAGCTTGGAAATGGAATGTTGACGTTGTAGATGTGAATTTAATGTTTCATTATTGGTACTTGCTAAGTCTTTGGGTTCACCCTTGCTTTTGTTGTGTTTTTAGGTACCTTTTGCAAGAACGGCATGCATGGGAGGGAGTAGACATGAATTGGATTCACACATTGCCATCCACTTTTACAGTTGATAAATTTCTAGATCGTACCTTCAAAAAATAAGCAAACTACTTAAGGATTGATTATGATTATGTTTCAAGCTTTGGATTAAGTGTAATAATGTTGAGTAGTGACTTTTGGATATTTCTGAGTAGGCTAGATGCTTATATGTTTTGAATGCCTATTAATTATTCTGAGTGTTGGTTTATTTATACATGTTTTATTCAAATACTAGAACCTCCTAGTAGTAAACCATACAGAGGAGGATATGCTGGAATCTGATAGAATGTATTGGCTTAGATTTGTTAATTGGGTAGCATTCCAAGCTCATGTGGGCTGGGGTGTTACAGTCGGTATCAGAGCAGGTAGTAGGTCCGTGGTGAATGTGATTTGATATTAAAGGCATTTCTTGTTTGGTTTGGCAAGTAATGTTGTAATAAAAAAGGTTGCTTTTGTTGTGTTAACGGAAAATATTTACCATAAGTATTTGAGGTTGGAGCTAAAAATCGTAATCTGCAACTTTCCTGTTGTCACAGCTTAAGAGTTTCTTGGGTTTGCATAGCAATGTTTTATTATGATTTATGGAGGTGGAAAATTTCTTCTTGTGGGACTTGTGCCCTCGACTGTGGACTCGTATTTTGTTTTTCGAGATCATTTCTATTTGACTGTTTCTCTTGGTCTCGTGCTCACTTCGAGGAGCCACGATTTCTTATGTGTCGAACCTTGTATCTGCTTATTTCTTCCTTTTGATTAAGGAATTAACCAAGTTGTGATGCCAAGTGTTATAAAGAGTTGTATGGTGATTGGTTGGTGGTGGTCAAGTAAACGATAGCGGTAAGAATTTTGGAGACCAAGCTATTTGAAGAACAGCAGAAAGTGAATTAGTTTTGACCTATAATTCTTGGAGAATTTGATTTAAATGGAATGATTGTCGTTGAAATAAAACTGATTAGTGTTACAACTAGCGGAACCCATAGCAATTATAATCCAAGAACCTTCATTCATGCGTGGTTGTTAGGTGATCTATGGCGATGTAGTTTAACAAAGTGGGGACTAGCAAACTAATCCAATTGTTATGGCAATTAATGAGATAGCAGGGATTGTTGAGCTATTGTCAGGAATGTTTTGGCGCTAGTGAGTAATCCTCTAGGAGTTAGATTCTTTATAAAGATAATTTGGTCAAGAATATGTTTACATGTTGAAGTAATGATTGAGTATGTTTGGATTGTGGGAATTTCAGTCACCGGATCTGAGGATTCTTCGTAACAGTTACACCGAAATACACTTATAGGAGTCTTGGAGGTGGAAATTGGGTTTGGTGTTCTATGCTAGATCCTTAGTTGCTCAATGATTATGTATAGAACTAGAAGAATAACAATGGATTTTGAATAGTATGACGATCATTAATAGAACTCTTTTGATGAAGTAAATGAGAGTGTGTGCTGTGGATTTCAAGTTGATTATTCCTTACGGATTGGAGCGATGCGATTTTGGGTGAAATCTTTGTTGAGGAGTATTGAAAATTATCTATCAAAGTAAGTCTATCGATAAGAGAATTAGCTAGAGTATGTTATTGTAGAGTCAGTAGAGTCTCTCTACAAGGGTATGGACGATGTTTGCGGTTTGAGCATAGCTTGAGGTTGTCAACTTAAGAGTAATGAGTTAGCGTGTGATACAATGATTTGGAATCCCATAGTTTAGAGGAAGTTAAATTCTGAAAAGAAAGATTGTGGAAAAAGGGTGTGATCTTAGATAGTGAGATATTCTCTTAGTTCTTACTTGAACTATGTGGTTATGACGGATGTCAATTACAGATTGAGTTGGTTCTTGTCGGTATGTGTGATTCCTTCCAGTTAAGAAAAAAAAGAAATGGTTAATCTGGTTTTTCGAGTGGTTTCGCTTTTGGCTTGTGTGGTATTTATTTCTAAACTACCTATTTGAAAAGTGGAAAAAAATTTCATGGTAGATCCATTGATTTTGGATTGGGCTCTTCTAAGGGAAGATGGCTTTGAGTTGGATGCATTTTGACTCCTTTGTTCTCGTTGAGTTCTTGGATAAGTGAGGTTGTAAGCGAGTTCTTTGTGTGTCCCTTGGTAAAGGAGATGCTGCTTGCATAGGTAAAGTGATCGACTGAGAGTTGGAACAAGAGTTCCATGTGTTTTGTGTAGACGGTGTACTTCGGTACCGAAAGGAAGTTTAACCAAAGGTGTGTTGGATAGATTCCTTGTCACGGGAATTTGTAGATTGGCGTATCACTAGGATCGTCTCAAGTACTTGCGCAAAGTACGCAATGTCTTGTGTTTTTCGGTGCTGAGAGAGCACATGGGAGGTCCGGAGCTTGAGATTTTATTAGAGCTGTTGGCCAAGAAGTAAGACCTTACCTTTGAGTCTCGTGTGTTGAGTGTACCTGTAAAGGTCGAGACTAGTGTTGCGGTGAAAGACGTGATATCCGTCAAGGTGATATGATCCCATAAGCCCGAGAGGGAAGCGACTTGTGAATTGGGGTCTCGCATGTGCGAGCAGTACTCGGAGTGGTTCACGTTGGGTATGTGTTAAAGATTGTTGATTTCAGTTCCTTTCAAGTAGATTGGTGGAAGTATAATTCGGGGTCGAATTCTTTTTAAGGGGGGTTGAATGTAATATCCCGTTTGTCGTTAGTGGAGATAATAAAAAATCAGAAATTGAGAGAGGAATGGGCCACGCAGCCCATAGTCAAGTGGAGGAAAAACAGGCTTAGTGGCCCATGGCCCATGAGGAAACCAGAAACCAACTAAAGAAGGAGGGGGAACCCTAGAGTGATACAGTACCACCGCTGCCACTGTAGCACGGTACTGTAGCAACCCCTCTTCTCCATGGTGGTGCCCGTCTCCTCCGATGCCTCTTCATTGTGGTGGTCGGCCAAGAAAAAAAGGAAGAAGAAGGAAGAAGGGAGAAGGGAAGAAGAGAGGGAAGGGGAAGGTTCGCGGGCTACATCGTGGTCTACAGTGGTTCATCAAGGGTAACCCCGGTTTTCCCCCGAATAGATGCATATTTGATTGTTGTAGCAATGTCGGTATTTATGTCTCCTCGGGACAGATCGCATTAGACAGACGTTTTGATGTAGTTAAGTGCGGATTCAGTCTTGGGCTTCTCCTAGAGAGTTGTATAGGACGTCAATAGCTTTCGATGAAGTGCTAGATCGTATTATTTGGACCTCTGTAGCAAAAGTTATGAATTTATTAGTGCGACTGTGTAATACCCTATAATAGGATTCGGGAGGAAATCTAAAGTTTTAAAAGAAACGAGTGATTGGAAGTCGATTCAGGGGAAGGACCTTCGGAAAATAATTGAATAAGTGGGAGGAGATGGGTTTTCTTCATAAACGCAACAACTGGGCTCGGCTACGGCCCATGAGGCCCTCTAGTGGCCGACCAAAGGGAGGCACCCTTTCCTCCCCTCCCTAACCCTAGCCGCCCCCTCCCTTGCCCCTCTACCCGTGCGCCCCACCCTCTCTCTCCCTTAGGCAGCCGCCCCACCCACTCCCCAGCGCACCACCCCAGCCCAGGGTCTCCCCGGCTGCTGTACTCCCACCCCCTTGCGTCTCCTCGCTGCGGCAAAGCCCGTCCGTCTTCCTCGCTTGCCGACTCGGGAGAGAAGGTGATCGCTGGAGGAGTTTGGCTGTTCGAGGAAGGAGAAGAGGAAGGGAACGAGATCATCTTTTGGGGGAGAGCTCGCTGGTGGGTGCCCTCAGTGCCCGGCAATCGGTTCGTCAAGGGTAACATCGTTTTCCCCTCGTTTAGATGTTTTAGCACTTAACTATTCTTTGCCGGCAATTCTGTCGCCTCAGGGCAGATCGCATTAGAGGACGATTTGTTATAGTTAAGTGCGGATTCAGTCTCGGGCATCTCCTAGAAAGTTGTAGAGGACGTCAATAGCTTTCAATGAAGTGCTAGATCATATTATTTGGACCTCTACAGCAGAAGTTATGAATTATTTACTATGACTGTCCTGCGAATCTGTTAGTATTTTGACAGGTTTTAGTAATCTGACCTTTTCGATCCGTTAAAGGGAGAATTAGAGGATCTCAGTATAACGAAAGTTGTAGATAATTGTCGTAGCTTTCAGGGAAGCACAAGAACGCAAAATTTGGGTAAACGAGCTGAAAGTTATGTTAGTTTTAGTGCTCTGTCCAGAAAGTCTGACGTGAAATCGATGTCTTGTTAATCGGCTTGAAAGTGATTTTAGATGGCCGAATCAGGGGAGCTCACCAACTAGGTTTAGTTGGGAAATTTGATAACCTTTCAATGAAGTCCAAGAACACGTAATTTGGACCTCTGTACAGAAAGATATGAATTTTAGAACTTGACTATTCACAGAAGGTACAGAACAGCAATTAGAAATTTGGAGTCGGGATTGGGTTGCGAGCTATTGCTAGTTGTGTTTGTTTTTAGAATTCATGTGGTTCGTTACTGTGGTCTTAGTCTATGTTCTTGATTGAATTTAGGTGGGGAAGAGTACCGGAGGCAGCACCGACTTCACGTTCCCAGTTCGCACGCGTTAAGGCAAGTGCATTGTTTGATTCGTGGTTGTGTTTGATTGGTCATGATTGTGTGCTTCTCGATATGTGGTAGCATAGTGAGATTGTTGGCTTGATGTTGATTTAAGATTGATGGATCGTCATATATGTCCATGCTCTATTGTTATATGTTCTTACTATCTTGTGGTAATTTGATGATGATTAAATGATGAGCATGTGCATATTGAGATCATATTGAGGCTTGGTCATGTGGTGACCAAGTATGTTTCTTTGAGATCCCGTCATGAAGGTGACGGGCCGAGATCCTCACTCGTGGAGTGTGGGCTTGAGGTCCCCATTACTTGCGGAGTAATGGGCAATTGGTCCTGCGTGCGCGCCACCTGAGCATGGGTATGCGGCGGTTGCATACTGCATTACGGTGTAATGCACGAGAAAGATAAAGAGAAAGGATCCTTGAGCATTGCATCGCATGTGAAACGTTTGTTGTTGATCTTACGTATATTGATGCGATGTTATGGCTTCTATTTCTGTACTTGCTTGAGTCTGTGGACTCACCCTTGTTTTGTTGTTATTTTAGGTACCTGAGCCAAGAGCGACATGCATGGGGGAAGTAGCTGCTAGTCACACACATGCCACATGAACTAAATAAAGTTGAATGATCTTGAGATAGTAATTGTTATTAGTAAATGGGCGAGATGCTCAAAGGTTAATTATATCTTGTGTCTTGAGGTGGTTTAAGTGTAATAACGATGAGTAGTGGAACTTTATACTTCATTTGGATTGCTGGATATGTAGCATATCTTTGATTATCTTTTGATGTCTCTAGTAGTAGTTTGATTAATTTATGATTCATTTGAATGTTGGAACCTCAGTGTAATTAACTTTACAAGGGAGGTTCTGTAATTTATTAAGTTTGCTTTGATTAGAATTTTATTAGGGTTTGTTTAGTAGCATTCCGAGCTCATGTTGAAACAGGGTGTTCTGATTAGTATCGAGCGGGCGGTAGGTCCGTGGTGATTGGATTTACAACCTAGGCAACTTAAATTGCTAAAATTTTGTAATGGTTAATGAACTTATAAACTGACACTGCTGGTGCAGTAGGATGGGATGGGTCAAGCATTGCATTTACGCTTAGTTGAGTTGTATTAATGATTCTGTTTTGAGATGATCTGTTATATCTACAGTATAATACTATGGTTATTATGTGTGGGGTAACCCATGTTGAGAGGTGGAGGTAGTGGTTGTGGTCTGGGCTATACCAGGTTACACCACCGTTAGTGAATCTGAGGAATAGCGAAGTATCCACATGAGAGATCGTAAGTGAGCATTGGTAGCGAGTATACTTAAAAGAGTTGTTCTCTTGCTCTGAATTTGAATTTGGTCAACTCTTATCCAGATTGAGATTGATGAGTTTCTCTTGGGTTATTTATTCTTGTGGTTGATGGGTTGCTTTGAGAAAAAAATATATTGGTGTGTTTTCTTTGGCTTAATTTGTCCTATAAAGCAATCATTATTTTTTCCCAACCGATGAGTTATTCTTATGTTGGTGAACCGAGTTGATTGTCAAGTTTGACCGTTATTTTGGAGTTTTGTCCTTCTCATTGGAAAGCATGACCCATTTATCTCGGTTGATGTTCTTAGGTAATGAAAGTTTCCTTTTGCAAGTCCTGTAGTACGTGGAAGTTTTGATTCAATATATTTCTTTTGGGTATCTTGAGTGTTGAAGTTAAAAAGTTCTTTTATAAAAGAAAATGCTAAACCCTTTAGCGATGTCATCTCGTGGTTAAGTGGGAGGTTATAATCGGAGAAATTAGTGAATATGATATGAGTTATCAAGTTGGAGTGCAGTAGTGTGTTGTATAATCGATCCTAACCAAGATCCTGGAAGGAAAGTTGATTAATGTGATGGTGTCATGTAGTAATTCTTGTTGAACTGTGATTAGGTGTGCGGCTATACCTAATTGGAATCAATAGAGTTATTAACTCTTGTGGAACATTAACGAGTGTTTGATCCACGGAGTTGTTTAGTTTGCTAAACTAGTTAGATTATTTGATCTTAATGGATTAATCTAAGCGTGCGAAAGAGAAATATAAGATGTGTTATTTGTCGTCTTGGTAGTTATTAATATAGAAATCTTCTTTAATTGGCTATTTGATGATCTTATTTATGCTCGTGGGAGTACAAATAGATACAAGACCATCAATTCGTCCATGATTGAATAATCATCAAAAGTTTATGATAACCTCTAGATTGGAGTTAGTGTGTACTAAATAAGTATGAGCATTCCGAATATCTTTGTGTTTCATTGGAAAGGTTTATGGTGGGATTTAATAGGTGACATGTGTTTGCTTGATGGTGAGATTGTCGGATAATAGTATGTCTTTGATGAAAGGGTTTTGGTGTAACCTTGTAAATTGTGTAGTAGGTTCCTTGAAAAATATGGTGGTTGTTATAGTGAGGTGTAAGAATTTGGTGTACCCTCATTTGAGGATGAGAGGATAAAGTGAAATGTAACATTTGAGTGGTTTTGGGGACTTTATAAAGGAAGAGTTGATGATAACGAACCTTGCTAAGAGTGAAATATTATTGATGTTAGTAATAAGGTCTACAAGAGATTGTGACGTGTTGGAGTGGTGATGATTTTTCTAGAGAGAAAGTAAGTTGATTGTTTTAATAACGGTTAAATGAAATATTTGGAGTTTTGTATTCGTGATCTTTTGGGGACTCATGATTTTTGCAGTAGATAAAATTAGTTGACCAATGTGACATATGGAAAGGTTCCGTTTGGATCCGAAGTGATGAATGTGTTTTGGTATTAAAGACATCTCTTATTTGGTTTGGTAAGTAATGTTGTAATCAAAGAGATTACTTTCGTTGTGTTAACGGAAAATGTTCACCATAAGTATTTGAGGGTTGAGCTAAAAAAAAAATGTAACCCGCAACTTACTTGTTGTCTCAGCTTAAGAGTTTCTTGGGTTTGCATAGCAATGTTTTATTATGAGTTATGGAGATGGGAAATTTCTTCTTGTGGGACTTTTGCCCTCGACTGTGGATTCGCATTCTGTTTTCTGAGATCATTTCTATTTGACTATTTCTCTTGGTCTTGTGCTCACTTCGAGGAGCCATGATTTCTTATGCGTCGAACTTTGTATCTGTTTATTTCTTCCTTGTGAATAAGGAAGTAACCAAATTGTGTTGCCAAGTGTTATAAAGAGTAGCATGGTGATTGGTTGGAGGTGGTCAAGTATTTGGGATTGTTGATATTTTTGGGAACCAATCTACTTGAAGAGCAGTATAATGTGAATTGGTTTCGACTTACAACACCTGGAAAGAATTCTACTTAAATGGAAAGTTTGTCGATAAGATAAAAGTGATTAGTGTTACAACTAGTGGAACCTATGGCGAATTATGATCCAGTAACCTTTGTCCATGTTGGGATGTTGGGACTATCAAAGGTATGGACACTTGATAAATTTATTAGAGTATCGCAATTGGATACTTAGTAAGATTGTGTATTTGGATACTTAGTAAGATTGTGTAGAAGAGTTTTGATGGTGAAGGTTAATGAGAGTAGCGGTGTGGAGAAACCTAAGCGTTGAGCTAATTAATGGGATAGCAGGAATTGTTGAGTTATGATCAATTATGATTCGGCCTCAGTGAGTAACCCTATGGGAGTTAGATTATCTCTAAGTATAACTTGGTCAAGAATTTATTTATAAATTGGCGTTGGTGATTGAGTATGTTTGAATCTTGGTCAATCAGTTAGGGTTTTGCGAATGGGTATATTGTGGTCGTGTAGTTGAATTTTGATTAGTGTGGTTTAGTGAAGGTCCAAGATTGGTGACATGAAACGCCTTGAGCGGTTACTTGATTAGTGAGGAACGTGGATGTTATGATTGATGTTATTATTGAGCTATGTAAAATTTTAGTAAATGAATTGGAAGATTTCTATCAATCATACAGAAATTCGTTGTAGGAGACTTTGAGGTTGATTTTAGGCTTTGCATTCTCATGTTAGAACCTTGGATGCCAATGATTATGTGTAGAGATGGTAGAATAAGAGTGGATTCCAGTAGTGGGTTGATCATTGATAGTATCCTTTGAGGCTAGTATATGAGAGTGTGTGATGTGAATTTCAAATTGCTCATCCTTAACGGATTAAGGGATGTGATGGTGGGTGAAATCTATTGAGTTGTGTTGGAAATTATTTTGACAAGTAATTCATTCGGTGGGAAGTTGGCTAGAGTAGGATATTGTGGATTGGAAGAGTCTACTGCATCATTGTGAATTTTGTGTTCGGTGAGAGCATAGGTTTGGGATTACCAATTTAAGAGGAATGAGTTAATGCGTTATGCGATGATTTGAGATCTTATGATTTAAGAGAAAGTTAAAATCCTAAAAGAAAAAATTATGGGAAAGAGTGTGATCTAGAATAGTGAAATATTCTCTTAGTTCTTATTTGAACTATGTGTTTATGACGGATGTCAATTACAAATTGAGTTGGTTCTTGCTGGAATATGTGGTTCTTCTGATTGAGGAGAAAAAAAAGGGTTAATCGATTATTCGAGTGTTTTCGCTTTTGGCTTATGTGGAATTTATTTCTAAACTGCCTAGTTGGAATGTGAAAAGGGTTTTCTTGGTGATCTTGATTTTGGATTTGGTGTTTTTGAGGAAGTTGGAATTGCATTGTGAATCCTTTGTTTTCAGTTGAATCAGTTATTAGAGTTGGTTAAAATAAGTTGTGTTGTGTGTCCACGCTTGAAGACCCTCTGGTTAGGATAAAGAGATCGATGAAGATAGAGCAGCGTTCCATATGCTTGTGCACAAATTCGTGGTGTGTTTCTAGTTAAAGGATGTGATCCTTGTTTCGTTGAAGAGTTCAATTGAGAGGTGGAACAAGAGTTTTGTGTTCTGTGTGCATGTTGTGCGATTGATATTGAGGATGGTTAGCCCAAGGTACCTTGGTTTGTTTTAGTCAGCTACGTGAATTCGATGGCTGGCGTATCGTTAGGACCGTCTCGGTCCATACGCGGTGTACACAACACTGGGCATGTTGGTGCCAAGTGAGTACCGAGAGATATGGAGTTTGAGTTTTCGTTAATATTGTTGACTTTCGGCGAGGATCTTACCTTTGAGTCTCTTTTGATGAATGTTCTTAGAAATGTCGAGTTGAGCGTTAGTACAGCACGTCGTTTACGTCCTCGTGTTGTGGTCTCATCTGTTTGGAGAGAGGCCACTTGGGAGTGGGAGTCTCGCTTGCGCGCGGTATCGAGTTATCCTCCACAGTGCGTGATGTGTTTTAAGTTTATTCGTGATTGTTCCTTGGTGTAGCTTGGTTAGAATTCGGGACAATTCGGTTTAAGGGGGTAGAGTGTAATACCTATAATAGGATTAGGAGGAAATCTAAAGTTTTAAAAGAAGCAGTGATTGGAAGTCGATTCGGGGAAGGACCTTCGGAAAATAATTGAATAAGTGGGAGAGATGGGTTTTCTTCATAAACGCAACAACTGGGCACAGGCTACGGCCCATGAGGCCCTCTAGTGGCCGGCCAAAGGGGGGGAGGCACCCTTTTCCTCCCCTCCCTAACCCTAGCCGCCTCCCTTGCCCCTCTACAGTGCGCCTCCTCTCTCTCCCTTAGGCAGCCGCCCCTTCCTCTCCCCTGCGCACCACCCCTGCCCAGGGTCTCCCCGGCTGCTGTACTCCCTCCCCCTTGCGTCTCCCTCGCTGCCGGCAAAGCCCCGTCCGTCTTCCTCGCTTGCCGACTCGGGAGAGAAGGTGATCGCTGGAGGAGTTTGGCTGTTCGAGGAAGGAGAAGAGGAAGGAGCGAGATCATCTTTTGGGAGAGCTCGCTGGTGGGTGCCCTCAGTGCCCGGCAATCGGTTCGTCAAGGGTAACATCGTTTTCCCCTCGTTTAGATGTTTTAGCACTTAACTATTCTTTGCCGGCAATTCTGTCGCCTCAGGGCAGATCGCATTAGAGGGACGATTTGTTATAGTTAAGTGCGGATTCAGTCTCGGGCATCTCCTAGAAAGTTGTAGAGGACGTCAATAGCTTTCAATGAAGTGCTAGATCATATTATTTGGACCTCTACAGCAGAAGTTATGAATTATTTACTATGACTGTCCTGCGAATCTGTTAGTATTTTGACAGGTTTTAGTAATCTGACCTTTTCGATCCGTTAAAGGGAGAATTAGAGGATCTCAGTATAACAAAAGTTGTAGATAATTGTCGTAGCTTTCAGGGAAGCACAAGAACGCAAAATTTGGGTAAACGAGCTGAAAGTTATGTTAGTTTTAGTGCTCTGTCCAGAAAGTCTGACGTGAAATCGATGTCTTGTTAATCGGCTTGAAAGTGATTTTAGATGGCCGAATCAGGGGAGCTCACCAACTAGGTTTAGTTGGGAAATTTGATAACCTTTCAATGAAATCCAAGAACACGTAATTTGGACCTCTGTACAGAAAGATATGAATTTTAGAACTTGACTGTTCACAGAAGGTACAGAACAGCAATTAGAAATTTGGAGTCGGGATTGGGTTGCGAGCTATTGCTAGTTGTGTTTGTTTTTAGAATTCATGTGGTTCGTTACTGTGGTCTTAGTCTATGTTCTTGATTGAATTTAGGTGGGGGAAGAGTACCGGAGGCAGCACCGACTTCACGTTCCCAGTTCGCACGCGGTTAAGGCAAGTGCATTGTTTGATTCGTGGTTGTGTTTGATTGGTCATGATTGTGTGCTTCTCGATATGTGGTAGCATAGTGAGATTGTTGGCTTGATGTTGATTTAAGATTGATGGATGCGTCATATATGTCCATGCTCTATTGTTATATGTTCTTACTATCTTGTGGTAATTTGATGATGATTAAATGATGAGCATGTGCATATTGAGATCATATTGAGGCTTGGTCATGTGGTGACCAAGTATGTTTCCTTTGAGATCCCCGTCATGAAGGTGGCGGGCCGAGATCCTCACTCGTGGAGTGTGGGCTTGAGGTCCCCATTACTGCGGAGTAATGGGCAATTGGTCCACGTGCGTGGCGCCTGCGAGCATGGGTATGCGGCGGCGGTTGCATACTCTGCATTACGGTGTAATGCACAGAGAAAGATAAAGAGAAAGGATCCTTGAGCATTGCATCTGCATGTGAAACGTTTGTTGTTGATCTTCTGTATATTGATGCTGATGTTATGGCTTCTATTTCTGTACTTGCTGAGTCTGTGGACTCACCCTTGTTTTTGTTGTTATTTTAGGTACAGAGCCAAGAACGACATGCATGGGGAAGTAGCGCTAGTCACACACATGCCACATGAACTAAATAAAGTTGAATGATCTTCAGATAGTAATTGTTATTAGTAAATGGGCGAGATGCTCAAAGGTTAATTATATCTTGTGTCTTGAGGTGGTTTAGGTGTAATAACGATGAGTAGTGGAACTTTATACTTCACTGGATTGCTGGATATGTAGCATATCTTTGATTATCTTTTGATGTCTCTAGTTGGTAGTTTGATTAATTTATGATTCATTTGAATGTTGGAACCTCAGTGTAATTAACTTTACAAGGGAGGTTCTGTAACTTTATTAAGTTTGCTTTGATTAGAATTTTATTAGGGTTTGTTTAGTAGCATTCGGGCTCATGTTGAGTGGGGTGTTCTGACATTTCTTGAATCTGTCGGTATTTTGAAAGATTTTAGTAATCTGACTTGAGCGATCGTTAACGGGAGAATAAGAGGATCTCAGCATAACAACATTGTAGATAATTTTCGTAGCTTTTAGGAAGCCCAAGAACGTGAAATTTGAACAAATGATCTGAAAGTTATGATTGTTTTAGTGTACTGTCCAGAGAACCTGACGTGAAATCGATGTTTTGTTAATCAGAATAAAAGGGATATTAGATGGCCGAATCAGGAAGGCCCACCAACTAGGTTTAGTTGTGAAATTTGATAACCTTTAAATGAAGTCCAAGAACACCTCATTTGGACTCCTGTACTAAAAGATACGAATTTTAGAACATGTCTATTTCCAAAGGGGGCAGATCAGTATTTAGGAAAATTGGAGTTAGGATTGCGTTACAAGCTTTTGCTAGTTTGTGTTGCTTATATAGTTTATTTGGTTCAATACTGTCGTCTTAGTAAGCCTTTAAAATTAATTTTAGGTGGGGGACTGGTCCCTTGTGCAACGCCGTCTTCACATCCTCCGTTCTCACGCGGTTAAGACAAGTGTTTGTTTGTTGGTTTTGTGGATAAATGTGATATCTATGGTTGCTTGAGTGTTATGGATGTTGATGACCATGACTTTATTTGGTGTTGTGAATATATATATCATGCATGGATATTGGAGTGTATGGATGCTTATGATATGAATGACAGAAGTATGAATGAGTTGAATTCATATGTGATGTTGCTGAAGAGGTTTGACTATGATGATTCATGATTTGTGCATATGCATCATGTTGACAAAATGAAGACTTGGTCACATGGTGACCAAGTTTTTTGTTGAGATCCCGTCATGTACATGCCGGGCTTGAAATCCCCACACTTGTGGAGTGTGGGCTTGAGGTCCCTTTACTTGCGGAGTATTGGGCAATTGGTCCATGGGCTTGCGAGCACGGGCATTGTATGCGGCGGCAGTCGCATATCTCGCATTCTTGTTGAAATCGACAAAGAGTGAAAAAGAAAAAGTTGCATTGCATAACGCATTCATACATTGTGAGACATGTTTTGAGTAAAGCTTGGAAATGGAATGTTGATGTTGTAGATGTGAATTTAATGTTTCATTATTGGTACTCTTGAGTCTTTGGGTTCACCCTTGCTTTTGTTGTGTTTTTAGGTACCTTTTGCAAGAACGGCATGCATGGGAGGAGTAGACATGAATTGGATTCACACACCGCCATCCACTTTTCTGATTGATAAATTTCTAGATCGTACCTTCAAAAAATAAGCAAACTGCTAAGGATTGATTATGATTATGTTTCAAGCTTTGGATTAAGTGTAATAATGTTGAGTAGTGACTTTTGGATATTTCGAATAGGCTAGATGCTTACATGTTTTGAATGCCTATTAATGATTACAGTGTTGGTTTATTTATGCATGTTTTATTCAAATCTTGGAACCTCCTAGTAGTAAACCATACAGAGGAGGATCTGTGGAATCGATAGAATGCTTTGGCTTAGATTTGTTAATTGGGTAGCATTCCAAGCTCATGTGGTTTGGGGTGTTACAACCACTAACCACTCATAAATGATTGATTTTAGACAATGAATTAATAATTGAGCAAACTACTAGGATGTTTTCTTTTGGTTATGTCTTAATGCCTCTATTGTTTTGTAATGGAGTTAATTAGCGTTTCATGGAATATTTTATGATTATGGTCGAGATTGGATCTTTGGATTAATTGATTATGTTTTGATACTTGCTAGAACCTCTTGTATGGTTGGTGTACAAAGGAGGTTCTGCCAAAAATTAGTATTATGACTTAGGTTTTAAATTATTACTTTGTAATTTTGGTAACATTCCAGGCTCATGTTGGGCTAGGGTGTTACACTTGTTAATCTTTATAACCAATGATTCATTCAAGGAACAGAATAACAATTATTTAATAACTCATAAACATAGACGTGATACAATCATCTCTATAATTACCTCTAGGGCATATCACCAATACGGAGTGGTGAGGAAAGAAGAAAATGGAGCTCAGGGTGGCCTTTTATAGACGGAGGCGGAGTTGAGCGAGGAGGAGCTCGAGCACCGATGGGCAAGCGATGAAGCTCTCAGAGGCATACGGATAGGCATGGGTGAGATATGGGTAGGGATGGGCATGGAGTAGACGGGCGAAGTGGCTGGGGCAGTTGGCCGGTGGGAAAACCAGGGGCGGCGAAGCAAAACCGTGGGCTTCCCGACGATGCACTCATAGGCATGTGCTATCACGTGCGCTGGCGAATAGGCGGAGGTGGAAGAAAGACCCTAGCAGTGGGGCCCGCTTGCTAGAGAGAGAGAGTTAGGTTTAGGTTTTGTAATTTTGGCTAAATTATTGGCTTAATTTTTACACCTAACAAATTAAGTCCAAATTTTATCAAAATTTTGTGGGAGTTTCTAACCTAATTTAGTTTCTCCTGTAAATTTTCAAATGTTTATCTATTCTATGAATTTCTCAAAAATTCATATAAGTTCCTATTCTTATGTAATTGTATTGTTATTTTGAATAAAACTTTACATAGCTTGTTTAATAAATTATTCCTGAGCAAGTATGCTCAAAATAATTATATCTATTATTTTATTTTGTTTAAAACACATTTATTTTTAAAGCATGTTTGTTTGTATTTCATGATTTGCCTTTAATCAAAAGTCAAGTTTCAACATGGGTAGATTTTTATATGCAAAATGATCAAATATTTTCCCTAATGCATTTACAATATGTATTTCCCAAAATATGGATTTTGGAATGTTACAAATATACCCCCTTACAAAGAATCTCGTCCTCGAGATTCAGAGAACTCGGTAAAGAAGTAGGGGAATTCATCTCCAAGGCGGTCTTCTCGTTCCCACGTAGCTTTGTCTTTTGTGTGGTTGCTTGTAACACCCTGGCTATTCGGAAGCCAAGATGTTACCTAAATAATCTAGCATACAACCATAAAGCGAAAGAATTTAAACATTATCTCATCTATTGACAATAAGAGATCAAAATTAAATAGAACATTGGCAGGAATATAGTCTAAAACCAGATAAGTATCAAAGGGATGATCAACGTTCACAAGTTGTGCTTAATCAACCAAAGCGTAGAGGTAGATATCAACCACATCTAACTTTATATATTACAGTTCATCTCTTAACGAATGATTGACATAACCAAGTTCTATTATTGAAACTGGACTTTGGTGAAGTGAATGATTAGTGCATGTCTACTCCCTCCTAATAGAGCCTTCATCAACGTTCACCTAAAATAAATAAACGAAGCAAGAATGAGTCTCAGACTCAGCAAGTACAGTGAATAATTAAACATACAGCAGATATGAACAAGACCACAACGTTAAAGAAAATGAACATAGCACTGAAAGTTTAATGCACGAATTGAATGAATGTATCTTTTGAATTGAATGGATTGCACTCGCTTATCTTTGGTATAGCTAGTGACATACAGTCGGTGTTCACTTAAGCCGTATTTAACAAAATACGAGGATCCAAATACCGTATGAAGAGCGTTTCATACTGGTGTCCAAAACTCCCACATTGGAATGGTGGGACTCACATGCCCATCTTGGAATTGATGGGACTTTAGACTCCACTCCCGTGGACGGAACATGAAAATGGATGCATGAATGTATTTATGAATAATGACTAGCATCATCTCCGAACATATGAATTTCACATACGAAAGGAACATAATCATCGGAACTTCTCACGTATCAAAAAAAACACAATACGAACATCAAGCATCCAACATACACAAATCATACAAACGTCAGTGTACTTGCCTTTAGTGTTGCGGTGCGTTAGGAGGCAACAACGATACCGCTAACCCCGGAGCCTCACCTCCTACACCATTAGATTACTCAATAAGAACCATGATGTCAAGACACTATTCGCAACACATACCCCAACACCCCAACGTTTCATTGCATACTTTACGCGAATTGAACTACATTCTAGCCGGAAGCCGTAATGGACAGTAGTAGTAAAAGTGACATAACTTTTACTCTGAAATTCGTAAAAACGTAAACTCATGTTTTCTTGATAGGTAACGAAATTATCTACAACAACCTAGTTGGTGGAAATCCCAAATTCCGTATGCATCTAACGCCAAAAGACCGATGAACACCGTCTGTCAAAACTACTCGACAAAACCGGGCAGCAGCACGAAAATAGCTATAACTTCTAATTGGCTGATCCAAACTTAGTGTTCTTTATCAATATTGAAAGCTAAGACCAAGACCTACAATAACCTAGTTGTGTGAAAGCCCTGAATTGTCCATTAACATGATCATATTTTAAAAGATAACTTGACAGTTCATTCTCATCATGATTCTGAACAGCAGAGACGAAAAACTATCATAACGTTTGAACTGTATGTTGGAATTAAGCGATCTTTACATCGACTGAAAGCTAAGAACGAACCCCACATAACTCTAGGAGATGGGATCCTCTGATTCGATCTCTAAGTTCGCCAAATTGGCCACGCAACAATCTGGACAGAACTGACTTTCTAATCGCAGCAATTCGATCCAGTCAATTCTAAGCAATTTCATAGCTATTACTAATCAAACAACAAAGATCGACATCCTGTAACACCCCAGCCCGACATGAGCCTGCAATGCTACTAAACAAACTCTAATAATTCCAAACTAGACAATCTTAATAAATTTCGGCAGAACCTCCCTTGTAAAATTAATTACACGAAGGTTCCAACACACAGACAATTCAAATATTAACTAAAACCTTCTTCCAAAGACATCAAAAGATAATCAAAGACATGCTAAGTATCTAACATAACTAGAGAGATATGAATTTCTACTACTCATCATTAATACATTTAATCCATTGCATGAGACGAAACATAATAAATCTTTGGGCATCTCGCCCAATTACTAAAACAATTACGTTCTGAAGATCATTCATCGCTGCCCGGCAAATCTGTCAGTTTCTGGCAGTCTGTAGGAATCTGGTTAAAACTGATATTTAAAGGGAGAATCAGGGAATATTAATATAACGAAAAATGTAGGTAATTTCCATACCTTTTCAGAGAGATAAAGAACGCAAGATTTGGACTTTCGTAGCAAAAGTTATGGTGGTTTTAGTGTACTGTCCAGAGGAGCCGACGTGAAAAATTGTTGCTCTGTAGATTGGCTTGGTAGGGGCAGTAGTTGGCATAATCAAAGGGCTCCCAACTAAGTTTATTTAGTTAATTTAATTACCTTTCCAGAAACTCTGAGAACACCTCATTTGGACTCTGAGAAGAAAGTTATGTATTTTAGTAGTTGACTGTCCATGATGAACACCAAATCGATCGCTAGAAATTGGAAGATTGGAAACGCTTGGGAGTTTAGCGAGTTCGTTTGTGTTGTTTTTATGCTTTTGGGTCCAGTATGTTGGTCTTAGATTGGGATATCTTTATGTTCAGGTGGGAGCGTGATCCGAGGCGGCGCCCTCTTCGCGTCCACCGTTCTGCGCACGAGATGAGGCAAGTATTCGGGTTATGGCATATTTATGTTTGTATCTTTGAGAATGTTGTGTTTTGCTTGCAATAGCCATGTATGAATGTTAATGTGATGAGTTTCCATTTATCTTGATGAATGCCGTTATGGTTAATGGTTGATGTTAGTGTGATGAGTTTCAATTTATCTTGATGAATGCAAGAACCACGATTAAGTGAATACTTGAGAAATGATTAAATGTTATTCATGAAGGATTGTTCATGTTTGCTAGTTTAATGAATATATGTGCTATTCATGGATCTTTGGAATGCTACAAATGTCAATGGTGATGAATGCTAGAAGTATGAATAAGTTATTCATCCATGTCGTTGTTGTGAATCTATATGTATGATGGTTTAAAGTTTGTTCATGTGCATCATGCAATCATGTTGGAGGATTGGTCACGTGGTGACTATGCATATTCGAGGTCCCGTCATGTAGATGACAGACTTGAGGTCCCACATTCGTGGAATGTGGGCAATGAAAAAGAGGTCCCCATCATTAAGATGATGGGCAAGGTCCTATACATGTGGTGTATAGGCTCTTGGTCCCTGTGTCGGAGGGCACGAGGCAGGGTATCTGACTGACGGTTGTATACCCGCATTCTGGTAAAATGCGAAAGAGATAAAGTTGAAAAGGTGCATTGCATTGGTTGCATTCACATGAGCATGAAGGCTATACTTTGGTGCATTGTTTATCTTGGATTATTGATGCTATGAATGATAACTTGCTTAGCCTTATTGGTACTTCTTGAGTCTTTGGGCTCACTCTTGCTTTGATGTGTTTTAGGTACAAGCCGGCAAGACGCATGCATGGGAGGGAGTAGATGTTTGCATGCACGCACTACCACTCAATCTTAGGAATTACTTAGGGATGGTTTGAGTTTGATTAAGCGTAATAATGAGAATAGCAAATTTTGGTTATGTTTATGAGATTATCTGCATGCTTGAATGAACTGAATAAGGAGTTTATTGTTAAGTGCCATGATTAATTGTTGAGACCTCGGTATAGTGAACTATCGAAGGAGGTTATCCGAAAATTGGTAATTAGTTTTAGTTTAATTTTTAATTCGGTAGCATTCTAGGCTCATTGTGAGTGGGGTGTTCTGATTGGTATCGAGCGGGTGGTAGGTCCGTGGTGACTAGATCATTTAAAAAATTGCTAATGTTAAACAACTTAAAAGTTTGACACCTTGGTGCTGATGAGGATGGGAATGGGCCAATCATTGCATTTACGTTTCCTTTATATCGTTTGATGATTCTTTGTCATGAATTGAGTTTGCTGTAATTAATTAATTATTATGATTATTATGAGTGGGAATAATCGATGTGGAGAGGTTAAGGTCGTGGTTGTGACCTTGGACTTTGTCGGTTATACCACCGTTCGTGGTATCTGAATAGAGTAGTTACCGAATACCATAGTTGCGAGGAGTTGAGCGTAAGTTTGCTTTGGAAAGTTGTTTTCTTTCTTGACCTCAAATCACGGCAAATTCTTGTTTTGTGGTGGATGATGATTTTCTCTTGGGTTCGTGGTTCATGGTAGATGTTGTGTTTCATTGGTCTCTAATGGTTCTCTGAAACAAGTATTGTTTTTTCCATTGTTGAGTCGCTTTGCTACTGTGATCTTTCTCAATTAACAATTATTGATAATTCATTGGTTGTTCCTTCTTTCTCTTTAGCAAAGAACGACTCATTTATTCGTTTGATAGTTGGGTATTGAGAGTTTTATTTGCAAGTTTGTTAGCATGAGAAGCTTTGGCTCTATGTGTTCCTTTTGGATTATACAAGTGTTGAAGTTTAAGGCATCTTTTTTACGTTGGAAATTGCTAGAATCTGTTGTGATACCTTGTTATGGTTAAATCCGAGATTGTAATCAAATAACTTGATTTGGTATGGGTATCAAGTTGAGACGGTGGTATGGTGCATAATTAATATCAACTAGTGACCTTGGAAGTGAAATTGATTAAGTTCATGTTGTATTCTACTAGTTCTTGATGAAGCTGTATATATGAGTAGTAGTGAGAGTATGTCCATACCTTTTTGGAGTCAAAAGAGTTATTAAGAAGTATGGAACCTAGATGAACTAGTCGATCATTAAAACTGTTTAGGTTGTTAAGCTTGTTGGGTTCTTTGGTTCCCATGGATTAATTTAATTATGTGGAAAGAAAAAAATTAGAGGGAATACTAGATTTACGTATTCCTTAGTATGATTAATTATCGAATTGTGTTTAATCGGTTGAAGGGATTGAATATCGGTGGATCTAGAATTTATGGGAGGAGTTCTATGTAGTTCTTCCATATAGAATGATGCGATGAATTTGGTGGAAATGTTGTGAGACTTTTGATCGATAAAAGATTTTGATTTTTGAAGTTTTAGTGTATTTCTTTGTGAAATCCCAATGTGAGGAGAAACAGATTGAATATGTGTGTGTTAATATCCATATGATTTGGTAATAAAAGTAGGTAGCAACTAGATTTCATAATGAAGCGATTGATAACAACAATGGTTGTGGTATAAGCATTGTGTGTTGAAGTTTGATGATGAGCATCGCTAAGAGTTGAAGCGATATGGGCTTATGCCCACATGATTGTGAAATAATCGGATGATAATGTGTCCTTGATGAAAGAGTTTTGGTAGGAGCTTTTCAATTGTGAAGTAGACCCATTCTAAACATAAGAGGTCGATGTAGTGAGGTTGTATGGTTCTGGGTATACTCTCATTTCGAAGATGGGATGCAAAGGTAGTATGGAACAATTTGGTGAAACTCTGGGGCCTTTCTAATGGAATAGTTGATGATAAATATTCGTGTTCAGAGTATATTATTCTGATGTTAGTAAGATTATTTGCAAGTGTTGGTGACTTGAGTGTGTGGTGATGATTCTTTTAGAAGTAAAGTAATTTGATCGTCTTTCGTAAATGGGATTTTGTAAGAGTGTTTCGAGTTTTGCGATGGGGATCATTTGGACATCTTGAGTTATGTGGTGATTGAGTTGCTTTGAGCAAAGTGATATGTTGAAAGATTTTATTGGTTCTCAAGTTGTTCCTATGATTTGGTCATAAGAGCTTATCTTGTTTAAGGTTGGCAAGGTGATGTAATAATCACGAAAATAACTATCCTTGTTGAAGGAAGGAGAGAAGTTAAGTGTTTGAGATTTAAGTCGTTTCGCATCTTGCGTTTATTTGAGAGTACTCAAACCTTATGCGATTGTTCCATAAGGGTTTATCAATGTTCAAAGGGTATTACGTTCTTCTCTTTTGTGGTTTGGTATTCGCTTTCGTAGGGCTTGAGCCCTTGTTGACTTTCCGTATGTTTTTTTTTCGAGTTCTTGGCCTAAGTGACAGTTTCCTTGGTCTTGTGTTCACTGCAGTGGCACATGTTTTCCAAGTTGTTGACAAAATTGATTCCATTCGCTCTTTCTTTTGAGGAAGAATCAACCTATTCGTTTCACTGAGTCTTTTGAGGTGTCGAATAATTGTAGTAGTGGCTGTGGGTTGTAAGTTATTCGATGAGCATTGGAGGATGAAATAATTTAGTAATATAGTTCTTTGAGAGAAGTCTAACTCAATGGAAGTTTGTCTTATGAGGTTAAACTGATTGCATTATTACACTAGTAGAACCTATAGTGATTGTGATCCAAGATCTTACGGTTCACTTGGGTGGAACATTAAATTATTGAAAGTATAGAAATATTGATCAATTTTATAGAGTATCGCAATTTGGTAGTATTGTGAGGCTATGAAAGTTATTCTTGATGATGTGGTTTAATGAGAGTGGAATTACAAAGTAATCGAATTGTCATGTCAATTAATGGGATAATGGAAGATGTTGTGTAATATCAAGAGTGATTTGGTTTTAAATGAGTAACCTTCAGAGAGTTATAATCTTTGTAAAGGTAAACTGGTCAAGAAAATATTTTCATGATGATGTTAATGAGTGAGTATGTGGAAATGTGGGTTTTAGGGATTTAATCTGAGGATTTCCTATCTTTTATGAGAAGTTAGTTGCAAGAGTCTTGGATGTTAAATATGGACTTTGCAATGCTATGCTAGAACTTTGAGTCGCCCAAAGATTATGTGTAGAAGAAGTAGAATAAGGGTGGATTGCGAACATTGGGATGATCGTTGATAACACCCTTCTGATGTAGTACATGAGAGTGTGTGATGTGAATTCTGAGTAGTTTGTTCTTAAAAAGGGTTGAGGTGATATGATTGTGCGAGAGATCTAATTTGGGAATACTTTCTGAGTGTCTTTCTGTCAAATGAGTTCTGTTAGTAAAGGAAATCGGTTAGAGAATATTTTGTGAGATCATTAGAGTCCCTATTCAAAGGTGTAGACGAAGGTGTTGCGATTTGGGTTTGGCGTCGAGATCGCCAAGTTAAGAGTAACAAGTTAGTGTGTTGTGCGATGATTGGGATTCCATAGCTTGAAGGAAATTTTGGTCCTAAAAGAGAAACTGTTAAATTAATGCTTCCTCAAGAAAGGAATCAATTTTCCTGATTCTCGTTTGAGTTATGAGTTGTCGACCATTGTCTTTAGCTCGGCATTTAGCGTGTGTGATTCTTTCGATTGATGGAATAAAAGAAATATTTGATTTGGTCATTGAGTGACTTCTCATTTGATTTCTGACGGCTTATTCATAAAGCGCCACTTGGAAAAAATGGAAATGGTTTATGTGATGAATTCCTATTTCGGATTTGACTTTTCGATCTTGAGTTGGTAACGTTTGGTCGCGACGAGTCCTTTTTGATTAGACTATGTCGGTAAAAGAGTGTGTTTAAAGTGAGTTCATTGTGTGTTTAGGTTAAAGGAGGTGATCACGGCTTTAGAGAGGAATTTATTTGAGAGGTGGAACACGAGTTACTGTGTTCTTTGTGCATGTCGTGTGGTTAGGTATCTTTGGAAAGTTTAACCCAAGATACATTGGGTTGTTCTCGCTAGTTGGCGTATCGCCAGGACTGTCTCGAGTCCGTGCGCGAGTGCGTAACGTCTTGTATGTTCGATGTTGAGTGTATCCGGAGATCGAGTTTAAGGTTTAAGCTTGCTGTTGTTGGCCGTCGAGTGAGATCTCACCTTGAGTCTTGTCCGATGAGTGTACCGGAATGTTGGGTCGAGTGTTAGATCGAGCAGCGTTTCACGTCATTGTGTTGTGGTCCTCTGTCCAAGAGAGAGGCCACTTGGGAAGTTGGAATTTTTCATGCGTGAGCTTTAACCGGTGTTGTTCACAATGGGTACGTAGTTACCGTTGTTCATTTCCAGTCGTAGTTATTCTTTCGCTTAAGCGTATTTAGATTCGGGGTCGAATCCTATTAAGGGGGGTAGAATGTAATGCTCCTAAAGTGAGATAAGCAGATAGTCGGGAGAGGCTAATTAATCGGGTGGGACTTAAATGGATTTACGGGAAAGACCAAGAAGCTATTGCTCAAATTACAGATTAGAGAGGGAAACGCTGATTTAACCAAGGCACAGGCCAAGGCCCATGTGGATGGTCGGCCAAGGGAGGGGGGGTGCCTCATCCCCCAAACCCTAACCGCAGCCCCTCCCCCCCCCCACTCTCCCACGCCTCCACCCCTCTCCCCTTTGTGTGGCCGCCACCTTCCTCCCCTCCCACATCCTCCACCCTGGTTGCCTCCTCCCTTGCGCCCTCCCAAGGTCCCCTCCAAGTTCCCTATGGCTGCCGGCCAAGGAAAGAAGAAGGAAAGTCCCCATTGCGGCCGGCCAAGGAGGAAGAGAAGAGGGAAGGAAGAGGGGAGAAGAGAAGGGAGAAGAGAAGGAAGAGGGATCCCATCCGGAGTCGCGATCTTCAGCTGCACCAAGGATAACTAGTATCGTTTGTTGTTGTGTGATTAGTCGTAGAAGAGGAATCGGGTAGTTTTGGCTAGGTTGCAATCTGCCCGCTGTAATCGCAGATTCGTCCAGTAGCTTGCGGGGTCAATTTCTTGTTTTTAGAGGCCGAATCAGGAGTTTTGGTCTCCTGGAGAGTTGTAGGTTATGTTCTTAGCTTTCAGTGGCAACCAAGATCACCCAAATCCGAATAACGGTCAGGAAGTTACGATTTATTTAGTATCACTGCCCGGCAAATCTGTCAGTTTCTGGCAGTCTGTAGGAATCTGGTTAAAACTGATATTTAAAGGGAGAATCAGGGAATCTTAATATAACAAAAAATGTAGGTAATTTCCATACCTTTTCAGAGAGATAAAGAACTAAAGATTTGGACTTTCGTAGCAAAAGTTATGGTGGTTTTAGTGTACTGTCCAGAGGAGCCGACGTGAAAAATTGTTGCTCTGTAGATTGGCTTGGTAGGGGCAGTAGTTGGCATAATCAAAAGGGCTCCCCAACTAAGTTTATTTAGTTAATTTAATTACCTTTCCAGAAACTCTGAGAACACCTCATTTCGACTCCTGAGCAGAAAGTTATGTATTTTAGTAGTTGACTGTCCGCAGTGAACACCAAATCGATCGCTAGAAATTGGAAGATTGGAAACGCTTGGGAGTTTAGCGAGTTCGTTTGTGTTGTTTTTATGCTTTGGGTCCAGTATGTTGGTCTTAGATTGGGATATCTTTATGTTCAGGTGGGAGCGTGATCCCGGGGCAGCGCCTCTTGGCGTCCACCGTTCGCCACAGATGAGGCAAGTATTCGGGTTATGACATATTTATGTTTGTACGCTGAGAATGTTGTGTTTTGCTTGCAATAGCCATGTATGAATGTTAATGTGATGAGTTTCCATTTATCTTGATGAATGCCAGTTATGGTTAATGGTTGATGTTAGTGTGATGAGTTTCAATTTATCTTGATGAATGCAAGAACCACGATTAAGTGAATACTTGA
The DNA here is from genome assembly GCA_036346255.1 of Ampelocalamus luodianensis. NCBI lineage: Eukaryota > Viridiplantae > Streptophyta > Magnoliopsida > Poales > Poaceae > Ampelocalamus > Ampelocalamus luodianensis. The sequence continues at coordinate 284,658 of JAYEVH010000425.1, forward strand.
GAAATGATTAAATGTTATTCATGAAGGATTGTTCATGTTTGCTAGTTTAATGAATATATGTGCTATTCATGGATCTTTGGAATGCTACAAATGTCAATGGTGATGAATGCTAGAAGTATGAATAAGTTATTCATCCATGTCGTTGTTGTGAATCCATATGTATGATGGTTTAAAGTTTGTTCATGTGCATCATGCAATCATGTTGGAGGATTGGTCACGTGGTGACTATGCATGTTCGAGTCCCGTCATGTAGATGACAGCTTGAGGTCCCACATTCGTGGAATGTGGCAATGAAAAGAGGTCCCCATCATTAAGATGATGGGCAAAGGTCCCTATACATGTGGTGTATAGGCTCTTGGTCCCCGTGTCGAGAGGGCACGAGCAAGGGTATCTGACGGTTGTATACCCGCATGACTGGTAAAATGCGAAAAGAGATAAAGTTGAAAAGATGCATTGCATTGGTTGCATTCACATGAGCATGAAGGCTATACTTTGGTGCATTGTTTATCTTGGATTATTGATGCTATGAATGATAACTTGCTTAGCCTTGTTGGTACTTGCTTTGAGTCTTTGGGCTCACTCTTGCTTTGATGTGTTTTAGGTACAAGCGGCAAGACCCGCATGCATGGGAGGGAGTAGATGTTTGCATGCACGCACTACCACTCAATCTTAGGAATTACTTAGGGATGGTTTGAGTTTGATTAAGCGTAATAATGAGAATAGCAAATTTTGGTTATGTTTATGAGATTATCTGCATGCTTGAATGAACTCGAATAAGGAGTTTATTGTTAAGTGCCATGATTAATTGTTGAGACCTCGGTATAGTGAACTATACGAAGGAGGTTATGCCGAAAATTGGTAATTAGTTTTAGTTTAATTTTTAATTCCAGTAGCATTCCAGGCTCATTGTGAGCTGGGGTCTTACAATTTATTCCCACCTGGCACAAGAGGGGGCTTCCGGAGGATGGTTAGTCCAATGGAAGTAAAACCTTAGCGGGCATAAGTACATTAAGGCAGAACATTGTAAAGGCCTAATGATAGATGCTCAGTCGCACGCCTACGGAAGTGTGTATTGGCCAACATGATGAGCAAATTATCTCGTGTGGGTAAAGCTGTACAAACTCTGCAGAGTAGAAACTATTCGAATAGCCGCGTCCGCGGTCGTGGACATGCTAGCAAAGCCACTTAAAGTTAGACTTGTTTTTTATTTTCAAAATGTTTTATCAAATTATTTAAGGATGGTTAATCCTTGTGGTATAAATTTGGGCAGTCAGCCATGTGATAGGAGGGTATCCTTCACACTTTCATTTGGAGGTTATCCATACTACAATGTTGTCATTTTAAAATCTGATTTTAGATATCGTATAACAAAATGGCCTTGGAAATTAATATGAGTATTTAACTAAAAATGCTTCTTTACGCAAAATAAACCCTGCCATATCCATTTGTTACCTTATGTATGCATCTTCATTCAATATTGGGTGTAACTTGCGAGCACGGTAGTAGTGCTCACTCTTGCTGAATAATTTTTATTCAGGAGAAGACTTCTACCAGGACGGTGAGAACTCGGACGTTTAGGCCTACGCCCCCAGATGATTACTGTGGTGAATCGTGTGGCCTACATTTACTGCTTTGCTTTCGCTATGTTACTTATTTATTTGACCTCAGACTCAGTTGTATTAAACTTTGAATATTTAATGTTATTTAAATTCCTGTGATATCATTTTATATGACTGTGTACACTGGAAATCCTGGACTAGTGTATGAACACAGAGAATTCGGGATCCTTCATTCCCGGGTTCGACACACGGATTTGGGGACCCAGTGTGAAGGGGTGGCCGGCGGCGAGGAAGAAGAGCGGCGGCGGTTGAAAGCGGTGACGTTGTTTCGGCGGGCTTCCTCGGTCGATGAGGCGCGCACGAGTTAGCTGGGGACCTTGCGATGCCGTAGCTGGAGACGATGGCGGTGGAGAAGGCTTGGCAGCGACGCAAATGGCGACGGCGACCTTCGGTGGCCGGAGGAGAGCGAGAGAGAGAGGGGGAGAAGAGGGAAAAGAGAGAGGAGGGTGAGGCGCTCCTGGTGCTCGCCTTTATAGGGCGCGGGGAGGCCTGAGAGAGCGGGACGAGGTCGGTGGGTTTCGCGGCGGCGAGTACCGATGCGGACAGGAGCAAGTGGCGATAAGGCATAGGGGCGGAGTGGTGGCAGCAGTGGGCACGGCAGAGGGAGGAGGTGATGCGGTGGATAGAGGAGGACGTGGTAGTGATGGCGGTGGAGTGGAGCCGGTGCAAAACGTGACGCAAACAGCGTGGACGTGCGCGTTGATGCATGAGGAAGACGACGGGTGAGGAAGACGACAAAGATGACAAGTGGGCCCTACCTGTCAGCGGGAAGGAGAGAGAGAGAGAGGCGCACGGAGGTTGCGAAGGTGAAGGCTGTCCGATTTCAATCGAACGGTCCACAACGAGTGGAGCGATCGGGCCTCTGAACATGCGATGCGATCGAGGCCGTTCGATCTTGATCGTACGGTTCACAACGACTGAGCGTCGGACGGCGAGAGGTGGGGTACACGCTTAAACCGGCGGGCGTCTTCGGGTCTGCGAACCTGGAGAAAATGGGCCGAGGGAATTTGGCCCAAAAACCAAAGGAGGAATTAAAATGCATTTTCGAATAAAGAAATGCTAGAAAGGCAAAAAGGTTTTTAAAAATTAGCTAATAAAGTCAAAAATTATAGGAAAATTCATAGAAGTCCCTTGAATTATTTAGAACTTAATAAAAAACTATTTTCTAAAATCCAGATAAAGCAAGAAAAGACTTAAAATCCAAGTAAAATCCAAAAAACTTAATAAACCAACTTTTTAATTTAATTGAAGTCTGATTAATTCAAATTAAATGGTTTTTTATTTCTAAATTTTGAATTAAGCTTTTGCAACTTAATTAAACCAATTGGTCAATTTTAAATTTTGAAAATTTTCAAAGACTTAAGGAAATTTGGGATGTTACACAAGCACGAGTTCGGCACCCTCAACTAGCAGCGGTTCAGCAATATAACCATAGAGGACAGCCGTCCGATACACCAAACCAGACAACAGACGTCACCTACTATAGCTGCGGAGAATGGGAGGGGCACTTTGTAAATCTGTGTCCAAAGAGGAAGATTCCAGCGTCTCAACCTCAACCCCTTGGTGTCCAGCAGCAACCTCCCAAGCAAAAACAAGGCTTCGGACACGGCCATCTGAACCACACAACCGCTGAGGAGGCTGATGCATCGCCTGATGAGGTGATAGGTACGATTATCGTACATTTTGTACCAACATTAGTGCTATTTGATTCTAGAGCAACTCATTCTTTTGTTCCTATAAAGTTTGCCATGCAACAAGAGCTAGAAACTACCTCTCTAGAAAATTTTATGCTAGTTCCCCCACCTGGATCCGTCCTAAGAACGAGACTCGAATGTTTTGAAGTTGTGAATGAATGGACTTGATGCATAATTTTGTAAAGAGGTATGTGTACTGCATTCTTGGGAAGTACATGTATCTCGAGGCTTGGATTATTTGATTTGTAATGCTAGGACCAAGTGGATGGTTAAGCATTACAAGCCGAATAAACCGGGGTCCTCACACTACTGTTCCGTCCATGAAAATTGCATTGAATTAACACATTAACCCTTTCCAATCGCAACTCGATTCGATCAACAGTTGATCTTCGCATGCTCCATGGATTTACGATCATCGTCTTCCCGATGGTGGAAACCGACGGTAGAGGCAAGTCATGATTCGACCATGAAAACACGATCATGGAATAACGATCATGAACCAATCTTGAGACTACCGCGCATGGACAATCATATTGACCATCGCCAAAAACAATCTATCGTATAGAAAGACCAATGAAAATAGTAATAGATCACATCTATGACTCCCACATATCACAATATACATCTAATCTGAATCTAAAACTAGATGGGATGGATCTGATACCACTGTTGAACCGTGGGTAGGCTACACTAGCACAAATTAAAAAAAACTACCGCATAAACAAGGAACCTCCGCTAGTAATAGATCACGGGATTGTCACTGACGTGCAGACTCGTAGCGGAAGTAGAGTCGATGTAGCATGTTGGTGCGGTGGTAGTCGTACAAGCCGCACATCTCCTCCTCCTTCTCCTTGTGATCGTCACGAGTTGCGGATCATCCTAGTGCTGATGCTTCGCATTAACACCTCTAAGGTATCCACACGTACGGGGCAGGGACACCATGTGCTAGAGTGCTAGCGCCGGCTGCGTAGTATTGGATGAGGAAGGTGTGGCTGCTAGGGTTTCGAGAATTCCATAAATCACTTTAATTCTATGCCACCGCCCCACAATATATAGGCATCCATGATAGATCTCGAACTTTGAGGCCCATTAGAAACTCGTGGCCCATAAGAATTCGGATCACCATCCAAATTAAATCCTAGCCCTTTAAGCGTGCGACCCTATAGGTTCACATACACTTGGACATGGCTCGAGTACTCCTACTCATCTACTAATCGATGGCGGCCCTAGCAAGACATGTCGACTCCTAAGTATACATAAAGATCATATCGGAGGAACCTCAACAAAACTTATATGTATTTCCTTTTGCCTCATGATATCGGCCAAGCTCAAGTAGTACGTGTCATCCTTGTTGGTTAGTTTGGTCACTCTTTCTCGATCACGTAACTCAAATTCCCACGACTGATTAACTCTTTAACCGTGAGTAGCATGGCCATGCATTTCTGGAATCCAATCACTCGAGAAGCCTAGAGATATCTCTCCCGTTGCATAGAGAGATAAATCCTATCTTGATCGACCATATCTCGTTGCATGCATCATGACAAAACCTGAAAGCTACCTTTATAACTACTTAGTTATAGAGTAGCGTTTGCCAATCCCTAAGTGAGCCATTACACATCTCGAGTATGTGCGACGACCTCAAGTCTAAGGACATAGCATACGCATTGTAAATAAGACCAACTGATGACATGTAAGAAAACAACGTTCTCGCAGTGTCTCATGGTGGGTTGTTCCAACCCTATGTTCGCTGACATGTGTCCATATTATCTATGACCCGTGAAATATGGTAATCAACCAATACATATGCTAGTCTATTCACATGTTTCCGACTAGGGAACGTTTAAGAATAATCATCACAGAAATATAGAGTTTCACAATCAAGTCACATACTTGATAATAAATATTAACGATATTATTCTAGGAACAAGATAATATATTATCTAATAAATTATGAACATAACAAAATATAACCATCTCTATGATTGCTTCTAGGGCATATCTTCAACAAATCTATCATCCTCTGTCACCACCGTCGCCTGGCGCCGGACAGGAGAAAGTTGACTTCGCCGGAGCACGAATCTTCATGCCAATCCAATGGTGTGAAAATCAATTGTGATTTTGCAAAATTCAGGAGTCTGTGAAATAGCAAATCCGAAAAATGTAATAGTGAGCGGACCTACCTTGTCTAGTATAAATTCTAGAAACTTCGGGTGGCTATTTGGCGTGACTTTTGATTAGACACCGTGTTTATGGACTAGCTCCAACCAAACAGCCTTGGACAATCCCAGGACTCTTATCATCGACAAAATGAGCATAGGCTTACAAACTTGACTCTCAGCCATTGGAGCGCGTAGGAATTGACCATGTCCGTTATATCGTTATGAAGGCTAATATCACCGGAGTTTGCTCGATTAGACGATTAGCCCCAAATAGAAATTTGCACAGAGTACTCTCCGCTATATGATCAATACAAGCTAGCTACAAGCTTCTGTACAAATTAATCCACTGGCAAGTGGTACCACAGGAACAAAACCACGAGTATATAGAGGGCATGCAATGCTAGTACTAGCAACAGTTAAGTAGCTAGCAGCTATACTACGTAGAGTCACAGCCAGGGTTCACAATTTCGTCCCCATCCGAAAGGAAATGGGTTTTCATTTTGTTTGAATTTTAAGGGTTAAAGAGAGTAAAAGAAGTGATAATTCACAAAGATGGAAACAGCCTGGTGGTATGCCCACATCCTTCGGTCCTGGTGGCCTGGGTTCCAATCCCCAATCTTCAAGTTTTTTTTTTGGAAATATTTAAACTTTAAATTTCAAATTTGATCAAACTGTTTGGACGAAATTCATCCGAAATCACCAAAATTTCGTTCATTTCGCTGCCAAACGAAAAAAAATGGAAACCGAAATAATTTTCCCTGGTCACAGCTGAGCTGACAGATGGATGCACCATGCATGCAGTCCAAACCACGCATGATAAACTCTCACACACGCTACTGACGCGCACGACAAGATCGAACAAACAGCTAGCTGCATTTATACATAGCTCCTGCCATTTATGCTATATCAACGCCAGAGCACAGAGGACAGTATATTTATGTTGCAGCGATGGATGGATCTAGCAGTTGGCTGGCGGGGTGAGGCCGCACTTGGCGGGCAGCTCCATGGCGCGCTTCGGGTCGATGTTGTAGAGGCTCAGCCACGTCGAGTTCTTGTACGAGCAGAGGCACGCCAGGTCCGCGTCCTTCAGCGCCGTGCAGCAGTCGGTCGACGGGTCCGGCGTCGGGTTCGTCGTCGCCGCGGCCGCCGGCTGGCACTTCATGAACTGGTCGTTGCTCATGTTGCACACGGCGTGAGCGGGCACCGGGGCCGCGGCAAGGGCCACCGCAATGACCAGGAGGGCAGCCAGCGCCAGAGCCTTCTTGGCCATGTTGCGCACTGCTGCGGCTCGCTGGATGGGGTTTTGGGAGGAGAGCTTTGTGTGGGAATGATTGATTGGTGGAGTGTTGGTGGTAGCTAGCTGTGTGATGGCTGGAGGTTTGTTCGCGCGGGCGGGGTATTTATATCGTGGATGGTGGCAGTTTTTGTCTGTTCGTACTTGCAAGTTTGTGGTTTTGACAAGGGGTCCCTGCCTTTCAGTTTGCGAGTTGCATACTTACATTCAAGTGCATTCTGTGGTCGACTATCTTCGGTTTGTGAGTTGCAACAACGAGATGAATGGTCTTTTGAGCGTGTTTGTTCTGTCACCTCGCCACATTGGCAACACTAAAGATAGCATTGCACACCATGCATGCATGGACGTGTTTGGTTGGCAGAATTTACTGAACAATCTTTTAGAAAAAACGGAGGCATCATACACAGAGAGAGAGAAAAAACAATGGTAACATACATGCTATTGCTATTGCTATTGTGGCTACCAGCATAAGTGCTGTTGTGCATTGCAACACTGAAGATAGCATTGCAGACCATGAACAATCTTTTGGGAAAACAGAGGCATCATACTCAGGGAGAGAACAAAAAACAAAAGTAACATGCAATAATATTGGCTGTTGCTATTGCTATTGCGGCCAACAGCGTGAGCGCTGCTGCAGTGCTGTGCAATATCTGAAGAACACAGGTGCTAGCCGCTCAATGTCCCCTGGCAACGATCGCTAGCTAGCCCGTGAAGCTCTCTTGTTGTCTTGCGTCTGTCACGCATGTCAGCGCACCCACTTGCGATCAGGTTCACGGGAGACGGAATGGGACGAGTGCGACACCGGGGTCGGCCAGCCCACCGGAACTTGTGGCCGAGAGGCTTTCCCGGATCTGCTAGCTGACGTGGCCACTGGATTCGAATCAGCACAGATGGCGCGATCTCATAAGGCCTTGGAGATATTAAGTTTGGTGATTCGAAATGTTTAGGACGATGGAGCGAGACCTTGGAGTTTCTCGCTACATATGCCTTTGAAACGACGTCTCGCAGTACTGTTGATCCTCTAGTTTCTGATTGGATGGCGCGTATGCTTAGAAAGATGAGAGAGTGGTCCTGTTCGTGCTGAAGTCAGGGCGCCCAATTTTCAGGCTCACCTCTACTCTAGATCCACCAATGACGACCATCACTTGCCGCCTCAATACTGAGCTTGACTACTCGGACCCATTGACAGACAGACTGCCCTCCAATCCAGAGAACCTTGCCGGCCAGATCTGAGGAAGACAACGCTGTTGACATAGATCAGATATTCATGCACGTAAAACCGTGGATACAACTCACACGAGCAGCCGGATACACACCAATTCACGGTGGAAGATAACAAAGAACACACACACTAAAAGAAAGAAGACCATTGGAGAATATTTTGGTGCTTCGCTACAACTTCCTAGTGACAGCTTTTCTGCCTTCTATATTCACTCGTCAAACACATCTAATTACATGTCCTTTTAAAGACTGCCTAATCAACTTGCTAACCAAGCCAACAACTAAACATAGAAAGCTTAACAAATGAAACAAATTAATTTGATTCGATCTTGATTATATCGAGGATCCTAACACCTATTACTTGGTAAGTCTAGATTACTTTCTAACAATATACCCCCAAATCTAGACTTGTTTTCTCCTAGTTGGTGACTTTAGACTCAACGCATGATCCGAACTACCAGCTATGCCTCCACATGAAGCGGTCTACAAGCAAACTAAACGCACAAAGCTGTGTGCAAGAACTCAATTCAACTGGTTCACGTCCATCTACATTTAGGGAATCTGACTAACATGCAAAAAAAACACTAAGTGGATAACCCTTTAATCTTATTGTTGTTACTTGTGGGGACCCGAATCGAACCGTTTCAGTCAAGTGATTGTACAAGAAGGCGCAACCCTTAACAAGAAACGAAAAGAATTTTGAGTACCGGATATGCATCTCATGTTAACTCCTATGAATCAGTGGCTAATATGCACATATCCAAACAACATTATATCACAAGTATACACGATTAGAATATAGCGGATGCTAAGAAAGAGCTAAGAAATTTAAACTAGCTCTACATGAGCACTTTACACCACTCGGTGTGACCGACCAAACTAAATTTTCATACAAAAATCAGCAGTGAGAAGAACATTAATTAAACAAGAATAAAATGACAAGAAAACTGAATTAACTAACCAATGGTGTGCCATAACCCATAGGGCAACCAAGCGGGATCAAAGCCGTTGCATCGCCATTCTCACCTAAACAAGTGGGCAATCGGTTAAGTACAAAGTTGTACTCATAAGTCTTACAAGCAAAAGAAATATAGTAGATGCATTTGAGTATCAACAGAAAGCTAAAAGTGCTCATTTTCAGCATTAAGCAAGGTTGTTTGATGAACTAACCAATATAGATTTAAATTGCATTTGACAAACATTTAGAAACATTAAATAATAGTAAGTACTCCAATTCATGATCAATATTTCCACAATTTCACAATCACGAGATCATACCCAAAGTGGTTGTCCCACCCAGGTAAACTAATATCAATACACAAACTTCCCTTTTATGACAACATACCATACCCAAAATACCCTGATCCTATTCCCATAAACTAACTATGCATGGTTTTCCACAAGCAATGTGCATGACCGGGGACACAACTATTCGAATAGATTAGTTACTCTGCAGAGTTTGCACAGTTTTACCCACACGATATGAATATCTCTCAATGTCGGCCAATGCACTCTTCCGTAGGAGTGTGACTGAGATATCATAACGAGGCCATTACAAAGCCATGTGTTAACTATTAGACCACTCGAGGACATATCTCATGGCAGACTGTCGGACGCCTAAACCACGGGTGAACCTCGTTGTGTAAGTAAGTCTTTGCGCAGCTACCTGCAAATGCAAGAGACCCTTAAGGGCAAGTCACATGCCCCACTAGATTGACAATACAACAACAATAACAAAAATAACAAGAATTACCAATCTAGTTGTGGTTTGATAGCTGACACACGATAAATTAATAGGCCAAGCCTTCGCCATTAACCTAGTGTCTGGTTGCACGTGAGACTTGGTTTAACACCACACAGACCGGTCCTTAATCACCTAAACGGGGCTACACAAATCCGGGACCACTTCCCATCAACAACCTACCACCCGTCCAAGTCAACGACAAAGTACCCAATGCCTAAAATGTCCACAAAAATCAGATTCGAAGATTTGATTACAATCCTCAAGTTCCAACAAAAATCAATTCATCTCAGCTGATGGACTAGCTCCATCAACCACTTTCGACTACAACTACTAGCGTGGCTAAGCATCGTTCTAAAAAATTACCAAACACCCTCATATAACACATAACCTAAGCATCAATGGTAACCAAATAATCAACTTTCATAGGAAAGGAAATGCAGCAAGGAGTACATAGCTACAACTACCCATTTGACATACAAGTATTTGAATTTAAAGCAATACATAGAATACTTGAAATCAATATAATTTGCTAGTTGAAACTAGTAGGAACAATATGGTCAAAGGGGATTGCTCGCTTGTTGGAATTCCACTTGTTTACTCTCGGTTGCATATTCGTTCACGTTTGGCACTAAGGAATCTAAAGAGAACGATATCGAATAAACATCGAAAACACCGAGAAAATCCAAAGTGCTCAACAATGCATGAAATTTACACATTAGTGAGATTATGTTTTTAGATGAATTTAGGTGAAAATTTTAGTTTAATTGGAGTTCCTATGTGAAAGTTATAACCTTTTAAAAATCAATTAGAAAGAAAATTCAGAAAATAGGTTACTCTAGCTTGCGATTGAAATTAAATATTTTAGTGAAAATTTCTAGACTATTGGTGGACACAAATATTACAAAATCTACTAGAGAATAAAATTTTAGGAACAACCCAATTGGATTCATCTCAATTGGAGTTCTTATGACTTTCTTATAGATTTTTTAAGTTAATTCAATTTCTAGTGTAAAAATAATCCTTGTCTGAAATTAATTCTAATTCCGAAATTTTCTGTGACAGTAACATGTTCCAAACTTATACCATGTGGAAGTACATTAGTAATGAAAACCAATAAAGTTGATTTCACTCAATTTGGAGTTGATTTGACTTAGTTATGAATTTTTGAAGTTTGACCAATTTCATAATGTAAACAAATTATTTTGGATTTTCAACTGGGAGCATGATCTTATGACTTTATGATAAGTACATACTAATGATTTTTAATATTTAATTACTTTACCAATTTGTATTATCTAACTCAAAGACCTAGTGCTGCTGTTGATACCACTATAGTCAAAACATAAGGTCTGCTGTTATTTGATATACATCTGACCTAATTCTTGCCTTCTAAATAAATTTACTCCTTTATATTGAAATACTAATGGCTAGTCACTAAGAGGTTTGCTTACAGATCTTTCCATTTAATAAGGTTTTAGCTTACTGCGCTTCTTCTAATCACCCTTGTAATTTCTTAACCATTTTACTAATAAAAATTAGCTTACTAACTATCTTGATAACTATTCCATTGTCTAAAAGAGATTCATTGTTTTATTTGGATTGACCCATCTTAATACTTGTTTTTCAGATTGAGGGTTTTCTTTAGATCAATCTCTAATGGCCATCTAATCCAACATAACATTTTCATTCACTTATATTTGAATATCAAGATTTTCTTAGCATGTGTGTTTGTTATCTAAATATTCTTACTAATTCAATTACTCATGTGATAAGCAAAGTTTTGAGTGATCTAATAAATAAACACAGCACTTAGATAGTTAGTCCTCCCTCTTCTGCTCATATTACCTACAAAAGCTACATTCTCTGAACTTCGGTGCTACTACTGAACTTCCTTCAAACTTAACTAAATTGAGGGACTTAATTGACCATTCAGATTTTCTCCTAATCACCTTCTCTTCTTTGTTTGTTTGACTGTTAAGGTTTATTAAGCATTGTCAAACAGGTTCACTCAATGGACTTAGCCAACAACCTTACTTGTTTTTCAGGTTAGAATGCTCCTTTTAGATTAATCCCTAAAAGCTATTTAATCTAACGCAACCTTTCCAATTACAAGAATTTGAAAGGTCAGAAACTTGTGTTGTTCCCAAAAGCACTCTAACATTCTTCTCTATCTAACACTTCATCAGGACAAGTTGATTGTTCTCTATTGGTTTTTGAAAATTCACATCCACATTGATTTTCAGATTTGGTTGCTACTGTTAGATCGATAATTGCCAATTGACTAATTGAATTAAGACAAACTCTAGCTACTGCATTAACAATGTCATTAGTCTATTGACAAAACTAAGTATCTTCAGGTTACTATTCAGACAACCTATAATAGCAAATATTTTCTGAACTAAAGTGCTAAACTTCTTTACAAGTTCAAATTTAAACTTTTGTTATCTCACTGAATGATTCAACAGACAATCAAAGTTTCTAATAGCAATAGCATTGGGTGTCTTACAGGTTGGACCCACATATTAGTGAGGGAGGGAGGAAGGAGCTCCCAGAGAGAGCTATAGGAGTAGACAGGGAGGCTTGGAGCGGCGCATGTCGCCGGCGATGGGGGGTGCGGCGGCGGTTGGGAGTAGTGAAAATGGAACCCCGAAGGTACGGAGATTCTAGGAGTGGTGGTGGCATGGCCGGAGATGGACGGTGGCGACCGGACGATGGTGGCGGCGGCTGGCCGTGGAGGAGAAACATGGCGACAGCGCTAGGGTATCATAGGAGGCGAGTTAGGAGGAGCATGAGGACCGGCGGGGTGTAGGGAACTCACCAAGCCTGTTGGTGGAGGAGGAGGGTGATTGGAGTGAGCTGGCCACGGTGAGCCGACGATGGCGCGGATAGGCCGACGGTGACAGCGACCTACAGGGAAGGAGAGCCCAAGTGAGAGTTTGGGGGAGGTAGAGGGAGACTAGAGGGTGCTCAGGGAGGAAGGAATCGAAGGGAGGGTCGCCGGAGGAGGCGAGGTGGTGAAAGCGGTGGTTGCGGCCAGAATCGGAGAAGAAGGTGATGTGCAGCGCTCCGGTGGCGGTTTCTCCGAATCGACCGAGGGGAAAAGCTCCTTGAGGTGAAGAGCGCGCCGTGACGCGGTCGAGGGTGGCCGAGGCTCGCTGGAATGGTCAGGACGGCGACAAGCGGTTCAGCGGTTTTAGTGGCCGGCTCGGATGCTCGATTTGAGTCGTGGGAAAGAGGGAGGATGAGACGATGCTGCTCCTACGGTTGGAGGTCAAGGGGCTGGTGAGGTGGGGGTGGCGTGGTGAGCGGTGGCGCGAGGAGAGGGCGCGTGTCCCGGTGCAGGCACGGGAGGAGCTGCGTGGCCATGGCAGCCCACACGTAGGCTTTGTTTGGGAACGTTGATCCCGGCCGGGATCCCCGGCGATTCCCAAGGAAAAATCACCTCGTGCTAAAATTTCCCGGTCCGGCCTGTAGGGGCATTTGGGAGACGCCGGGATGTGGAAATTTCGGCCCAACCCGGGCGAATCCACGGGGGAGAAAATCATCGTCACCTGAGGTCGGGTTCTTTCTCCTCGTCGCCTTCGGTCTCGCTCCTGAGTCCGAGCTTTTCTTTCTCCCTCCTCCCGAAGTCGACGCCTCCTCCCGACCGCCGCCTCCCCGCGTTCTTCCTCCTCCCACTCCCGATGGAACTCGCCCATGAAGTACCGCTCTCTTCCTCCTCCTCCCACTAGGGTTCCGCACCTCATCTTCTTTTCTCGTAGATCTCGGTGGGACGGCAGCGGCGGAGGAAGGTTGGAGGTGGAGGTGGGTTGCGACTTGTGGGAAGAACACACGAGGCATGGATAGGGTTTGAGAACTTCCTACCGAGTTCGAATCGTACTCTCCTCCTCTTCTCTGCTTGGTTTTAGTTTTGAGTTTTGGCATGAGATCGTATCATTGCAACCCGATCCGATGATTTGATGCTTAGGATGATCTCGATGCAACCGATCGGTTTCTTGTGCACAAGTTTGTGCTTTGCATGATGATAGTTCTTGGTTTCTTGTGCACAAGTTTGATTGTAGTACCAGTCTAGGTCCACATCTTTTCTACCTCTAGACTTGTAACCCGATCCGATGATCGATGCTTAGGATGATTCGATGCAACCCGATCTGGTTTCTTGCAACCCGATCTCGTTTCTTGTGCACAATTTTGTGCTTTGCATGATGATAGTTCTCGGTTTCTTGTGCACAAGTTTGATTGTAGTACATCTAGGTCCACATCTTTTCTACCTCTAGACTTGTAACTTTGATCCGATGATATGATGCTTAGGATGATCCGATGCAACCCGATCGGTTTCTTGTGCACAAGTTTGTCTTTGCATGATGATAGTTCTTGTGCACAAGTCTTCACATAACTCTTTATTGAACAAAAAAATGATCTTGTTACTTCATATTGATGGTCTCGATGTCTTCTTAGACTCATGTCAAATTCAATCGCCTTTGGTATCATGCAAATACCTTTGTGTAACATCATGCGTTCTGCTTGCGGGAGGCTATCAAGCATTAACTCGCAGGCACATCGAGCAACAAAGATCAACCAATAAATCGACTTGTTTATCCGAAGTTGCTTCCTCACCATGAAAACTCTAGCTGCAAACTGCCATGATTTATAGATCATGCATGAGCTTGGAATTTGGATGTTGTAGCATTTCAGATTATTCAGATTGTTGAACTAGTCAAAACAGTTTTGCTTCTAGTTTATCAACTCTGCTTTCTTGAGGATTAAGCTCAGCTGACAAAACCAGGTAATAATGTATCATGCAAAATCCACTTGAACATATACTGTCAGAAACAAAACCTGGATGAAATGATATGCACAAGTTCTTGGTAAGATCCTAGCTGAAATGTACCCTCAGATTCGAAACTGGTTCCAGTGATGGTGGAATCTGACTAATATTCTTTTGGGTACTATGGTCATAGCTGGGAGAAAGCATAGTTCATATGATTAGTTGTGGAGATATACAAAAATATGGCTTGCAGATTTTTTTGTGCTGCATGATGATAGTTCTCAGTTTTGTGACTATGTGTCTAATCACTTTAGCAGAAGTGTTGGCCTACAAGAAGAAGAAGTCACGCCGCCTCGACCCGCCCCAAGAAGACTCGTGCCATTTGCCGCCTCACCAAGCATCAGGTACAGTGTGTACTTCTATCACCACCACCACTGCTGCCAACAAGTCTCTTGAATGCTACTAGATGTTGTTTGCTTCTTTCAAGCTTAGTGCTACTAGATGCTGTTTGCTTCTTGCTGCTTGTGTGTGATTAAGTTATGCTGCTTGTGTGTGATTAACTGGACACTAGTTATCATGCATCATGCATCTTGTGTGTGATTAAGTTATGCTGCTTGTGTGTGATTAACTGGATACTAGTTATCATGCATCATGCATCTTGTGTGTGATTAAGTTATGCAGTTAGAAACATGTTGAGTAGTATTAGTGTGTGTGCAGTTATATATAATAATAATAATAATAATAATAATAATAATAATAGTATCTCAAATATGTGGGGATGCCAAAATAATCTCAAATATGTTTTTTGGCATCTAATCTCAAAATATGTTTTTTCATAAAACAAGCCATACACATAGTAGCGCCTCTTCCTTACTGTCTTACCATTTATTACTACTAATATGTTTATTTACTACTAATCTGCATGTATTAGCAAATGGACACTAGAAAGGAGCTCATTAGGAAATTTATGCTTGAGGAAGAAGAGGAGGACGATGAGTTGTTTCTTGTCTTGGTTCCTACTTTGCTTCCATGCCTTTATGATGAAAAAAGACCAGTCCACACATCAGCTCTTACTGGTGCTAAAAAGGTTAAGGAGATCTTAGAAGGTCATGAGAGTTGGTGTAGGGTTGAGTTCCGGATGGAGCCAGAGATATTCAGGCTACATCGATTTCCTTAGAAGGAGGGTTTGATGCATGACACAAGGGGCGTTACTGGTCGAGGAGCACTAGGGATGTTTATGTACATGATTTCTCACAATGCTAGCAACCAAAAGCTTGTAAAGCATTTCAACACAGTGGTGAAACAGTTCATAGGAAAATAAAGGAAATCTTCGATATAATTCCAGCTCTAACTCATAGGTTTGTCAAGCTCCCAAGTTCAAACCAAACTCACATGAAAATTATATCTGATCCACGATTTTGGCCTTATTTTCAGTGAGCCATACACACTAGACGCCCTAACTTTTTCAAGATTTTCCTCTATTTAATTTACTATGTTTATACGCAGAACTACATTGGTGCTATTGATGGCACACATATCCCCATCACTATTCTTTCAAGAGAAAGCGGCTCCTTATAGGAATAGAAAGGAACCTTATCTCAAAATGTGATGCTAGCTTGTGACTTTGATCTAAACTTCACATTTATTTCATGTGGATGGGAAGGATCAAGATCGATGCAGAGTCCTTCGATCCGCTATTAGCAAGGGTTTTCGGGTTCTCGGGGTAAGTTCTATCTTGTGGATGGTGGATACGCAAACACACCTTCTTTTCTTGCCCCATATCGAGGAGTCCGATACCATATTGGTGAATTTAGGAGGCGCGCTCATCTCAAGATATGATTATGCACTACAAAGAACTTTTCAATCATCGCCATGCTCTCCTTCACAACCATATTGAAAGGGCTATTGGTGTTCAAGAAAAGATTTCCAATCCACGAAAGTTGGTACATTTCATCCCATTGAATCTCAGATTAAGATTCCAAAGAAGAATGTTGCATTTCACAACATCATTAGAGGTCAAAATGGTCGGGAGGGGTGGTTGGATCACCAACCGCCTTTATTCAACTGATGATTTTGTTGATGTACCGAGAGGGTGACAATAATTACCAAAATGATATCGAGTCAAATGTGGAAGTTCTCTTAGAGATCAAATTGCAACGCAAATGTGGTGACTATAATCATTAGTTGGACATGGCATTTCACAAAGCAAGATACTATTTTGTGCCCTTGACACTTAAATTATATGATGTGTAATAAGTAATACACTTCATTTATGTGACTTGTTTTCATATTATGTGGTTATTGTTACACTCTTGTACCATTTTTTCATTTCAATATGTTGTGGTTAGTGTAGCTATGGCTAAAGAAGGATCAAGAGCCTCATGGAACTTCTCATATGAGAAAGCTCTTTCGATATACTACATGATCATAACAACCCAAAGTTCGAGAGGACAAAATGGGTAGGTAATCGATGGTTGGAGAAGCATAGTCAGAAATTCAATGAAAAGTTTCAACCGCCCATTTCACAAAGCAACAAATTCAAGAAAAGAAAAGGAACTGAAAGGGAATTACAAGGCAATACGAGATGCACGGAAATAAAGTGGTACAGTTGGGATGATTCTTTGTGCATGATTGTTGCTGAACCAAGTATTTGTGATAAAATTATTCGTGTAAGACTCTTTACTCTATTTAACTAATAGTATTATTTGTGATGTGTTTTGTTACTAACTATATTCTTTCTTGCATTCAATAGGATCATCCAAAGGTGAAGAAGTTCCGTAAAAGCCATTCCCTCTCTTTAACTACCTAGCAACATTGTATGAAGGTGAAGTTCAACTATATTGTTTCATTCATGCTTCAATGTTCATTTCATAATTTCGATTCCATTAATCATATATGGTCTCATATCATGAACTTCACATTTATTTCATTACTTATATGGAAATAGGAAGTACAAAGAATCGAGATTTAAATTTTGTATCAATTGAACAAGTAGAGTCTTCAACCGATCAAGTTATATCAAATGACATGATGCCCATGATGTTGGCTTAAACCCTTTTTCTACAAATGCGGAAGGGCAAGCAACATCTAGTGCTCATATGAAGTAGAAGAAGTGGAACGTGCTCCTTCTACTTCATCCGACGAAAGGAGATGATAATGGAAAAAAAGAAAGCAAAGTCAAATTGCTGGAGTCCTTGAGAGCTACTTGGAGTTCAAGAAGGAGCAAACCAAAAAATTTGCCCAATAACTAAATGAAACAACAAGACATGGTCAGAGTGATGATTTTTCTATTGGGAAGTGTGTTGCTGCATTAGAATCAATTAAAGACCTAACGGATATGGAGAAAGCAAATGCACTACGACTCTTTAAGTGTGAGCTGAATAGAGAAATTTTTTTCAACACCAAAAACCCAAGTGTTCGATTGCTTTGGATTAAGAGCGAGATTGCTCCATAAGTAAGTTAATTACCTTTGCTGCATGCTGTGATTTTGTATGCTTAAGTGAAGGTTGAGCGTGTGCACTGGTTGCAAAATTATTATTGATTATTTAGTGTTTTGTATTTCACTAGTTGGAGATACCTTTCTGGGTAATGAATGTTTTGTAGTATACTATTCCGGGTCACAGCTATCAATCACCGCATAGTTATGGGTATGGGTTATACATTTATCTTCAGTTTCTTTAGCTTCAAGTTAACTCTTGACACTTCACCTGTGTGGACTATCCTATGACCTAACAATTACGATTTAGTATGGGTGTATTTGTTATGTGTCTAGTACATAACATAACGATATCAAGATTTACTTTGGTAAGGATGGTGTTTTCTAAGCTTGTGATTCCCTGTTTCTGCAGATGTTCCATTTGCTGCCAGCTGGAGGGAACTTCTTTGTGCAGAACTTGTAATACCTCGTTTTCGATTAGGAAGTTTTCGTTTTGAAATTGAATTTAAAATTTCGCATTTGCGTCGTTGTTTCTTCTCGCTTTGGGCCTGGGCCTTTGGCCAACAAGCCCAAAAGGAGGCCTTGTGGGACAAGGGGGGCTGTTTTGGAGCCCAAGGGGGGGCAGCCGTGGGGCCCAAGCCCATTAAGGGGCCGGCAATAGGGGCCTTTACGGGGGGCTGAAACCCTAGCCCCCACTCCTTCCACCTCTCCCCCTCCATCTTGTGCGCCAAAACCAGCAGGGTGCCGCCTCCTCCTCCCCATTGGTGCTGCCCCAAGGTCCCGAGTCGTGCCCCATCTCCTGGAGCTTTCCTCGGTGTTGAGCCCTCGCCGCCTCCGCGTCGTATTGGTGGAGTTTCGCAAGGGTTTAGATCAAGGCGGCGGGATCTTCACCACGGTTCGATCGCCGTGCTCCTGGGCGCCCAAGGGTAATGTGTCTCGGTTGTGGTTGGTGTTTTGGTCGAGAAGAGGAAACGAATAGAATTGCTTGGATCAATGTCGGTCTGCTGTAGATAGCAATCTATCCAGTATGTTGTGTGGTCTGTTTCGTTATCTTAGAGGCCGAATTTGAGAGATTCATCTTCTGAGTTATGTAGGTATTGTTCTTAGCTTTGTGGCCGCCAAGAACACTAAAATCCGATTTAACGAGTCAAAAGTTATGATAGATTTAATATCTGCTGTCCAGAATTCTGACGAGAATTACCTTTTAAGTTGTCTTTTAAAATAGGTGTATGTTAATGGACGAATCAGGGCTTCATCCCAACTAGGTTCATGTAGATAATTTCATAACCTTTTCAGATTGTTAAAGAACTCTCAATTCGGAGTTGTAGATTAAAAGTTATGGATGTTTTAATCTTGCTATCTTAACTGTTCGGACAGATTCTGTACTGCTATTTCAATTACCTGTTAGTATAATAATTTGGCCGAATTGGGTTACCTCATCAACTAGAGTGTTGTAGGTATGATCATTAAGTTTATGTAGGAGCTGGGCTCACCTCGTTTCGAGTCCCAAGTAAATAGTTATGGCCAATACCGTGCTGCTGTCCAGATCCGATTCCGTGGTGCTGTCTGCTTTTTCAGATTTGGGGTTACGCTATTTCTTGGGTGTTCAAGAGAGTATTGTAGAATATTAAATCGTGTCACGCACCATGTGGTTCTTATTTCGTTTATTGAACTGTTTAGGCGGCGAGGCTACGGGTTTGGGAGCACCTTCATTGCTGCAACACGCCGCAACGCGGAAGGCAAGTACTTTGTTGTTCACATGCTTGGAGTATGATGCATGCTTGATGATCAGACATTGTTTTTTTTAAATCCATGAGAATGTTCAAAGCTTATGTCCTTTTTCGATGTGTTATATACATGAGTATATATATGATGTCTTTCATAGTTCATACCAGTTCATGCATCCTAATTCATGTTTTATCCACGGGAGTGGAGTGTAAGTCCCACCATTCCAATGTGGGCGCTTGGACATTGTCATGTCCCATCCACGGAGTGGATAGAAAGACCCATCAATTCCAAAGAGGTGCGTAAGACCCATCAATTCCAAGATGGGCGCTTTGGACACTGTATGAAACGTTCTTCATACGGGACTTGGATCCCCGCACTTTTGTTAAGGTGCGGGCTTAATGAACACCGACGGTGTGTCACTAGCTATACCAGATAAGCATGTGTGCAGTCCATCCTTGATTACATTCATTCATTTCATGTTTTTCTTAAGTGCTCATTCGATGCAATGTTCGCATTCTTAAATGGTGATGTCCTGGTTGTATATGTGTTCTGCTCTTTCATCAGACTTCTTGAGTCGTGGACTCACTCTTGCGTTGTTTGTTTATTTTAGGTAACCCCGATGTTGGCTCACTTGGGAGGGAGTAGACACACTACTACTGCTCACATCATCCTATTCATGTTCAAGATTAAATTTAGTTCTATCTTACATTCGTTATTGATGAACTGTAATGATTAAATTATAATTGGTGAAGGAAGGATACCTTCACCACAATGGTGTGGATTTATTACTGCATGTGAACTTTCATTGTCAATGAACTGAAATAAATATCTTAGATGGTGAAGGAAGGATACCTTCATCATGTCCTGGTTGTTTTAATACTGCCATTAGTTGATTCTCTATTTCTTATTCTCCTCATTGTGTAGATTGTTAGATTAAATAGGTGGCATCTTGGCTTCCGAATAGCCGGGTGTTAGTTTCCAGCTGTAAGTTTGTTTGCATGGGAAAGCTTTGGCTTTATGTGTTTCTTTTGGATTACTTGACGTTGAGGTTTGAAGTCTCTCTTTGCTCAAGTAAGGCGTTAGAATCCTTTGGTGTTGACTTGCCATGCTTAAAATGAGAAGTTATAACTAAACGAATAAATTATTCTGATATGAGTTACCAAGTCGGGTTATTAGCATGGTGCAAATCAATTATTCTTAACTACCATCCATGAAAGTGAAATTGATTAATTTGAAATATTTTTGTATTTGATACATGGTGTATGTTAAATAAAGACTGTCCATATCCGTTCAGAATCTATAGATCTTACATAAGAGCTAGATTTATCTATTTCCTGATATGCTAAAATTGTTGAGACTTGTATAAAGGACCAGATTGGTGCTGGTGTATCGATTCGTGAAACCTTGTTTATAGAAAATTATGTTAGTGAATCTTTAATCATGTTTTGAAATGATTTATGAACAAAGGTGAAATGTGAATCTATGTTTATATATGGTTATGTGATGGAAAATGGAATTAGTACTGTATGTACACACCTGGTTAGTACAATCATCAATTGTTAATGAGCGCTGAAGAAGGCGATGAGCAACACCAATGGTTGAGTAGATGAATTTCGTATGTAGGCTTTGATAGCGTGCCTTGTGATATTGTTATTTCTTAGCATAATCTTGTTATAATAAATTTGTTTCAACCTTGTGGTTTGTGTTCCCTTTGGGAAGTTTTAGGATGGAGTAATAAAGTTTGATGATTCTTGGTACTAGTGTATGTTGTCGATGTTATTAAATCGTCAAAATGTGAGAATGAGGTTAATTCTCGTAGTAATTTGATCACCCATGGTAATATTTTCTAAATGATCAAATTTCAAGTTTTGTGTTCATGATCTTTTGGGGTTGGGCTTTACGTGGTAAATGAAGTTTATCGAGTAGCGATATGTTGCAAAGTTATAATGGTTCTTGATGATGCAAGTGCTTGATCTTGAATACTTATTTGTTCTTATCATTAAGGTTCGATATTCTCTTCTTGTGAGGCTTATGCTTTCAACTGTGGACTCCACTTATGTTATATGAGTTCTTTGCTTAATTGGTTTTCCTCTTGGTCTGTGTTCGTTGCGAGTGGTAAATGATTTCCTAGTTGGTGAAAACATTTCCAATTGCCTCTTCTTTTGAGAAAGATTCAACCCATTCTTTCCGTGGGTCTTTGAAGTGTTTTCTAATTGTTCTGTGAGAATTGAAGTTAATACCGTTCGGATGAGAATATTTCAAGTTTAGCTTTCTTAATATTTTGGAGCCCATGAATCATCTAGTAGTTGAAATTATTTTAAATAAGCGAGGTATTGGATTGTCTGTTGCTTCTTAAGAGATTTGTATGAATTAATTTTAAAGGCTCTTTGAGTGCGAGTTGGCAACGTGAGGTTGCAATCAAAGAAGTTATGTTGGTTCCTTTAAGAGGAGAATAATCTACTTGCTTTTATAAAATCCCATAATTGGAAATGTTTGAGTTTGGTGGTGAGATTATTTGGATCTCATGTTTCTTGTGTAGTTGAACTATTACGAAAAAATGACGTATTGAAGAATTTTTTTGGTTCTTAATTAGTCCTTGTGGTTTGGACTAAAGACCTTATCTTGTTCGTTGTGGCAAGCGATGTTAATCAAAGAATTAATTTCGGTGTTAAAGGAAAGAGTGCAATAGGAATATTTGAAAATTTGAGTCAAGTTTTGTAACTTGTGGTTATTTGAATTGTTCATAAACTTTTGCTCTTTTCACTCAAGAGTTGTCGGGTTTCAATCGCAATGTCATTTTTCTTATTAATGGTTATTTGCTATTCCTTTTAGAGGATACGTGCCCTCATTGTGAACTCAACTTTCGTTTTCCCGGATCTTCATTGCAGTTATTTCTTTTGGTTTCGTGCTCACTTGTGGCGATAACATTTTCTGTGTGGTGGAATTTGTCCTTATTCGCCTCTTTCTTTTGAGAAAGGATCAACGATTTTGTGTTGCAAAGTTTTACAAAGCGTAAGTTGTCAATTGTTTGGTGGTGGTTAAGTGATTGTAGGGGTGAGATTTTGCTACCAAGCCATTGGGGAGTAATAGAAGATGAGTTGGTTTTGACTGAACCTCTTGGAGGAAGTTGATTCGAGATGGAATGTATGGCCGGAGAAAAAAAAAGCGTATAGTGTTCGACTAAGTAGAACCTATGGTATAGTGTAGTTCGGTACTTTGGTTCATGTTGAAATGTTGGGGATTATCAAATGTATGGAAACATTAATCAATTTTATAGAGTAACACAATTGGAAGGTATTGCGATGTTGTGTGAGTGATTTCGATGATGTCAATGAGTGAGTATGTCGAATTGTGGGGATCTTAGAGATTTAATCAGATGATTTCACCATTTGTTATAAGAGAATTCGTTGTAGAGTCTCGGAGGTTAAATTTGGGGTTTCCATTTTCATGCTAGACTTTTGGTCGCCCAAGATTTGTGTGTAGAGGAGATAGGAAGCTGGAGTATTAGAGTAGTGGAATGATTGTCGATAGAACCCTTACGATGTAGTTCATGGCGGGTGTCTGCGAGGATTACGATGTGTTATTCTTGAAAGTGGGAGGTGATGAGATTACATGGGTTTTGAGGTGCTTTGGTGCCTTCTATCAAGTTAATGTCATCGATTGAAGGAGTTGTCTAGAGTGTTCAGTGGAATCAATAGAGTCTCTCTACAAAAGTGTGGAGGATGTATTTGGTTCAAGCCTAATTTGAGGATGTTAAATTAAGAGGTTTGAGACCGTGAGGCATGCGATGAATTCAGATTCAAGGTTTGAGAGATACTTTATTCCAAAAAGTGAAACTAAGGAAAAGATATCTTCTTGATTAGTGAAGCGTTTTCTTTATTCTCGCTTGAGCTCTGTCTTTGTTGACCAATGTCTTTCGTAAGTCGGTTTGACTCGATTTTGGTATGTGTGGTTCTTATCGGTTCGAGGAAGAATAAAGGAAGTTTTGATTTGGGCATTTAAAATGATTCCTCCTTTAGTTTTCGTGACGTTTATTCGTAATTTGCTACATGGAAAGTGGAAAGGTTTTCTTGGTGAAATTCGATTTGGATTTTACTCTTGATGATCGATTGGTAACGTATAGTTGTGATGTGAATCTTTCTTATTCGAGATGTGTTTTGTCGGTAAAAGAGTTTGCTTAAAAGAATTCGATTGTATGTTTCGGTTAAAGGAGGTGATCCTTGTTTTCGTGAAGTTCAATTGAGAGGCGGAATAAAGTTCCGTGTTCTTTGTGCTTGTCGTGTAGTTCGGTATCATTGGGAAGGTTAACCCAAAATACATTGAGTTGTTTTCGCTAGTTGGCGTGTCGCGAGGCATCTCGAGTCCATGCGCGAGTGCGTAACGTCTTGTTTGTTCTCGTGTTGAGTGAGTACAGGAGATCCGGAGTTTGAGATTTCGTTTGCGCCATTGACCATCGAGTGAGATCTTACCTTGAGTCTTGTCCGATGAGTGTACCGAAGTACGGGTTGAGTGTTAGTTGGGCGTCTGTTACGTCGTTGTGTTATGGTATTCTCGGTCAAGGAGAGGCTACTTGGGAAGTTGGAGTTTCGCATGAGTGAGCTTTAGCGGTGTTGTTCTAGCAGTGCGTGGTTACCGTTGTTTGTTTTGATCGTGGTTGTTCTTTCGCTAAAGTGTGTTTAGATTCGGGTCGAATCACTGTAAGGAGTAGAGTGTAATACCTCGTTTCGATTAGGAAGTTTCGTTTTGAAATTGAATTTAAAATTTCGCGATTTGGCGTTCGTTGTTTTTTCGGCTTTGGGCTGGGCCTTTGGCCAACAAGCCCAAAAGAGGCCTTGTGGGACAAGGGGGCTGTTTTGGAGCCCAGAGGGCAATGTGGGGCCCAAGCCCATTAAGGGGGCGATAGGGGCCTTTACGGGGCTGAAACCTAGCCCCACTCCTTCCACCTCTCCTCCATCTTGTGCGCCAAAACCAGCAGGTCGCCCCTCCTCCTCCCCATTGGTGCTGCCCCAAGGTCCCGAGTCGTGCCCCATCTCTGGAGCTTTCCTCGGTGTTGAGCCCTCGTTGCCGGCCTCCGCGTCGTATTGGTGGAGTTTCGCAAGGGTTTAGATCAAGCGGCGGGGATCTTCACCACGGTTCGATCGTCGTGCTCTGGGCGCTCCAAGGGTAATGTGTCTCGGTTGTGGTTGGTGTTTTGGTCGTAGAAGAGAAGCGAATAGAATTGCTTGGATCAATGTCGGTCTGCTGTAGATAGCAATCTATCCAGTATGTTGTGTGGTCTGTTTCGTTATCTTAGAGGCCGAATTTGAGAGATTCATCTTCTGGAGTTATGTAGGTATTGTTCTTAGCTTTCGGTGGCCGCCAAGAACACTAAAATCCGACGAACGAGTCAAAAGTTATGATAGATTTAATATCTGCTGTCCAGAATTCTGACGAGAATTACCTTTTAAGTTGTCTTTTAAAATAGGTGTATGTTAATGGACGAATCAGGGCTTCATCCCAACTAGGTTCATGTAGATAATTTCATAACCTTTTCAGATTGTTAAAGAACTCTCAATTCGGGTTGTAGATTAAAAGTTATGGATGTTTTAATCTTGCTATCTTAACTGTTCGGACAGATTCTGTACTGCTATTTCAATTACCTGTTAGTATAATAATTTGGCGAATTGGGTTACCTCATCAACTAGAGTGTTGTAGGTATGATCATTAAGTTTATGTAGGAGCTGGGCTCACCTCGTTTGAGTCCCAAGTAAATAGTTATGGCCAATACCGTCTGCTGTCCAGATC
Source organism: Ampelocalamus luodianensis (assembly GCA_036346255.1). Lineage (NCBI taxonomy): Eukaryota > Viridiplantae > Streptophyta > Magnoliopsida > Poales > Poaceae > Ampelocalamus > Ampelocalamus luodianensis. Next base: position 310,102 of record JAYEVH010000425.1, read on the forward strand.
CGATTCGGTCTTGTCTGCTTTTTCAGATTTGGGGTTACGGCTATTTCTTGGGTGTTCAAGAGAGTATTGTAGAATATTAAATCGTGTCACGTACCATGTGGTTCTTATTTCGTTTATTGAACTGTTTGGCGGCGAGCTACGGGTTTGGGAGCACCTTCATTGCTGTAACACGTGCAACGCCGAAGGCAAGTACTTTGTTGTTCACATGCTTGGAGTATGATGCATGCTTGATGATCATATTGTGTTTTAAATCCATGAGAATGTTCAAAGCTTATGTCCTTTTCTCGATGTGTTATATACATGAGTATATATATGATGTCTTTCATAGTTCATACTTCAGTTCATGCATCCTAATTCATGTTTTATCCACGGGAGTGGAGTGTAAGTCCCACCATTCCAATGTGGCGGTTTGGACATTGTCATGTCCCATCCACGGAGTGGATAGAAAGACCCATCAATTCGGTATGGGCGCGTAAGACCCATCAATTCCAGTATGGGCGGTTTTGGACACACAGTATGAAACGTTCTTCATATCGGGACTTGGATCCCCGCACTTTTGTTAAGGTGCGGGCTTAATGATTTCACCGACAGTGTGTCACTAGCTATACTGCAGTATAAGCATGTGTGCGATCCATCCTTGATTACATTCATTCATTTCATGTTTTTCTTAAGTGCTCATTCGATGCAATGTTCGCATTCTTAAATGGTGATGTCTGGTTGTATATGTGTTCTGTCTCTTTCATTGTACTTCTGAGTCGTGGACTCACTCTTGCGTTGTTTGTTTATTTTAGGTAACCCACGATGTTGGCTCACTTGGGAGGAAGTAGACACACTACTACTGTTCACATCATCCTATTCATGTTCAAGATTAAATTTAGTTCTATCTTACATTCGTTATTGATGAACTGTAATGATTAAATTATAATTGGTGAAGGAAGGATACCTTCACCACAATGGTGTGGATTTATTCTTGCATGTGAACTTTCATTGTCAATGAACTGAAATAAATATCTTAGATGGTGAAGGAAGGATACCTTCATCATGTCTCGTTGTTTTAATACGCCATTAGTTGATTCTCTATTTCTTATTCTCCTCATTGTGTAGATTGTTAGATTAAATAGGTGGCATCTTGGCTTGAAGAATAGCCAGGTGTTCTGAAGCGGTTCGGGGTTTGTGTTGGAATGATGAATGATGAATCTTTGAGCGATCTTTGTGACCCTTTGTTTGTTTCTCAAGCTGGTGTGATTTATTGCAGAAATTGCTAGACTTGATATGCATCGCTAGATTTGTTCTTTGTGTTACTCATGTCTTTGTTTGATATGCTAGATTTGCACTATGGAATTGCTATCAAAGAAAAGCATTCTCAGGGTACAAACCGTGAACCACTTTGATTAATTTGGTTGTATGTAACGGATGATGAATGTTATAGGTACAAGTAGTACTAGTTAAACAAGTTTAAGTTTTACCATGTATGAATGTGATGCATGTTTGGATGTATGATCTAATCAGAATGTTGGTACATAATTTTAGTACCATTTTCTCAACATTTTCGTGATTTTAAAATTACCTTTTTATTATCTTATTTGTAATTATGGGTTTTATGACTTTTCGAATTTTACAAATTTTTAAAAAAATCTGAATTTTTTTGAAGGCGATTTTTATCCTGTTGTTTCCAAACAACATGAGGATTTTATTCTGGCGGGAAGATTTTCCTTGGAGTTGAGGGGATTCCATGTGCCTCAAAATCCCCTTTAGGATTTTCTTCCCACTGGATTTTGCCCTAACATCCAAACAAGCCGTAGGGCTATTCATTTCAAACCGAACCAGACAAACCATACCAAAAATATCGACCAAATGCGGTCAACTCGGTTTGGCCGTATTCGCATTCTGAGATTCGAAAATTGTATTTTTGTATTTCGGTTTTTCGGTAAAACCGCTAAAAAAGAAAAGAAAATCAAAATCTCGAACATTCGCTCATTGGGTTCGCTCGCTCGGGGCTCGGGAGCTCGTGGTCGCGACCTCGCGGCGAGCAGCCAGCCCATCCCGTCCACACTCGCGCAGCGCTTAGCCCAACCACGGTGCTGCCAGAAACATTTCATTTTCAAACCGAACCAAGACACCGCCGTCTGAAAATACCGAACCGTCTGCAGATCCTTTCGGTTTGGCCAGGTATTCGATGTTCGATCTGATTCAAATTTGTATTTTGGTATTTTGGTTTTTGGTAAGCACCGAAAACGAAAAATAAAAATCTCGAACATTCGCTCATTGGGTTCGCTCTCGCTCGAGGGCCTCGGGGCTCGCGGTGTGACCTCGCTGGCGCAAGCGTGACCAGCCCTCCATCCACGCTCGCGCTTGGGCGCTTGGCCCAACCGCGGTCTTTGCTTGCTTGTGCCTAGGCACTGCTTTGTGTCTTTGGAGTGGGGCCTAGTTGTAGTGGTAGTGGGCGAGTGCCGATGACTTCGATGTGGTGTGCGATTCTTTGGCTTCTTTGCCAAACCGTTTTGCACATAGTGGGCAGAGGTGGTTCTTGCTCTTTGTCTTTGAAGCGCTATGTGGGCATCTCAGCGACCATTTGCTATTACATGTTGAACGGTGGTGTTTGTTGTTGTGCTAAGCTGCGCCAACCGAATTGCCGATGCATACATTGCTATGTGTGGCGTCGTCTCTCGTCATTCGCAATTACGTCAACTTTGGTAAATATGGTATTCTAGATCCGTCATTAGAAAAACAATGGGATTTAAAACCAAACCGTATTTTTAAAAACATTGTATTCTGAGAACTAACAATACCAGTATTTCTAGTAAATACGTATAAACCGAACCGAACAAACCAGAAAAAACCGAACAAACACCTAGTCTTTGCTTGCTTGTGCCTAGCGCTCTTTGTACTGTCTTTGGGAGTGGGGCGCTGGGTGTAGTGGGTGAGTGGGCAGTGCCAGATGACCAGATGTGGTGTCTTGGATTCTTTGACTACTTGAAACCGTTTTGCACATAGTGGGCAGAGGTGGTTCTTGCTCTTATCTTTGAAGCGCTATGTGGGCATCTCAATGAGACCATTTGCTATTACATGTTGAACCGGTGGTGGCTGCTTTGTTGTGCTAAGCTACGCCAACCGAATTGCGATGCATACATTGCTATGTGTGGCGTCGTCTCTAAATCATTCGCAATTAGCGTCAACTTTGGTAAATATGGTATTTACCGATACGATCATAGAAAAACAATGGGATTTACCGAAACCAAACCGTATTTTTAAAAACAGTATTCTGAACTAACAATACCGTATTTAAAGTAAATACAGTATAAGCCGAACAGAACAAACCGAAAAAACCGAGCGAACACCCTACCACACGGGTGCGGCGTCGTGAGAGAAGGCTCATTCGGGTGGGCACAGCTGAGTCGGTGAGGTGAGGAGATCTCGATTTACAAATTTTTGCGAAAAGGTGAGATTGATTAGGTAATTTTTAGACATAAATGTTAAGCTCCAAAAATCCTTAAATTTTTATAGAAGGTACCTCACATAGTCTATTTTATGCTGTATTTTTTCTAGAATTTTTCTCTATAATGCTTTTAAGTTTCTGTGTTTGGTATTTGACTTTTGATTCACTAGTTTGACTGGTTAGTTAAAAAATAGCAAATTAGTTCTAAAAATTATGAAATTTTAAATGTTAGTTTCTCATGTGTTCCAGAACCTAGAAAAATTATTTCTAGGCTCTGTTCACATGTTTGATTTGTATTTTAAATTCAAATTCAACTTTGAACATGCAAATTAACTGGAAACAAAATAACCTTCAAAAATTCCAGAAAAATTCAAATAAGCATAACAGAGGATATAGAACACAACTAAAATATTCCTAGCTATGGGTCCTACTATATTTTCCAAATAAAATTTTAATTTTGTATTTCTGAGATAAAGAAAGCATATTTTCAAGTTTTGAAATTGAGATTCCTTTTAAAACTACCTCAAGTATTTCTAGAAACTTTTGAGATTTTCTTTGTTCATCATTTAAATTCCAAATTGAGCAATCCCAAACTTGAAACCTTTTTAGTTGTGCTTCAATTTCAAATTAAGCTTTTGAGATAGGGAAAAGAGCATTGGACTTCCAAATTAAATTTTATTGCTTGAAAATTTGGGGATTTTCACAAGATGGTTTCCACTTAGATTATGAAAACAAGTTTCAAGATTTTAACAACATTTCATTTTGGTTTAGAAGAATCATTTCTAGGATTTGGAAAACTAGGTTCCCAACCTACTTACTTTGTAATAAAAGTTTTAAAAGTCAGAATTTCACAAATGTACATTAGATGCTTAACTAATCCAACTTAGGATTCTTGGGTACATTACATTACTTGACATCGAGCAATGCCACCTTCAACATCTACCTCAACTAAGCGGCGCCTTCGCTTCCTCTTTGCTCGACTTATGATATTCGAGCGAAGTGCGTGTCTGACAATTGTAGCGAACCTTTGCCTTGTCGAAATCGTGGTTCTTCTTGCGAGTTGTCGGTGCCTCCTTCTTGGACTTGGACTCCCACTGCGACCACGGGTGAGCAGCGGTGCTCACCTTCCTTGTCGCGCCACTGTACCTTCATGCGTTCCTCGTATGCCTTGGACACCCAACCACCTCTATAGCCGTCATCGCCTTGATATCACCAAATTGCTCAATGGTGGAGACAATATCTGAGAATTTGGTGGGGGCGGCCACGAAGACCTTCTTCCACGATGGTGCCCTCATCCATCTTGTCCCCAAGGTCACGAATCTCATTGTGATGGTGGTGACTTCAAAGCGAAGTCGTTGATGGACTCTATCTCCTTCATGTACATCACATTGAACTCACTCTTGGGGTCTATAAATGCACCTCCTTGACACGATCAGAATCGATGTGCATCTCCTTCAATGTGTCCCAAGCCTCCTTGATCGTTTCTTTTTTGGCCAAGACCATCATCATGGCCTCGGGCACGGCTTGGAATATGGCGGCAAGAGCCATCTGGTCCTGCGCTCGTCGACTAGTTCCTTGCCCTCCACGCCATCCACACCCCTTGTCCACCGCCCAGAGCCATAGTTGGTCTCGGTGAGCATTAGGTATTGGAGGGTCGTCGATCCTCCTCACCGATGCCACTGGATGCCACCGTGTCGAGGTGTCACCCGCGCGAGTTGGCGGGACGACATCTACTTTGGCATGATGTGCTACACCTCGTGCTCTGGTACCAAATGTTGACATAGATTAGGTATTCACGCACTCAAACCCGTGGACACAACTCACACGACCATCTGGATACACACACCAGTTCACGATGGAAAAGATCAACATAGAATGCACACACTAGAAGGAAGAAGACCACATGAGAATATTTTGGTGCTTTGCTACAACTTCCTAGCGAGAGCTTTTCTGTGTTCTCTATTCTCTCGTCAAACACATATAATTACATGTCCTTTTAAGGACTACCTAATCAACTTGCTAACCAGGCCAACAACTAAACATGGAAATCCTAACAAAGAAAACAAACTAATTTGATCGATCTTGATGCAACGAGGATCTTAATGCCTATTACTTGGCAAGTCTAGATTACTTTCCAACTATATGGTATCGAGAGAAAGATTTACAAGGGTGAGTGTGTACCCACCTATTAGGCTAGTCTTTTAGGGAGAGATGGTCCAAGACTCCTTGGTTGTTGCTCTATAGTTGGGCTTGTGGGTATAGCAGCACAACGAATTGGTGTCGGGACATTGGTTTAGTGAGCTCGGGATTGGACGCTAATTTAGCGGTCTGATGGCACTGTGCAAGAATTGGTACCAAAGCCGACCCTTGCGGTCACACATACGTGCGAGTCAAGAGCGCGGGCATATGACACATGGCGTGTGAGCGGATGAGTGATTACGGCATGGTATATGTGCGAGACTAGATGCGGACGTGTGCCAAGAGGAAGATCTGGTCATTTGCCTGTATGTTGCCTGTATGTATAAGTTGGGCCAACAGGGCGTCCGAATCCTTAAAGGGGTGTCTGTGAGACCCTATCTAGTAAAAGCCCATGGGGAGGCCTACGTGTGTGTGTGTGTGTGAGAGAGAGTGAGAGGTGAGCACGGATTTAGTCCCACATGGCTCGTTCGATGGGAGTTCAACCAACTTAAATAGCCGGACAATCCGGATGTAAATAGCTCAGTTAACCGTTTCGTGAAGCAGGGCGAAAACATAGCGGTTATTACCGTGGTGATTTACCCAAAATGGGGTAGATGCGAGTCGATCAAAACCTAGGGCATCACAAATAGTATCGAGCCTAGTTCTAACATCTACTGTCAGATGGACACTAGTGTGTGAAGGCCCGATGGGCCGTGGGTGTACGTTGAAGGAGTGGCGAGCGGTAGGAGGACACCAATGTGTGAGGGGATTGTTAGAATAGTCTCACATTGGTTGTGGAAAAGCAAGTGACCTAACTTAAAAATGTGGGTCCCTCACCTCACAAACTAGCGTTTAGGGATAAGAAGGCCCATACGATCCAAGCGGCGCTAGCCATGGAGGAGAGATGCGTCAAACGGCTAGAAACTTTACTGAAATTTTGGTGATAAATCAGCTGATTGGTTGAATTCGCTATGCTAAATGGTAAAACTGAACCACAAACAGAAGTGTGGTTTGTTCTGTGACTATATATAGATGCTCTTTGGATCAGCTGCTGATGGCAAGGTTGCTAATGTTTATGAATTTTACTTCCATGTAGTTTGAGCAAGCCTAATGACAGTTTCTTCTGCGTGTCTTATTCTTATATGTTGCATATTTTTCAACACTGTTACCAATTTCTAGTTCCTCTACTACTTCAGGAGTGCTGGGGTGTAAGGTCATGAGTTCAATTTCTAGCCACACGGCGGGTGAAAGTTTCAGGACATATAAGAATTGTCAACGACTTCACAAGAGACCAAGAACTTCATTTGGTTGAAATTCTGTGATCAGCTCAGAGTCACAAGAGTTTGTCCTGTGTTGATAGATGAGCCAGCGACGGCATATTATGTACTTGTGATGTAACTATAAATGACGAACAAACACCACGTCGATGTCCTTTTCTGTGATCCTTTATCTAATCATGTCCTGATGAACCGTGCATGTGATCTTTCATTCTATTTTTCACCCCATGGCAGTCACCTTCTCAGCATGACATTGTCCTCTTAATTTTCTTCCCCTATGATAAAGACATGGTTGCCATACTCTCTAACCCAATGATCTGAAACAATCACGACCTAGTGTAAATGTGCCAATAAACATTAATTGTAATAGGTCGTCAAAAAAATGGTAATAGGTTGTCTAAAAAAATTATAATAGGTCGTCTAAAAATGTTTGTTGCGTCTGATAAACATCCGATTCTTACTCCTATTCTAATCGTCGAGTTTAAGGATGAGAATTGTCAAATTTAACGTATCTCCTTGTTTGGGTTCTGGAGTAGGAATGAGACAGAGTCGTTCATAGGGCAGTGCCATTTCCAGTTCAGACTTCCAGCATACCATAGGGCCAACAGAACATGGGAAATTTGATAAAATGCCTCTCAAAAGAGGTCAAATGGCACTCTAGTTGGTTGTCCCATAAAATGCCAGTCTTCTCCTACTTTCAACTTTTTGATATATTTCGCCATCGTTCCTCCTGCAAAATGTCGCTTTCGGCCCTTATATCAATTTTACCAGAGAACATTGGATAACTTCTTGCCTAGATCATCTCGTTCAAGATGCAAGACCATGCCATTCCTCTTAACAAGCAAACTCAACGGATGACCCCATACAAGACAAGACCATATTCATGATGGGCAACCTATTTTTAGACAAGGGCATTCCCCAAACGAAAAATACCATATTATCTCTTGCAGGTCTATGTGATCAGGTTTCATGTGAATAATGGATCCGGAGAAGTGCACACAGACATAAACATACCATCTTTGCACAAAAACCTCAGTTAGGAACTTAATTTGTTCTTAGGGCCTTACCTACATTTGTAGAATATTAGAACGAGATTTATTCCGAAGGTTGCATCTGATGTTTTTATTCCAAAGCTCAGAAAGAAAAGCATACAATAGAATACAAAACCTCCCAATTACTATAAAATTGCTACAATCCAATCAGGCCCTGACATGTTGATTGTCCTCCTTTACACTATCATCACCGCCTCGATCTATCCGTTGACAACTAAGATCTGTCACTTTGTCCCCTTTGCTGCACTGAATCTAGAGATTGAACACACTAGGTAAAACTCCTTCCAACTAAAAGGAATACACCGGTATCTCAACCAAAAAAGGACAGAAATTTTTGAGCCCTTGAAAGATGTCCTACTGTAGCTCGTTGACTATCGTTGTGCATACCGATCAACCAGTGCCTTGGCTGCCTCCGGAGCAAAGAATTTCGCCTGCATGGAAGTAAAGTCACACATTACATTCTGAAGATAGAAGACATTTGTTTCTATTAATTGCTCCTCAATTAGAAAGCAACTTTCTGTCACTTAAAGAAGTGTGTCTCATCCCTGTTATCTTCATTTCAGATTACTTTTACGATCGAAATGGTGTAAAAATGTATAGTTGGCGGATGGCTAGAGAGCAGCAAGACGGTAACCAAATGTGTAGATCCCTAATGCTCATGATCATAATTTTTATTCTTGTTCTGATCTTTAAGACTGCAAATTTAAAAGACAGCAAATCATTTTGAACCATGGTTATTGGTTAACAGTTTGGTATGTCAGATCACAAATGAAAACAGTACCTGAATAAACATTCTTTCTGCATCACCTGCTTTACCACTTTCCCTCAATATGATTCCCTACAAGATGGATAAGAGCAAAATGGTTAAGACTGCTTGCTATACAAGAGATTTCAGCAATACAAATACACAATCTATGTTTACAATCATTTCATAATAGAAACACATAGCTAGTTAATATCACAGTACTGCAAGTTCATAACTTACTAAAGTAGTGGCCCTTCAAATTTAGTAGTAAAATCCAAGAACTGAACCATGGTAAGCCCTAGATATGTCCCTTATTTATTTTGCTAAAATTTTCTTTAAGATTACAAGGTAGATGCACACGCACACCATCATGGGCGACGCCAAACGCACCCACATGAGTCGTCCCTAATACATGCCTAGAACTGTGGAGGGCGGAGATAAATCTGCGACCTCATGGAGCGTGGCACACGTTTTCCCACTAAGGCGCACTCGTGTGTGTAAAGGTGTGCACCAAGGTTCAAATACTATTGGGTGAGCCGTACTCTCACGACTCTATCGCCCCATCAAGAGGTGATTTCCTTCTATATTGGAATAATAAAGGCCATTGCTGACCTATGCTTTACACTGTCTTAACAAGCTTCACTGAAACTCCTAGGTAAAACACAAAACAAGCATTTGATCAATACCTTAGCCAAATAACCACGGAAGTCTTCAGGATGTTCAGTGATTAGCTTATCATAAACAGCAACAGCATCACTGATATGGCCCCAATCAGAATAAGCCTTCCCTAAAAGCAGATCAACCTGTGATAGCGTATGAAAAGAATATAACACACACTCATGTCCAGATTCTCGTATTAACAATAATTACTCAAATTGTGACAAATTATGCAGTCCAAACAAACATTTAGGTCTGGAGTCTCACTGTAACTAAATAGCATGATTTGACATTGATTGCTGCTAAGTAGCTACTCACTTGCTTGGTGGCTGACATGTCAACCTTGATCTATATCTCTTACAATATGTGTTATAGGAGACTACACATTTATTTAGGACACTTGCTATGGTACCCATAAATTACTTCAACAGTGTAGCTATTTTACAATACCATCCGTGAATATCAAGCTGCGAAATTATGCGTTGAAGAAAGCTTCCAGCTTCAGTGAGTTCATCTGTAGCAAATTCCTATTTTCCAGTGATGTTAGGCACATTTCTGCAGGGCAAGAACTCTATATGACTGTCAAGGGCCTGGGCACCTAGAGTTGGCGGTCCCTGACTTCTCAGCTCATAACTTGAACCAGGTAATGGAGATGCCAGGGTTTTTGCCTGACTACCTCAGCAGGAGGTGAGATTAAGAGTAGCAGCGAGAGAGGAAGGTTAGGGAATAATTTCTTTCTTCCTTTCTTCAACGAGTACAGGGGTACAAATAGGAGCTCTGCTCCATTGCTACTTGCGCCAGCCATTAACTGCTAGCTGGCTAATTAATTCCATAATCTCTTCAACTTCTACTTAATTGACTTAGGGACTGCAGCCCTTCCAGCCGCCTAAACCTCCTTGGGTTCTTCTAGGCCATGCGCCCCCTTGGGGACTGCCCCGGCTGCACCTCGTGTTCGAGGCCGGCGGCTGTACTGTCGGCCCCACATGACATCTCTCCCCCCCTCGATGAGCAGCTCGTCCTCGAGCTGGAAGCTTGGGTAGCAGCAGTGAAGCTGTCAATGTCCTCGTGTGGCGGAGGGGCTCGCCTTGCCAATGGATCAGGACTTGGCGGACGCCTCGGGCCAGCCTGGATCGTGAGGCGCGTTCGGGAACCAGCTGTGTGGCGCCATGATGCATAGGAGGCAGAGTCGGGGGGTTGGCCGGGGGAGTACCCACAAACTTCTTCAGGAGCCCGACGTGGAAGACATCATGCAGCCGAGCGCGGGGAGGGAGCTCGAGGCGGTAGGCGACGTCGTTGATGATGGCAGAGATGCGGTACGGCCCATAGTACCGGGGTCGCAGCTTCCCTGTGGTGACGTTGTGGAGGGAGGCCGGGGTGCGATGGCGGAGACGAAGCCAGACCCAATCACCCACGCTGTAGTGAACTTCGCGGTGATGCTTGTCGTAGAACCGCTTGTAGACGTCCTGAGCTTGCTCCAGCCGGGCCCGGGCATCAACCAGCATTTCATCGCGTTCAGCCATTGTCTTGGCCACCGCGGCCACCTGTTTCGCCGGGCTCATAGGAAGCGGATGGAGGGTGGCTCGGCGCGTGAGGCTTCATTTGGAACGGCGTGGTCTTGGCGCGATGGCGGTGTTGTAGATGTATTCGCCATGGCGGCCACCAAGCAACATCGACGGATCTTGATCGAGCTACAAGCAACAAGATGATCATTTGGAGCAGCGTGGTCTTGGCCTTGGGTGGCGGTGTTGTAGATGTATTCGCCCCATGGCGACGTGCGCGACCGCGGCGAGAAGCGATCGCGATCGGCGGCGCAAATACATGATGATCACCTTGTTGGCTGCCTCTGTCTGGCCATCAGACTGCGGGTGGAATGCTGTCGTCATGTGTAGCTTGACTCCGGCGAGGCGCAGCAACTCTTTCCAGAAGATGGATGTGAATACGGGGTCCCTGTCTGAGACAATGGACTGCGGGATACCGTGCAGGCGCACGATGTCGGAGAAGAAAACCTGCGCCACGGACTCGCCAGTAAGGATGGGCGGCGAATAAAGTGGCGTATTCTTTGAACCGATCAACAATGGTGAGGATGATGATTTGCCGCCCGCGCGTAAAGCGATGAAGTCCATCCCGATGTCGCCCAAGCTGCATTGTTGGTACCGGCGGGAAGAAGAAGGCTGCGGTGCGGTGCTCGGACTTGTAGCGTTGGCGGTGGCGCTCGCGTACATAGTCTGAATCCACGACGCAGCGAGTTGCGATGGAAATCCACGGCGGGCGCGGGTGTCGCGTTGCACTCGCCGTGGCCGTCATCGTGGATGGCGGAGGAGTTCTGGAGGAGGCGCGGGCGGAATGTAGAGGCGCCGACACGCAGCGAGCCCGTCAATGAGGACCGAGGAGCGCGGCTGAGAACCGATCTCTCCCTGATGGCGACGGTAGCTGGGTCTGAGTAGTAGCTTGTCGCGGCGCTCGATGAAGTCAAAGCGCGGTCCACGAGATTGCCAAGATGCGCGCCGCCGTAGTGTCCGCGGCGAGGCGAGCGTCGACTCTGCCGTATTGGTCTTGCCGCCTTGTATTCCACGGAAAAATCGAAGCCCAACAACTTGCCCGCTAATGGTGTTGGGGAATGGTGGCCAACCCGATCCAAGAGGAATTTGAATTTGAAATGGTCGATCACGTACGGCGGCGTCCCAAAGGTATGGCCTCGATGGCGGATAGCACCAATCAATCGATTCCCTCATATGCGGCCAAGGATTGATGTCGAGGCGTGAAGCGGTGAAAAAGCGATGGGTCTTGGTCTTGGAGAAACGACCCCAAAACCATGTGTCGGCGTCGCGCTCCACGATGAAGGCTCGAAGTCGGGCGGGGCTAGAACCGATCTTTGTGGTGATGGTATCTTGAGGTGGCGAAAGTGCGGCAGCGCCTCATCCCAGAAAACCCTCAGCTTCTTGATGGGCCGTCGGAGTCGCTGCTATGGCGCCAAAATCCCAGCGAACTTGCGGTAGTACCGCAAGCCCTGCGAAACCTCGGCCGTAGCGTCTTGCGTCGGGTATGTGTCGACGGCACTGGACTTTATCGGGATCCATGGCCACCGCTTGTCTTTGAAATGATGTGCCCGAGATCGCTATGGAATCAGGCCGAAAAAAGCACTTGGATCTTTTGACGGCATGTAGGTGTTGATAAAGACGGTGAGGCAGTAGCATGGCGAATGTGTTCGGCCAGGAGTGCTTGTCAGATTAGTATGTCGTCGAAGAAGGCGAGGGCGAAACAGCGCGAGAAAGGGCGGAGAACATCGTTCATCAATGCTTGGAATGTTGCTGGGGCGTTGCATAGCCCGAACGGCATGACGAGGAACTCATAGAGCCCATCGTGTGTTCTGAACGCCGTCTTCTCCACGTCGGCGGGGTTCATGCGAACCTGATGATAGCCGGAGCGGAGGTCTAACTTGGTGAAGAACCGAGCGCCATTCAACTCATCCAAGAGCTCGTCGACCACTGGGATGGGGTATGCATCCTTGACTGTAATTGCGTTGAGGGCCGTGATCGGCCGAACGCGCAGAACGCGTTATCGGCCTTCTTGACCGGCAAGGCGGGGAGGAGAATGCCGGCGTCGTTGCATTTGAATAAGCCCTGTTCGGCGTCGTGGTGCATTGGCGCTCGGCTCGTCTTTGTGGGAGCGGGGGTAGCGGTAGGGGGGACCGCCCGGCGAGGACCCGGGATAAGGTTGATCTGATGATCCGGGATCGGCGAGGCATGCCGGTCGGCTCTGTGAAGACCGCGGCGAACTCGTCGATGAAATTTGGTAAAGATCGTACGCCGTACGCGCTCGAAGAAGGCGGTGCCCCGGCGATGCTGCCCGGACACCCTATGATCGGTGCGCAAGGACATGGTGAGTGCGGCGAAATCCTGGAAGGATCGGGCCAAGGAGGCGGCCGCTCGGTCGCAGGGGCGGCGTCGTAATCGCCGGCAGAGTCGAAGAAGGCGGTGGAGAATGGTTCGCCGTCGATGGAGAAGGGAACAGCACGGTAGACGCCGGGGCATGGCACCCGTTCCCCATTTGCCACCGTGACCTTCATGTTGCCGCGGGGTTGGAGCTTGAGGGAGGTGCGTCTGCCGCTTCCTCGAGACACGCGGTTGTGGGTGGGCGAGTCGGCGAGGCGATGGGCGCCCGCCGGTGGATCGCGGACACTGCATGGTCTCGCTGGAACGGACGCCTGCCATGGCGAGAAGTGAGATGATCGGGTTGTCAGCCGTGGCGTGGTGCCTTTCGGGTCGTCGTCTTCGCCGGCCTCGGCTAGATCGAGAGGAAGATGTGCTTCTGAGCAGCGGTTGTGACCCTGCCAAATTTCTCATTGCAATTGAAGCAGAGACCCAATCGCGTAGCTCCTCGGCTCAAGGGCCGGTAGCTTCGCTGCGGCCCTCGATGGTGAGGGAAGGGGCGGCAGCACGGGGTGGTGGGTGGCGGGCGGTATGGTGGTGGCCGTCAAGAGGCGCGTGTGGCTGCCGTGGTGCAAAGGGAATGGAGCGGCGGTGTAGTCTTCGCTCGTGCAACTCCGGCTGCGCGCGAGGCTCGTAAGCGATGGCGGGTGCAGGTTGTGGACTTCACGTTAAAGTGGCGGCCGGCTGCTGCCTGCTGTGAACGCCGCACGCAGCCTGGGCCTCGCGTGGCGTCTTGCGACGCGAGCAGCGCCTCGGCGGTTACGTAATCGTCTCATCGAGCTCGTCCGTTGCACGCCCATCGCCCAAGGGATTGGAGCGGATCGGCCAAAGCGGAGGTTGAGGAGCTCGGAGAAACGGCGCCAAGACGGCGTACCCTCGTCGTGCTGCACTTGGATGAACCACATCTGGGCGCCGTCTTCCAGGTTGTATGACGCCATCAAACTTGCTCCTACCGCAATCCGCTGTTGATGGAAATCGACTCACATCGGTTAAGGAAGGCCAGCGGATCAGACTTCCCATTGAATTTGGGGAAGTCCAGCTCCGGCAGGCAAGGTGGGCGGTCCCGTGGTGGTCACCGTGCTTTGGCCGTGCGATCTGGCCGAGAAGCGCTGTGTGCGCTTTGTTGCAGAGCGACGCGACTTTCTTTGTTGAAGGTCGATGGGCGTTCATGGTGGTGGTGAGGCTGGATCATCTGGCGGTCGGTGGTGGGCCAGCTCGATCATTGGGAGGATGTGGAGGCTGCTGAGGTGGTGGGTGAAGGTTGGAGTGCGGGGCGGATGTGGAAGAAGATCGCCGTGGCGATACCAAGTTGTCAGGGCACAGGCACCTAGAGTTGGCGGTCCACGACTTCTCACTCATAACTTGAACCGGGTAATGGAGATGCCGGGTTTTGCTGACTACCTCGGCGGAGGTGAGATTAAATAAGTTGAGAGAGGAAGGTTAGGAATAATTTCTTTCTTCCTTTCTTCAACGAGTCGAGAGGTACAAATAGGAGCTCGCTCCATTGCTACTGCGCCCGACCATTAAGCGCTAGTGGCTAATTAATTCCATAATCTCTTCAACTTCTACTTAATTGACTTAGGGCTGCAGCCCCTTCCGGTAGCCTAAACCTCCTTGGGTTCTTCTAGGCCATGCGCTCCCTTGAGGGCTACCAGTGCACCTCGTGTTCGGTGGTATTTGTCTTGTCTACCCAGCATGACAATGACACTACATGGTCTTTAAAAGTCAGTCACGAATGAAAAGGCTTAAATTGAAGAAACAATGACAATCAAACTTCTTAGACTTGAGTACCGTTGGGTTATTTAGATGCAATTTTGAATACTTGAGTGATACGGCAACAATAAAGTCCATCAAATGAACTAGGATGCCACACAATACACATGGCTCAACCATCATCGAGTTATACAAACTAAATAGTTGTAGCACTTATCTTAAATCTTAATGTGCTTGGTGAGCGACAAGATTGTGAAGGAATCAACTCCACCTTACCACTACAACATGACAGGAAGGAACCACTCTAACGTGTTGTTCTAGATATCACTCTAGAGACGTAACTCGTAAGAATGCCAAAAGGCATTAAGAGTTTAACCCAAAACCCTTAAAACACGAGATCCGATCGAGATCTAAAACAAAAACAACATGATCTATTGATGAGTGCAGATTAAATGAGTCTCTCCCAAAGTAGAGAGGCTCTCACCTCTAATTACACGCAACAAGAAGCCCTCACAACACAACTACAACTAGTAAACATGTTATCCTATTACTTCAAAACTAAGCAAAACATGATATCCTACCGCTTAATGACTAAGGAAAACATGGGATCATCAAACTTAAGGGTTAAGTATGAGGTGATTAAACCTCTCCAAGTATCTGCCCACCTTGCTAGCATGTCACCCACATGATGCTTCAAGGACTAATGGACAATGTAAACAAGACTCCTTAGGCAACAAACAAACTCCCATGTCTTGAAGCTTTGGAAATAGTATATTTGTTGGTAGATACTTCATTTCTACCTTGCTTCAGCCAGCCTCTCACTAAAGAAATCAATGGGCTTCCTTTCTTGAGATAGAACATCTATGATTCCAACCACACTCACATCACATTCTTGTTCACTAGTCTTGTTGATATTAGGTAACACCAAGACATGAGCTTGTAAGAGCCTATCCTTAATCTTCTTGAAACTTGCTTCTAAACTTATCCCTTAAGTTTGATGATATCATGTACTCCTTAGTCTTCAAGCGGTATGATATCGTGTTTTGCTTAGTCTTTAAATGTCTGACCTAATAGGATGTCATGTTTACTAGTTGTAGCAGAGTTGTGAGAGACATGTAGCCCATAAATAGAGGTGAGAGCCTCTAGTTTGGACACACTCATGTACTCTCTACCCACCAATAGAACACGTTGTTCTTGTTTTAAATCATGGATTACATTTTGTATTTTAAGGGTTTTGGATTAAACTCTTGATATCTTTTAGCATTCCACGTATCTAGAGAGATATCTAGAGCAGCACGTTGAAGTGGTTCCTTCAACACTTGTGCTGTCATTTTGTAGCAGCAAGGTGGAGTTGCTCTTCCACAATCTTGTGCAGCTTCAAAAACCCTGATAGAAAAACATGTAATTTTACAAAAATATAAATAATAACAACAAATATGATATGGCAACGTACTTACTTGGATAGGATCAATATCTTGAGACTTCTGGGCACCATTGTTATTTGCAGCCTCCAAATCAGCAGGTTGTGTTTGACTCTTTTCATTCAACTTTTGTCGGCACGACAGAATTACTTCAACTGCCTATAGAAAACTAGGAATGTATTCATTCAGAAGATATTACATATGTTTTGTTTTGAATATGTGATGAAACTAGAGTTGAAATTTAAATAATATACTGAAGGTATGTCTTCATCATAATATATTTACAGACCTGATCTGGCTTCTTAGCAGCAAGTAATGAATTTGTCAGCCCAAGAACAACATCAAAATCAATGTTGTCTGATGACTGTTCCATAAAGTGTTAGCATTAGAAAGCCAGTGTGATAATAACTAACATATGTAGTGTAGAATTGCATTCAAATTTCCTTACAGATAAAGAGTTCCTGTACGATGAAGAACTCCCTTCGTAATCCTTGAGCTCAAACTTTACTTCACCTAGCAAACGGTATGCTTCTGCTTTGTCTGGGATTACCTACATCAAGTAAAAGGTGTGTTTCCACCATATAATAAGTTCATAAGCTAGACAGAACCTCTAAATGATGAATACAAGGGACACCAAAATACAAAATACCTTAACTAGCTTCTCTAGGAGATCTAACGCCTTCTCATATTCACCTAGTTCAACTAATGATACTGCTGCGCCCTGTGGTCATATGAAAACTGAATATGTACATAATAGAAGAAAAATAGCAGTAGTAAATATCAAATAAACATTTAAAGAAAGTTGAAGTATTTAAATGCATGTCATTATTCTCAAATTTTCCTTTCTGGCATATTAGTCTCAAGTCTCAACCAAAAAAACCATGTACAAGAGTTGCTGAATATTGGCAACTCAGGCCAACGCGCTCAAATATCTTTTACCGGAAGGTCTAGTTGTCAGCTATTTGGATAGCTAGCTTGTGAGGTTGAACTAGTAGGAGATAAGTGGAGTAACTAACATGGTGTCTAATGTTATGAATATTGTGTATGTATTCATGAGGTCCAATAGGCACTAAACAAGGGAAACAAGACTAGACCCTAGAACAACAGGGAAATACTACAAATACCTTAACCAAGCATCAAGAAACCGTACGGGTGAAATCCGCTTGGTGGTGATGCTTGGAAAACCAGTCGAAATTCGTCTAAATAAATTTGAATTTGGGATCTAACCGCCGAGATTTTGAATTTGAATTCGGAGAATTTCGGTTGGGATTTTGGATCGATCCCAGGAAATCCGATTACGCGATAACAGGCGGTTTTTGCCTACCCTTTAACGGCCACTCCCCACTTTGAAATGCAAGCGTATACAATAGCTTGTATTTGGAAAGGATTGACACTAAAATAGGGGAGATGCAAAGTTCGAGTCTTGATAATGTCGCGTGAGCATGCGGTTCTTGGAAAATATGTCGAGTATCAAAAGATCTCCCATAGGGTCGTGGCGACATCCTATAAAGCACAAGGTGCGGGGGTGAGAAAGTAAAGACAAGTAGGAGCAAAGTCGCCGCAACAACCACGGCGAAGAAGATGATGAAACCAATAGGAATAGAAAGTTGTCAAATCAAGCGAAAAAGAATAGATAGAAGCATGACGCGCGAATCGAGAAGCCCAAGGCAAGCGGACGCGGTGCACAAGAAGCACAACGAAGCGGTGCGAAAGAAGCGGCGTCCTTAGAAGCTTCGGGCGGCGGCTCGAGGAGAAACAACGGCATCATAACGACTTCTACGATGCGTGCAACACTCGGAGAGAAGCGGCGTAGTTCTTGCCATGCAAAAGGAAAGAAGAGCACCATTCTCGATCCAAGAGGATAGGCGTATGCCTAGCTAAGCAATCACCGATCGATAATGAATTTGTGAACTCGCATAGCTTAGATGAATTCAAAGATAGAGTGGTGTATGTTAGAGAAAAATATGTATATGTGTTATTTCCCATTGTAATAAGGGTTCTTTGCATATTCACCACATGTACTTGTGTATATATCTTGGCCCATTGGCCCCATGTGAATCAAGCGCTATTCTTAACATGGTATCGAGGCGAACCTAGGGTTTCTGGTCCGCCGCTTGTCGGCGTGGCGGCGCCTCCGGCCGTATCGCCTCGCGTGTTCTCCGCCACCGCTCCTCCAACCGCTATACTCGCCCGCGTCGCCGCCGCCGAGTAGCCACCGCTTCCTCCCATGCGTGTCGGTAGCCGTCTGCTTGCCCCGTCGCCGTAGCGCCCTCCGCTCTCCATCGCTTGCCGGGTCCCTGCGTGCCGTCGCTTCGAGGCCGCCTCCAGCCTGTCGCTTCGGGGCGCGTCGCCGCCGCGCGAAGCCACGAGCCACTGCCGTCCGGCCGCGGCTACTCGAGGCCACCTCCATCCGGCTGCTTCTGCGCTAAGCGCCGCCGCGCCAAACCTCGCCGCCGCCCGTCTGCGTCGCTCGGGAGGTCGCCGCTTCGATCCGCCGCGCTGTGGGACGCGTTCCTCCAGCGCCTGCGCAGCTGGCGCGAGAACTTCGCTCGACCGCCGCGCGGAATCGCTGTTCCTCCACTCGCCGCTGCCGGCTGGGAGAGAACCCTAGTCCCCACGCGCCTCGTGCGTGTCTTTGTGTTTTGTTTTGGCCGTTTTTTTGTATGGCCCGATAGAAAAAGAAAGAAAAGAGTAAAAAAGCGTCGTTACCGCGCGTAGTCGGCGCGCGCTGGTAGACCGTTGTCTTGGTGCGCGTCGTCCGTAGCGCTACCAACCGGCACCGTTTCTCCTCGCCATGTCCGGTGATCTTGATGGTGTTAACTACACCGGCTTTGTGTCTCATGCGCATCCACATACGTAGTCTTCGTCTGGCGTCCTCTGCAGCGATGTTACTGTCGCCTTGCCTACGCCTCAGACAGACCTCGCTGTTGCGCTACCCCAATGCCAGAGCAGGCTCTGCTGAGACCGCTTCGCCTTGCTCGATGATGAGGCTATCTCGCCTACGGGAGGCTGGACTTCTACAAGGATCGCTGACCTCTCGCTCGGTGAGTGCGGCGGCGGCCTTTCGAGCGCTCTGTCCTCATCGCCGATATCCGGCCTCGGTTCTCTTACGAGGTTGTGAGACTCCTCTGCTTTCGGATGTGGACTCACCTTCGTCGGCGCTGACGAGCCCTCGGTGATGCTCTGCACGTCAGTAGTCGCGAGGCGCACTCTCTTGGCGGTGATACTCTTATTGGCGCCTTTTACGCTCGAGCTCTGGCATGCGGCGTCGGTGGATTCTCTCGCGACCTCTTTGGCTGTCGCTCCTGTCGATCTTTGCCTGGCTGTGCGTCTTGACACAGGTTCGTGGATCTACGAGTTCCTTACTACGCCCGAAGTCTGAGTTGGCGGCGTGCGGCTCCTTGCACGCCGCCTCGTGTCACTCTGCGAGGCCCTTGCGAGATCGTGCGGAGAGACTGCTGAGTGGTGGCCGGCTGCTACGCTCCTCGTGCTCGCCGCCGCCGCTGCTACCAGCGGCTCCAGCGTCAGCCGCCTTGCCTCTCCTCCGCGCCCGCCAGGTGGTGGCCGCTCCATCGGCGGTGGTGCGTCCTCGCCGCTCCTCTGCAATAAGGTCGGCCACATTGAGTCCAGTGCTATAAGAAGCGGCATCTTTCGCCGTTCTTCTACTAGCTGGCGCATTAGTCTTCTACATCGGCGCTGCGCCGACTTCTTGACCAGCTTTCTCTCGTGAGCAGAGAATAGCGAACCGGCCTTTGCTGCCGCCAGTTCTCCTCGGCGAGTTCTGCGAGCTCACTCTCGACTCTTCGAACCTTTGAGAAACCACCTTCTACGGTCGGTACCTCCCGTGGATTCTTGATTACGGAGCTTCTTTTCACATGACTCCTCGAGCCTTCCTCTGTCTTTCATTACACCTCTTGATTCTCCGCCGGTGTTCTTACTGCGATGGTACATCTCTTTACGTCTGCAATGAGGCCTCTTAGCAACTCATCTTTTCATGTTTCCTTTGCTTATGTTCCTCGCCTTACCATGCGACTTCTTCTCTTTGGCCAGTTGCGATCTTGGTTGTCGGGTCATTCTCGACTCGGACTCTTGTTGTGTTGGGACCGCCGCGACGGAGCTCTGGTTGGTTCGGCCTCGGCGCCTTGACTCACGGCGTCTGCAGGAGCTTGGCGCTTCACCTTCCTTCCTAGCTATCTTGCCGCCGCCTCTCGGCCATCGCCGCCTACCGGCTCTTTAGCGGTGGCATCGTCTCGGTCATCCGTGTGGATCTCGTCTGTATGCGTCTTTGGTTCGTCGTGGTCTTAAAGTGCATCTCGGGAGATGTGTCTTTAGATTGTCGGTGTAAGTTAGGTAAGCAGATTGACTTCCTTATCCTCATAGTGAGTCGGTGTCTCGGCGTCCTTTTGATCTTATTCATTCAGATGTTTGGAATTCAGCTCGCCGTTTGAAAGGGGTCATCGATATTATATCATTTTTATAGATGATTTTTTCGCCACACTTGGATATATTTATGTCTTCTCGTAGTGAGGTCTTATCTATCTATAAACAATTTTCCACTATGGTCCATACGATTCTCCGCCTATTCGTGTCTTCGTGGCCGACTCATTGGCGAGTACCTCTCTCGTTACTGCGCGGCTTCCTTCATGAAGCGAGGTACTCTGCTCAGTTCTCTGTCACGGTGCTCATGCTCGAGAATGGTGTCATTGGCGCAAGCATCGTCATCTCCTTGAGGCGGCTCGTGCTGGTGATGATTGCGCCTCTATTCCACCTCGCTTTGGGCGAGAACTGTTTCCCTGCCACCATCTCGTTAACATCCGACCTCTTACTCGCTCTTGAGTGCGATTCTGTTGGCGTCTTTGTGGTCTTCTTCGACTACTCGCGCCGTGCATTTGTTGCGTTGCTATGTTCTCCTCGCCTCTCGAGCGTACCAAACCGATTGCTCGATCTGTTGAGTGTGTCTTTTTGGGATCAGATCACGAGCACAAAGGATATCAGTCTTTGGGATCTGTTGGTCGACGGATCACGGATTCTCGGGATGTGACTTTGGCGAGTCCCGTCCATCTACTACACGCCCCTACCTCCATTTGGTTTGGCTTCTGCGGAGTCTCTGTCCTTTTGACCTTTCGGATACACCTATCTCTGTTTGCCTCATCCACTGATCAGCTGAGTCTCCACATATTCCTCATGTGGCCTCTCGCCGGTGTCGCCGCACCGCCGTCTCTGCGGCTCCTCGGGCTCCTCGACTACACTCGTCTACACTCGTCGACCTTGTATTGAGGATCTTTCATATGAGCCATCTTCTCCACGATGTTCTCTATCTTCCCATGATGATCCATCTTCCTCGATGGGTTATCTTCTCCTCGCTCTACTCTCCGCGATCTTGATCGATTCGCCCTCCTGCCCGTTTTGGTTTTTACGAGTGCGGCTACTCTTGAGCTGTCTCTATCGGGATCTTTATTACTCATCTGAGTGGCGGCATGCTATGGCGAGAGATGCCTTTGCCCAGCGCATCTTGGTACTTGGGATCTTGTTCCTTTTCCATCTCGTCCCATCACGTGTAAGTGGGTCTATAAGATTAAGACTCGCTCGATGGCTCTCTTGAGCGCTATAAGCGCGTCTTGTTGCTCGTGGCTTCCAGCGGGAGCATGGTCGTGACTACGACGAGACTTTTGCTCTGTGGCTCACATGACCGCTGTCGCGCTCTTCTTGCGGTGGCGTCTGTCGCGCGGCCTGTGCATTTCGGCTTGATGTCAAGAATGCCTTTCTTAATGGCGAGTTGCGTGAGGAGGTCTACATGCTTCCGCCACTTTCGGTATTCTCGCTCCTGAGGGCATGCATGCATCCGTCTTCGCGTGCCTCTCTCATGGCCTTAAGCAAGCTCCTCGTGCTTGGTTTGGCGCTTCTCCTCTGTAGTCGCTGCTGCTGGCTTTGGCTAGTGATCATGATCCTTCGCTCTTTGTCCATACGCCGTCGTGGTCGGACTCTTCTTCTTACGTATGTTGATGATATGATCATTCACAGGAGATGATTAAGTACATTGCCTTTGTTAAGGCTCGTCTTAGTAAGCGATTTCTTATGTCGGATCTTGGTCCTCTTCATTACTTCCTTGGGATTGAGGTTACTTCCACTCCGGATGGTTTCTTTATGTCCCAAGAGAAGTATATTCGAGGATCTTCTTGATCGCGCCTCTCCGTTGATCGGCATCTTGTTGAGACTCCATGGAGCTCAATGTTCACCTCAGACCCTCGATGGTGAGCCTCTTTACGTCAGGCTTCGCTATCGTCATCTTGTTGGGAGTCTTGTCTATCTTGCATTACTCGTCGGATATCACTTATTGATCCGATCTCGAGTCGGTCCGTATCTGCTCGCTCCAGTCCCTCTGACCACCTTTTTGAGTTACTGCGATACCTTACAGGACTATCTGTCGCGTCTTTTCTTTCCAAACTCCGGCTCGTTCTGACGAGGCTTATTCGGATGCTACTTGGGCGGCGATCCCTCGATGGCGGTCTATCTCACTTCTTGTGTTTTTCTTGGTAGTTCTCTCATTTGCACGGAACGCGAAGAAAGCGGTACTGATGTCCGTTCGAGTCGCGGTGATTACTGCGCTATGGCTCTCTTAGTGCCAGTGATTACTTCGCTCGCTGTGGTTACTTGAGGATTTTGGTGTTTGTCACTGCAAACTCCACTCTTGTCAAGACCGTGATAGGTGCTATCAGTATTGCCCGTGACCCTGTGAAGCATGAGCCTACCAAGCATATTGGTGTTGATGCTTCCTTCATGCGGTCTTGTGTGCATGATCGGTGATTGCTCTCCGGTATGTGCCTTAGGAGCTTGGATAGCGGATTTCTTCACGGCGGACTTCGATGCACGGCCACGGTTTCTACCTCTCCAAACTCAGTGTTGTTGATCCACCATGAGTTTGAGGGGGGGTGTTAGAGATATATATGTATATGTGTTATTTCCCATTGTTATAAGGTATTCTTTGCATATTCACCACATGTACTTGTGTATATATCTTTGGCCCATTAGCCCCATATTGAATACAAGCGCTATTCTTAACAGTGTAGACTTGGATGAACACAGTGAAGAAAACAACACGAAGAAAGAAATGACTCAATGATAACGACTCAATGATAACTAGCGGCGAGGATAGCACAGTCCTCTCGAGCCATTCCTCACCGGTCACAGCGCATCTCTTTCTTTCCTCCAGCTCCTCCAGAGATCCGATGGGTTCTCTTCTTCTCTGCTCCTCCAAAGCCGGACTACTTTGACGACTTCCCTCCTAAGTGGAAGCTAGTGGCGGTGGCGCGCCGGAGCTAGCGTGGAAGCGAGTGGGCTGAGCGCAGCGCCACGAAGCCTGCAGAGGCACAGGCGCCGCAAGGTGGCGTCAAGGAGGCCGGGCTCGGTGTGGATCCGGGCAGCAGGCTCGGCGGCGGTGGGGCTCGTGCGGCTCGGCTCGAGCCCAGGCGATGGCAGTGGCGTCAACGGTGAGGCCGCCATGTGACGCGCGGCGGATCAAGGGAGCAGGGGAGGCGGGCGGCGCCGAGAGGTTGAGTAGGAGGGCTCGGGAGGCTCGGGGCGCGATCCGCGGCGGGATTTGGCGGCGTATGGAGCTCGTGTGACAACGATGCGGATGTGGTCGGCAAGCGGATCACGAGGCAAAACACGAGCTCGTAATAGCGTCGGCGTGGCTCGGCGAAGCACTGCCTCGGCATGGCGGCACTTGGGCGAGAGTGGGCCGCTGCAGCACGGTCCGGCAAGATTTGTCGGATCTCGGAGAGAAGGTATGCTACCAGGAAGCGGTGCTCCTCCCGAAGCGTGAGCGTGAGCGGTTGGAGAGCTAGGTTGGCGCGACACGGGCTCGAGGCGGCGCAGCGATGGTAACAACGGTATGCGGCGGCGACAAACCTAACCTTGCTCTGAGACCATGTTATGAATATTGTGTATGTATTCATAAAGCCCGATGGGCGCTATATATAGAGTACAAGGAACACAAGACTAAACCCTAGAACAATGCGGAAATACCACAAATCTGGTTAACATCTAACACACATGGTGGCTTTAACTGAAACTAGCAAAAATCTTTCTCGATGAAAGTGGTAGGTTAGTACTCGTCATGCTCCTTGTGTCAATCACCTCACATTGTTCCTCGCTTCTTACTTAACCTTGCCCTTCCAAAGCTTCTATTTTCTTGATTTGATGCATATCGTGCTTAAATTTTGTGCATAGTGTACCCGAAATAGGTGTATGTTTTGTTTATTAAGCATATAAGCCACTAACATTGTGCATAGGTGATTGATCGCTAAGTTCTTAATACTATTTAGAACATTGAATTATAGTGTTGATGTATGACTTGGATTTAAATGTGTGGCCTTAGAGGGTGCAACTAGCAATCAATTATTTTCCTATATATACATTAATCCTAATCTCAATTAGTACTAGTTGAGATATGTCGTCTCATTGAAGTTTCTATACAACACTTTCACTTTGGGAATTTCATACATACCTGGAAAACTCTTTGTTTAACATTTAAAGTATTTTACCGATATAAAGAGAATGAAAGAAATGCCATTGTGAGATAGCAAATTAAGCTAATACCACCTTGTTAGTTGGTACATGTCATCTACCCAGAATAACACTTTCACCCTACCTCACCATGTTCTTGTTTATTGCGCAGGAAGGAGAGGAGGTGGTATTTGAATATTCTTTGGTGTGAATGATGAAATGGAGTTTCTTATTGTAAAAGGTGAAGTTTTTATTTGCAGATGGGAGTGTGCTTACGAAGCAAAGGCACACTCACAAGTGTTAAGAATCTTGTACATATTAGTAGTCTCTCGCTCTTAGCCCGTGTATGGCAGAAGCTATTGAAATCTGTAGATTGATTAGAGGCCAAGAGGCAGGGTTACATATAGGCAAGGAGGACCGGTTGGTTTATAGAATCATGACCACAGTGGGATCTCCTTGCCTAATATCTTTAACAATCAATCTATAATTAGCCATAACGGGCCAAGGCCCATGCGCCTATGATCTGGTATCTAACATCCCCGCCGATCGAGCGTCGGCACAGCGTTGTCGGAGCAGAACTCTGGAAGGCTCGTTGAAGGCAAGCCCTTGGTGAAGATGCGCATCTTTGGGGCGGCGTCGGCGGTGAAGAACACTTGACAGCACCAATGGCGACGACTGCCCGAGAACAAAATGAAGATCAATCTCAATGTGTTTGGGCGTTGAGTCTTTGAAGCAGGTTGGAAGACATGTATCTGCGCTGATGTTGTCGCAATAAACCAAGGTAGCCTTCTTTGGGTGGGAGTGGAGCTCACATAGAAGTTGGCGCGGCCCGGATGCCTCAAACACGGCATTGGCAACTCCACGATACTCGGCCAAGACCGACTGGACACAGAGCGTGTTATGGCGTTTGGAGGACCGAGGCGAGGCTATCCCAGAAACACGCATAGCGGGGTGGACTTGCGTGTGTCGGGACAATGCGGCTGATCGTGTCGAGTGAACCACGAGATCAAAGCTGTCTTTGGTCGAATAGGCGGCAAGGTGAAGAAGTACCCGCGTATGTACCGCGCGAGATGCGCTCCAGTGCAAGGTAGAGGCTCGGGGTCATGCATGTGGGGCGGACCTGCTTTGTGCAGGCGTAGGAGATATCAGGGCGAGTGAAGGTGAGTGCGCAAGGCACCGGCCAAACTCCAGAAAATCAGTGGCGTGGCGGCGGGAGCACACGTCGGGCACGATACCTTCGAGCAAGTATCTCTGGGGTGGAAGCGGGACTTACACTCAACCATGCACCTGCGGTTGAGAATCTCTGCATGTCTTTATCGGCTGCGAGAAAGAGACCATCGGTGGCTGATGAACTGCATCAGAAAGTGATGAAGATCACCCAAGTCCTTCATCGAAAACTCTGTGGAGGTCACAAGCGATCTGTTGGGGCGTGACGGCGAAGCGGTGAGGCGATGTCATCCCACGTGAAGCGGCGGGTAAATAGTGTCGGCGTAGCGGCGGAACCGCGAGGCGAGTGTCGGACTTGGCTTCACAAACGAGAGGGACCGGGTGGTGGCGTAGCCATGTTGTACCATGCAGCGCTGCTTGAGACCATAGAAGAAGCAGTTCGGGCGCGAGGCGTAGTCCGGATGACGAATCCTCAAATCGGAGAAGTGAACACAACCTGCATCTCTCATAGAGTGTCGTGTAGGCAGGCATTCTTCACATCAAGTTGTGAATGGGCGATTGCGAGAGAGAGCGAGAAGATAAAACGATCAAATCTGATGGCGGTTTTGTGACGAAGTGAAGGTTTCTGCAAAATCAACTCCCGGGCGTTGGGTGAAGCCACGAAGAACCCAGCGAGCTTTATAGCGGTCGAATGAGCCATCGACCTTGACTGTGTTTGAAGATCCATTTCCGGTGACCACATTTTGCGTAGTGGGGCGTGGAACTAGATCCCAGGTGCTGTTGTGGAGAAGGGCAGCATGCTCCTCCAGCATGGCGGCTTCGCCGGCTGCGGGTCGTGAAGACGACACGATATGTCGCCGACCGACGAGAGACAATGGTGCGATATGGTAGGCCGCGCGAGAGCCGGATCTGCATTCGCCACTGGTGGTCATGGAATGTTGATTGACCAGGGAATAGCTCTGACACCCGCCGGAAGAGTGCGGAAGCGGCCGGCGGCGGTGAAGCGCCGAAGAAGGAGGCGGGTGGCAGCGGCTAAACACCTTGGTGATAGCGTAAGCGCTGGCGGGAGTTGTATAGCGTACGTGGGCATGCGCGAGGCGCGAGCGGCTGCGGCCTGCGCGTGTTTGTCGGAGTGGGAGCGAGAGCGTCGAGTGCCGCGGCAGGTGATGGCGGGAGGCTAGTGGCCTTCTGAAGAGCGCGGATAGCGCAGCGCGCGTGGCGGTGTGGGTGGTAAGCGTGCGGTCTGCGGGCGCGTCGGGGCGGTGAGGTTCACCTGAGTCATAAGAGCGTGTCGGGCCTATGGGCACTGGCGGGGTTAGTGAAGGTATCCAGAACTCAAACTCAGGGAGAGGGTGTGGTGGTGCTCGGACAAAGGAAAAGAAGACTGCGTCAAGATCACATGCAGAGAGATGATGATCTTGTTGGAGTCGGTGTCAAAGGCGGCGGTATCCTTTATGATGGCGAGGTAGAGAAAACACGAGGTGGAGTGCGGGCGAGTTTGTGGACAATTTTGTAGGATAGGTTGGGATAGCGGCGACAACTGAGCGCAGCCGGTGATCATCTGTTGGAGGAGAGCCAAATAAGGCTTCATGTGGCGTGCGGGGGCTTGGCGTCTTAGTTAGTAAGATGTTGAGAAGCATGGTGGCGGTGTTGGGGCCTCGACCGAAAGCGAGGTGGAAGGCGGGCTGAAAAGAAGATCGAACAACATTGTTGATGGAGCGAATAGCAGTCCACCTTCCCATTAGGCGGGCGATGTAAGGACCACGACATACGAAGGTGAGTCGTGAGTGAGGAAGAAGGTGCGGTATTGCAGGTTGTCAAACTTCGCGCCCACGTTGTCGCATTAGAGCGGACTTGATGGTGAATCAAGGCGAGTGGAAACAAGGGCAAAAGAAATTAGGCGGTGGTGAGCGTGTGGACTTGGCCCGTAAAGGAAATGTCCACATGTAGTAGGAGCAATCGTCGAGAAGAACCAAATAATATTTGAAGCGGATACACTGCAGGCTGGCGAGGTCCATAAATCACAATGTATAAGATCAAAAATAAATGAGGCACGGGATCTTGACACGGGGAAAAGGAAGGCGTATATGGCGTCCTGGCGACAAGCATGACATATAGATTATCGAATTTCTTTATTACAAGCCATAAGTTTGGATAGAGTCTCGAATCCCGGGATGGCCAAGAAGGGCAGCGGTGCCATAAGGTGGACTTAATAGCGGATGGCGAGGTGTGCGGCGAGGAGGATGGTGCACGGATGGCGAAGGTATTACGGCCCGAAGCCTGTACTTTTGTGATCACTCTGCGGGGCTGCGGATCCTTCACGAGAACAACCCGTGAGTCAAATTCGGCGGACACAATTATTGTGGAAGTGAATTGGCGTCTGAAATTAAATTCTTAATAAGCCCGGGTGAAACAAGGACATTATTAAGGCATAATGAAGCAGGAAGATGGTACATGCGGAAGGAGGTGACCAGGCGATGAGGCTCAGGTGCAAGCAATAATTTAAGGTGGAATAGGATCTGCGAGGAAGGGTGGAGAGAGTGTCACGCGTCGGAGGTGTGTATGCGAGTGGCGGTGTCGAAGATCAATCGTGTTGTTGAGGTGGTCGGTGACACGGTGTTGAAGGAGGAAGCAAGTTCTGCGCATCCCGGGCGGCGTCTGCGTCGGTGCAGAGTAATAATGGCGGAGGCGACCCACGACCCACTGGCCTTGGGAGGAAGCGACCAGCTGTGCTGGCGCTGACCACAAAACTGCTAGAAATCTCGAGTACAGACGAGTGGAGAAGCGAGGGCGCCGGGATTAGACGCCGAGGGCGATTCCCGGCCACATCTTGATGGGCAGACCACGGCACATAGAAAGGCCCAGACCACGACACGGCGAGCTCTGGCACAGTCTTGTCTGCAAAGCCTGAACAGTAGGTAGTGCGTGCTGCGCCCGCTTGCCTTTGCGCCGCGGGTGCCACGTTTATCGCACTGCCAGGAGTTCACAGGTTCTGCCCAGGTGCGGAGGAGCCCTGCGGAAGGCGGGCGTGAGGTGTGGCCGGCTTCTTTGGGTTGGAGATGAAGACCGACCGAGCAGGCGGCGAGGTGGTGGCGCGGCGTCGGCGATGGGCAGTTGAGGCTCCTCAGAGGAGGTGGTCGATCACAGGCCTCGGGAAGGTGGGGCAGGGCATACGCGCCAGAAGATGCATGTCGATGGAGCGAACGCTTCGTTGGGCGCGGATGATGTTGAGGGCGAGTGTCACGATCGGTGGCGACCTCACACCAATCGCCCAGGCATCGACCATGGACTTGAGCTGGCGGCGATCGTCGGTGATGGAAGTCATACTGGGCGAAGTGGCGAAAGCGTCGAGTAGAGGCTGCTGCTCGCGTTGCCGGAGGCTGCTGTTCCGGGGCAAGCGGTCGAAGACGATGGGGTGGACTTCGGATAATCTCCTCAAGATCGGAGAGATGGTGCCGGGTTGAGCCACGTCATGAGTGACCGCGATCCATGCGCTCCCATTCGGAAAGGTGTGATCGAGGCATCGGCGGAGTTTATGTGCCCGGAGGAGAACTTCCCAAGACGCGGAAGCATCACGGTGGCGCGGTGATGGTTGTTGGACTCCATGTCAGGGCGGCGGAGAGCGAGTGCGTATGTTACCGGACCCAGGCGGCTGCGCGTGGAGGTTGATGATGGCGGCCCGTGAGGCGAGGCGTCGAAAAGTGGCCGCCGTCGTGGCGGATGGAAGGCGGCGCCATCTTAGGGGTTGGGCGGCGGCCGGCGCTTCCATTCCAGCATGAAGCGGCCTTGAGCGATCGTACGGCGCGGCCGTCGGCGCTCTGGCGGCGGCGCGACCTCTGCTCGGCCGCTGAGCGCGAGAAGCGGCGTCGGCGTCCTCTGCGCGGCGGAGGTCCTCTGCTAGCGCTCTGCTGCGCAGTTGGCGGCTTTGTCGCGGCGGCGGCGTGTCGGCGAGAGGAGCGGCGGAGGAAGCCGGGCATGGCCGCGAGGAGGGGCGCGGCCGGAGCGCAGCGTGCATGGTGCGCGACCACGGCGAGCTAAGCGTGGAAGGTTAACCTGGCGTCGATACCATGAAAGCTATTGAATTTGTAGATTGATTAGAGGCCAAAGGCGAGGTTACATATATAGGCAAGGAGGACCCGGTTGGTTTATAGAATCATGACCACCGTGGGATCTCCTTGCCTAATATAACAGCAATCAATCTATAATTAGCCATAACAGGCCAAAGGCCCATGCGCCTATGATCTAGCTGTCTAACAAGCCCAACAATCCTGCATACATATATCTTCTCAATAATAAATAAGTTGCACAGTTGTGAATAGCAAAATCAACCCTCCAAATTATCACATGGTATCAAAGCAAGGATAGACTTAGGGTTCCCACCTCTGTCGCAACCACCACCAGGCTCGCCGCCGGCGAGCTCCGGTCCCCTCAAGTCCGCTCTCCCTAGCTCTGCTCGGGCTTCATCGCCTGCCTCCTCGTCACCCCAGCTCTTCCTCCTGCAGGGCTGCAGCCTCAGAGCCGCGCCACCTCGGTCTTCTCGTGGCGCCCTTCACAGCGCAGGTCTCGATCCGTCCACTGCCTCCTCGCGCACCGCTCGCCTCCTCTGCAGGTGCGCCCAAGCAGCGCCGCTTGGTCTTCCTGCGCGCGCCCCGCATAGAAGCCGCCTGGCAACACCGCCCAGCGCTGGTGTCTCTGCGCTTGATCGGTGTTTTGCTTCTGCGGCTTTCGCGCCTCAGCACGTTCATTGAGGTCAGTCGCATGCTAGTCGAGTAGCCGGTTACCGCGTGCTCGAATCTGGTGCCCCTATCTGCGCTCGGTCGCCTCCCTTGGATCGACGCGCCTGCTGCTACCATCGCCTCACACACTCGTCGAGGTCGGCCGCACGCTCGTCAAGATGCCGACCGCAGTATCTCGCACGTTCGCCGCCGCTCGTAGCGCTTGTTACACACGCCGCTGTCGAGGTCATCGGCTGCACCGACATCTCCATCGCCTCTACCCTCCCTCCCGCCCCGGACTCCTCCCGTTACTACTGCTGCCATCTCTCCCTCCGTCATCGCAACCTTACAACCACGCTCTCTCTCGTGGTGCCTCGCTGTGCTCGCTTCACCACATCCATCCCACAGTCTCGATTAGTGGTGCTAATGAGATTGTTCTCTGCTTGTAGTCCTCGCTACATCGTGATTGGTGATTAATGCTCTTTGGGCCATGGCATCCTCTATTGCTGCTTCTTTTGTCATTGTCAATGCAT
Organism: Ampelocalamus luodianensis; assembly: GCA_036346255.1. Taxonomy (NCBI): domain Eukaryota; kingdom Viridiplantae; phylum Streptophyta; class Magnoliopsida; order Poales; family Poaceae; genus Ampelocalamus; species Ampelocalamus luodianensis. The sequence continues at coordinate 341,430 of JAYEVH010000425.1, forward strand.
TGGACTTGTGCAACTCCGGGCTTGATCAGATACGAGCTCGGATGAGCAACCTTATGCCCGCCAGTGTCATGGCCGTAGTCATCTTCTAGTGGATCAACCGGTTTTACTACACCATCATGTCAAAGCTTCACCCCATAGTCGTTGGATTCGTGGGCTTCTTTCCATGTGACATCTCGATGCATCTCAACTCACATCATGTTGTCTCGCCAGCACAAAGTATCAAGATTGCATACACCGATGGAACATTATGCACTGGCCACTCATCGTGAACTCTTTCCACCTCTCATTTCACGCTTTTAGATGTCTCACTTGTCCCCATGCTTCCATAAATCTCTCTGTCGAGTAGCTCATGATATGAATCAGTTTGATGATAACTCTCGCTTTGTGCAAGATCGTCAAACAAGAGTTGTCATCGCATGAGTCATCGTTAGAGGGCTTACTGCGGGCTCTATGTTCTTGATAGTTTGGGTCACCCTTATTCTCCATTTCAGCCATCTCCTCAAGCTCCTATTTTTTTATCCTCTCGTTGTTGGCCCATCTACTACTTGCCCTTCTCGCATCTACTGTTTGCAAGTCTTTTCTCAACCGCATCATCGCTTGGGACACTTGTGTGGCTCACACCTCTCTATCTTGATTCAACAAGGTGCTCTTGGTCCTATTTCTCTCATGACACCGATTTTCAATGAAAGATTTGTAGACTTGAACAAGTACAACTCCTATATCCTTCCAACTTTTCTAGATCTAATCAACCCTTTGAATTGGTCCATTCGGATGTTTGGATTCCTCAGTTTCGCCGAATTGGTCATCAGTTACTATGTCATCTTCATTGATAACCATACACGATACACTTGGATCTATCTATTGGTCTTTTGCTCGAATGGTTCATACTGCGGTTCTCTTACGTCATTACGTGTTTTAGATTCCGGCTCTAGAGAGAGTATCATGTCGACTTTTAAATCAGTTTCTTTCTTCTAAGGGTACTCTTCCTCAGTTGTCGTGTCCTGATGCTCATGATCAGAATAGTGTTGTTGAGCGCAAGCACTGTCACATCATTGAGACTGCTCGTACTCATCTCATTTCCTCCTTTGTTCCGTCTCACTTCTAGGGGAAGTGGTCTCTACAGCAGTCTATCTCATCACCTGTCAGACCTCTTCCAAGCTTCAGGGCAAGTATCTTGGTGAGGTCCTGTACAAAGCACCTGCTCTCTATGCTCATCTTCATGTTTTTGGTTGTATACATTATGTCCTTCTAGCACCTCAGGAGAGCACTAAGCTGATCCTCGATCGATCGAGTGTGTCTTCCTGTATTATAGTCCCGAGCATAAGGGCTATCGTTTATAATGTCCTCGGCGACGTCGTGATTCGCATCTCTCGTGATGTGACATTTGATGAGGGTCGACCCTTCTTTATCATTCTTCTACACATCCCACTCCTTTACAAATCCAACTTTTTTTGTGTGCGCCTCCCATTCCTTCACTAAACTTGCCTTCTCTAGATACACTTTCTTCACTGTTTCACCTTCTAGTGTATCTCCTCCATGACTCCAGCGATTTCTAACACTTCAATTTTTCCATTTCATTATAGGTGCCTTCACTATAGGCGCCCATGAGAGATTCCTTCCGATCCTCGGACTTCCATTCCTCTTGAACCATATAATCCTTAGCCTTGAGTTTGAAAGAAGGTGTTAAGAATATTGTACATATTAGTAGTCTCTCTCTTTCTCTTAGCCCATATGAACCAAGAGACCCAACAATCATGTCTATATATCTTCTCAATAATAAATAACCTGCACAGTTGTGAATAGCAAAATCATCTCCAATTATCACAACAAGCAACCACCACCATGCTATGGTGTAGCCACTGCCAATCAGCCATGCTACTGCACCCCCACTGCCACTTGCTGCCATGCTCCTGCCACTGTGGACCTCGTGAGCTGAACTCACCCTGATCCTTCAATTGCAGCAGGAATTAGAAGAGCTTCCATGCCCTTCACTGACGTCAAAGTAACGAGCCTTTCTTACTTTGAAAGGGTAAATCTGAGATTTACTATTTCTGCAGAAACACAGACAGAATCCCCCATGAACATAAACAAGCTTACAAAAACTGTGCTCTATACATATCTAATCAAGCACACGGATCTGTAACTACTAGCTACAATCATCCTAATGGCTACCACAACTATGCACTATTCTCTGGATGCATTCGAAGTAAGATTCTTCTTCATGACATTACCAAAATAACCTTTCTCAGACATGAGTTACATCATGCTGATATATAGTTCCTGTCACCCAGTGATGGAAATTTACATCCTGCAGTCATGTAGGCACCTGAGCATTGAACAATCATGAACGATCATAATAAGGAGGCTTTTCACGCACATATGCACCAGCGAATTAAAACTTCAGTGTTAATTTGATATGTGAACAAGAAGTTCAGAGTAAGAGCAGAAAGTCCTTAGACAACATACAGTATTAACCCAAATAGATGTAAGAAGGAAATAACAATTCACCTCAAGAGCCGTAGGATCATTAGGTGACTTGCTCAGTGTTGCTTCAAAATCTTGTTACTGCCCTCTAATCAAAAGAATCGACGATCTCTTAGTATATAATCAAATGCGAATTGTAATCCGCGGTTCGAAAACAATGTTCCGTAGATCTTTTAGATAAGCCAAATGAATATCATTCTTGAATCAATCATATAATCAGAGGTACAATAAAACTCATCAGTACTGCACATTCAACAATTGTGAAGTATGAAAGCATGACGTAGTACTTAGATGGAGTGGCTATGCCGACTACGCAATACCTCTAGAGTCTAGACTGATGCTATG